>OZ020297.1:4251124-4420993 GCA_963971205.1 Aethes cnicana
TGTTGCAACATTACAAACAGCCTGTCTACGTCACACTTCGTTCTGACAGCGGCTGCTATGACTCAACCCTTGCGTCGGTAAGTGCTTCACCAGCATCATAACATGCAGCCTGTCTCATCATCATCATCAGTTGACGCCAATGTCGTGTCAATTTTTTCTGTCGATGCCAAAGTTTGTCATTCATTGCATACTTACAATAGGTGTTGTCACACTCAGTGTGGCCAGTTTAGCGTATAATAGGGCATCATCATCCGAATCATCATATCAGCCGAGTCCACTGCTGTACATAGGCCTCCCCCAAGGCTCACTCAGACCGGCTTTGTGCCACTCGCATCCACCGTACTCCACGAGCTAATACTAGGTATTATTATTAGGGGGTGTTGTAGGGCCATATATGTGTCACCTCGACCATTGCTGATCTAAAAACTAGGTAATTGCTCCAGCTCCTTGGAAGCCTACCAATAGCTCGTCTCCCGGTTCGCGGACACCACTCGAAACTTTCTGCTCTCATCGGCCTACGAGCAAATATTGTAATTCTTCCCAATTTTTCTTTCATTCCAAACCTTCCCTGTATAAAAGAGAAACGATACAAACCGGTCCAGTCATTTCGACGTGAAGGAAGAACAAACAAACACATTGGATATCTATTTGCTACTTCGTTTTTCCCAGTGGAGGCCCAGAGCGACTACCACGTGAGGACCTACGGCCACCTCCTCACCACGGCGTCGTACGAGGAGGGCGTGGTGACCGTACCACCGGCGCCCGCCGTCCACCACACCACGCACCACGCCACCCACGGCTCCCAGGTCATACCACCACAGGTAATAACGCCGTGTGACCTTCAAGAACCACTTCTAAAATTAACCCATAAAGTATTAAGGTAGTTCCTATACCCAGCTCAGCCGTCACTGTCACGCGTGCAACAAGAAAGCGCTACCCACAAAACGCCCGATTGTTAGTATTTAACGCATTTTAATTTCTATAAAAATACCGTTAAAAACATGGCATTTATAAAGCTGTCAATGTATGCATATAATATGGATAATATTTTGTTATATATAGTTTTACACTGTTTGATATAATAAACTGGAGTAAAATTTGGATTAAAGGTCCGAGTTAGAGGTTACTTTGGAATTAATTGTATCGAGTGAAGTTAAAGATGCCACTGGTGTTGCAAGCATCTATAGGCGACGGTGACCTGTTACTATGAGGAGGGCCGTATGCTAGTTTCCCACTCTTAGTGGTACAAAAAAAACAACGGGTTGCACTCCGGGAGTGTCGGCGGAAGTGAAAACTTGCATACTAACGTTGTGCATTTTTGATATTTTGGAATGGTTAAGGAATAATTTTGCACGAATTGCTTTAATCATCAGTATGAAAGTACTATCATTTATGTGGTAAAATATAATATTCATTTATTGCGACTAGCTTCAATGATATTGTAACAGTTTTTCGGTCAGGTCACATGTCCGTCTTACGGTCACGTGATCTGTCGCGAGTTTAACATTTTTTCCCCATCACAAAAAGTGCACAGCGCCGCTAAAGAAGTTTTCACTTCAAAAAACTGACTGACTGATGAAAAGTACTGATCATAGGAAGCTGAAATTTTGCATGTGGAGAAGTGTAGTGGAGCACTATTTAAGAGAGGATTTGACTGGGTTTTACAAATTGATGTTTATACAGCTCATTAAACATTAAACAGATCATCAAATTGGATTCTCTTCTATTTACTTACATGGTAGAATTTTAAAAATGTGTACTTCTTCTTCACCAACATGGCGTTCTACAATAGGTAGTTGATACCTACTTAAGGTGAAAACTCACGGTTTTATGTAGCCTCTACGCCAATAGCTGGCGCCAATAGAGTTACTAGTCCAGTATTTTAATGACTCTATAAAACTTTCAGGAAAATCGCGACATCAGTCCCATAACGACTCGTTCAGACCAAACCGTCCGTCCCGACGCGGTGCTCGAAGAGATCTCCGAGGCCGTGGTACCGGTACCGGAAACTACCACAGAAACCACTACCACCACTACTACCACCACAACAACAACAACAACAACGACGACGACCACCACCCCGCGCCCAACCACCACCCTGGAGCCGGCCAAGTATTGCATCGTGAAGAAACCCGAGAGCGATGATGAAGCGCAGTATATTAAGATGGGGGAGACTCGACGGGTGAGTATATAAACTGATACGATCCTTTAAACTTAATATACTTAAAGACATATCCTTTCATAACCATATGAGTATATGCAGGTACTTATTTGGAAATATTATCGCAAAAATGTTTGGAGTTAATGGGGATTTCAATAGTTCCGTCAGGGACATAAACATAAGTGACCTTCAGAGACTTTCTACTCGTCATCTGTACCGCCCATGGCTTTAAAAACTGTAGTGACTTTCCTCTATGTAATTGCTGAAGATAAGTACGAGTAGGTATCCCTATTATACAAACTAGAAAAACTTTCATCCTCAACTGTGCTATCGTAGTAAAACTCTTACAAAGAAACGTGATGCCCGAATGTTTTAGGACCCCAAATATCCATAAAATTTAAGTAATTACACCAGATACCTCTCTAATGGTACTTTGACGGCGTAATTTCACAATAAATGGTATGACTTGGGAGCAAAACGGTATATTTTACCGCGGGTGACGGATTGAATCCGGGGGCGAAACGAATAATCCCAGCATCTAACGTGGAATCAAGAGCTAGGTACGGATTCAAGCTACGTCACCCAAAGTGTAAACAATTTTGCTACCGTGTTGTACTTACACTCTGCTTTTCACTCCTTTCATTCTGGAATCTTCGCGTCGCTTTGGATTCAATCCGTAAATTTTGGTCCCTACTGACGCAATCGACTATTTTCTACTTCCAGCTGTACCGCTCCGCGGAGCTGGCGGAATGCACGGACCTGTGCGTGTGCGAGGCGAGCCTGCAGGTGTCGTGCAAGGTGGCGTGCGTGCCGCGCGCGCCCTGCTCCTCGCGCCTCGCACACTACTCGCACGCCGCGCCCGCCTACCAGGCCTACCGCGGGCGCTGCTACTGCTACTCCGGCTCCTTCATCTGCATGCGGCCCAACCCTGGTGAGTCAAGGCATGGAGTCACTGGATCGATAGCTCGGTGATACCTATGCTGCGGTCGAAGTGCGCGATTAGGCTAGCGTAGCTTGGAGACATACTAAACAACTGGTTTTAACACCTTAGCAGCCTACCTATAGACTCCGTCCTATCAGGCCTACCAATACTTCTTCATCTGCATGCGGCGTAAGGCTGTCAGCTCGTTCATACGCTGGTTGCTTTTGGCAGCCAAAGTGCCACTTAACCACAGGAGTCTATGTATACCTACCAGTCTCGACTGCTCCAACTCTGTTTTCCCTTTTATTTGCAGTCCAACCCTGGTGAGTCATGAAATTCGTACCCTAAGCACAGATAAGCCCCGGGTATGGAAGGCAAGCGAGCACGGGTGATTTAAACGTAACATAAATAGCTGAAATCTTGCCATGGAGTCGTTTATTCTTGCGACCATGCAAGGCTAAACTGACTGTGACTTCGTTCGTACTTACGTATACAACTTCTGCTCATTCAAATGGTATTTCCCAGGTGAATACAAGCTGCCTGAAGGCGTGTACCTGCTTCTCGGCTTCAGCTCGGTAGACGAAGCGCTGCTAAGGCCGCACACTGGTTTAGGAGCCGAGGACGCCGTGAGACTGTTGGAGTCTTACATGCACACTGTACAGCGGGAGGTAAATACAACTTTGCTATTGACCTTTATAGGCAAGGCGGTATATGCGCGCGAGCGTAATCGAGTCCATGAAAGACAGAACTTGTGATCAACTACATGTCATGGCCCCACTAAATACAGAGAAATCAATTGACGTTCGTTAGTCTGTCTGCCTAAGACTCAAGAATTTCTGGACCAATTTGGTGAATTCTTTTTGCCACGTTTGTTTGTTAGGGACCAGGCAAGGTTTTAATTTTTTTTAATCATCGTCAACTACACGCGTGCGAAGTTCAATTTTCAACAATAGGTTAGCTGTTTTTTTTTCGCCTAGTCAATTGTTTTGGTCTAAGGTAAACGCACTTAAGTCACGCAACAGCCTATTCTGCGATCAACTGTGAAAATTATTGCTTACGTCATCAGCGTTAAAGTGTCAATCACTGAAGCATAGTCTGAATGGTGCCGTTACCTACCACGAATATATTAGGCACCACCACCACAACAGCCTTTTTACGTCCCACTGCTGGGCACAGGCCTCCTCTCGTCACGAGAGGGTTTGGGCACTAGTCATACGGATTGGGGACTTCGCACACATCCTTGAATTACTTCTCAGATACGTGTAGGTTTCCTGACGATGTTTTCCTTCATCGAAAAGCTCAGTGGTAAATTCAAATATAATTTCGCACATTAGTAAACTCAGAGAAGCGAGCCGGATTCGAACTCCCGACCCTCTGCATGCGAGGCGAAGGTCGAACCACTAGGCCACCACGGCTTATCCACCAGCTACCAATATAGGCTTGACCTCTGAATGCCACATAGGACCTTCTGTTTCAGAGCAACTGCACTCTGACGCTGTTCAACATTAGCAACGAGAACGTGATCATTTCGGCGAGCATCCCGCCTAAGGAGCAGGAGGCTTTGAAGGAGGCTGGGGAGGCCTTGCTGGACAAGGAAAAGGTACATCCTGTACTTGAAATTAACATTTAAAAAAATTAACAGACTGCTCCATAAGGAGGGTTACGTTTTCCGATTAAATTAAATTCAATTCAATCATTTATTCAGCAAAATGCCGAGTGTATGTTCGTACATACACAATACACATACTCGTGTATACATGTATGTATTTATATTTCCTTGGCACGCTCTGTAGCCTTAACGGCAGGGCTTGAAACCGGTTTTTGCCCCCATACAAATAAACCGGTTTTCTTATCGTTCTTTCGTTTACTATTTCATGTTTAATAAGGCGATAAAATAATACGAAGTAATAACCAAGATACACTATGGAGTTCCACATAAAGAGTATAAAATAATTCTAAATATTTGGCTATTTCGGGGTGTTTTACATTAACCGGTAACAAGCCCTGCTTAACGGATTTATTTAGTGAGTTTAATGGAGTTTTTTTTTTTTTTCAATTATATTGTATGACATTTACGACTAGGAAAAAAAATCCTTTAAATTTTTTCCTCTTTTGAATAGCTAATAAAATAGGCGTGTTAAAAAAATTCAACATTGTCAATTGGTGAAATTACTAGCATTGTTTCTATGCTGCAGTAATTCTATCTGGCCTCAGGTTGGCAACGCATTCAAAATCTTATGATTCCTCATGCCCATGGGCCGCAGTGACCGCTTACTGTCAGGTAGCCTACACAGGCAAGGGCGGATCCAGGGGAGGGGTCATGGGGGTCATGACGACATGACGCTCGTTTATACTAAACAGTAACATCAATGGTATAGGCAAACGAGCGCACAGCCCACCTGATGGTAAGTGGTCACTGCGGCCCATGGACACCGAAATCCTATGATCCCCCATTAAGAAACCATATAAAATCTCGAACGCGTCGCGTACCCTGAGGCCTAAGATGGAATGCCTCTGTGCCAGAAATTTCACCGGCTGCCTTAACCCCCTACCGGAACACAACAGTGCGAGCATTGCTATTTGGCGGCAGGTTAGCGGGGAAAGACCTAGCACCAGGCCCAGGGTATATTATTGTGTCATGCCTTACCTCTATTTACTTATCCTCATTTCCATGTTTCTCCATTGATCGGTGTGTCCAGGAGGCGTGCATCGACGTCCTCAAGGTGGTAAAGGCGCGTATCAACTCGCAGCACGAGGACATCTCGTCGCACCTCCTTCTTTCCATCTTCAAGGTACTTTTTAATACAGTTTTAACTAAAAAGTACGAGTATACCTACCCTTTTTTCGATATCTTTTTTGTTTGGCGTGCGAAAATTTGTCATTTCCGAGCGAGTGCTATTTCCTTTAAGACGCAACTGCTGGATTTGCGTAAAAGCATGTAAAAGTTCGATTCGCTCACGATTCGTTACTTTTTTTTCGTGTTCGTTTTTTACATTAAATGCATTAAAAAAAATTTTTTTTTGAAGCCGTAGTGGCCTAGTGGTTCGATCTACCGCCTCTCATGCAGAGGGTCGGGGGTTCGATTCCGGCTCGCACCTTTAAGTTTACTTATGTGCGAAATTCAATTTGAATTAATCACTGTGCTTTTCGGTGAAGGAAAACATCGGGAAGAAACCTGCACGCATCTGCGAAATAATTCAAAGATGTGTGTGAAGTCCCACATCCGCACTGGGCGCGCGTGGGGACTTTAGCCCATACCCTATCGTGATGAGAGGAGACCTGTGCCCAGCAGTGGGACGCAAATAGGCTATAGTAGTAGCATAAAAACTGACGTTTGATACGATGCACGTGCAAAATTGTCAGATTCGCTCAACAGTAATCATCAAGCGGCTCGTGATAAAATATCAAAATTTTAACTCATCAAAATGAAGATACTATTTTTGTAAGTTTTGCGTGTTTTCCCGTTCCAGATTGCTGAGGTGGACGTAGTGTACCCGACGCCGCCGAGCTCTGCAATTTCGGCTTTTCGTCCGATCGTCGGTCTTTACCTTGTCATCATCCTCGCCACCCTGTCTTACCACCTCAGAAGCATCCTCCAACTCCTCCCCACCAACCAACTCGTCAATTCCACGTCGAATTTATTCGATAATAAGAATAAGAAAACCATCCCGGACTATTTTTCGGACCTTATATCTATTTTGAACGTTAGTAACGTAGCTGTTGTAAAATATACGACTCGTTGTATCCCGCACGACGCACTCGCTTTAGGACGCGCACCGACGCACAGATCTTATATAGATGTAAATAATTATAAGATAACAAAACATATCATAAAAGCTGTGAGTATTACAATATATGATAATTTTAACGAACTTGTTGCTGATGTAATTATACCTAAATATTTTTCTAGTGATGTGTATTACGGATGTACTAATTCGGAGATGCTTTTTGGTGATTTTGATTCTGGAAAAATCGCGTCCTCTTCTTATGGGATTGTAAAATCCGTTAGCCTAGGACTGAATCTAGTAGTAGTATGAAGACTGAGCCGATACTAAACGTATGATAGTTAAATGTATTTCGTTCCGTTTCGACTTAGAACTGGTGCTTGTAGGTCGATCTTTAAGGCTGGGTTTTTGTACATACGTGGCGCGTTTTACACTGTTAGGTCGTTACACATAATGCGGGGATGCAGACATGGGGGTGACAATTCCTTAATATAAATCATCAAATACATTGACGTATAATAAGTAATAACATATGGACGAACAGTGCCTAACAGAATATGTGAAAATATATGGAGCAAACTGACATTAGAAAAACCGTTCCAATATGCTAACGCCTCTTTATAACGAAGGCCAAACGGGTGCCCGAGCTGTTCGGGCACCCGTTTTGACAGGGCCATTTTTCTCCGGCTGATTGTGAATCCTTACTTAGATCAATGATCAAATATAAATGTAAGATAATTTTTTCCTTGGGTTGCTTCAATTGCACTTTAACTTTGAGATCTTCAAGAAGCGAACAAAGGGAAAAGTGCAACAACAAAGTAGGGTTTTTTTTAAATACTAATCTACTGAGTGTAAGCAACGTGTCACCAGTACATACTAATTCGAAATAAATATATTAAATTGTGGAATCAATAGGATTCTAAGTTAAATCATGAATAATTTACTCAAATAATAGCAAAAGGTTAAAAGGTAAAATTTCAATATTCTGCCCATGTCTGCCTTCGCGCAAGATAGTTCTTTCGATGGTAGCATCCATTAGTCAACAAAACGCCTTTCTTTCTATGACTGTGTAGTTCTTGTCTATATTTATGCACTTAGTACGGACAAATCCGGGCAACGCCAGGAAACGCGCACGAGTCTCGCGAAACGTGCATTACAACAAAGAGAGCAATATTAGGAAAATGTAGGGAAAACATTTTTAAAACAGAGATGTGTAAGTGAAATCGTTAGACTGTATGAATTTATTTTTGGTGGGTTCATTCAGAATGGTTAAAAAAACTTTCAAACTTGCCTATTGGAATATTAGAGAAGAAAAAAGTGTATTTTTGTCAGTTACCTTGCCATTTTCTACTTGCTACTATTGTAGGTAGATAAGATAATTCTTGTTTTTATTTTCACTTTCCTTATAGTTGTTGTTACATGTTAAGGAACTTCTCTTCAAGTTTACGACAAATCACTTTGAAATATGACAACGTAAAATAAATGAAAGATTGTATAGGGAATTCCATTTAGAAGCAACTCGTAATTTAATTTCATTGTTATCTTGAGAAAGTCATTATGAATGAACAAATCACATAGGTGAAAAGGTTAAAATTAGTCGCGTGTTCGTTCCCGTGTTTTGTCCGCGGATGTATTCAGTGTCATCGTTAATTAGGCGACGTTCTGACTGGACTCGTGTGAACTGATTGGGTTTTTTTATGACTATAATTATAGCAAAATTAATAATCACGATCACTTTGCGACAAACGATTATGACTGATGGTGGATGATGACTATGAGTGATGGATGGATGATAAAACCCTTTAAAAAACATGGTTTGTAAGTTTTAATCACCACATGTCGACAAAGTCTAAGTGTAAACAAAAAAATCTGTCATACGCTAAGGTTCTTCTAATTTAGGTGTGTCCCTCAAAAGGTTAAGCAGAATATAAATAAATAATTGTGATTTTTTTCAAAACCATTGCACTGTGATGAAAGTGGATGTAATATGTCGCTGTGAACTATGTGGTCACTTATTGCAAATAAATATAAACAAACCATTTAACTAAAACCATTGTAAAATATGTAATTTTAATGCTAAATTACTTAGGAATTTGTGCTCTCTAAAATATATTTTTTATTGACGGCAAACCCCGTCAAATGGATTTAGGCCCGGTTCCTATATCCACGAAACGCCTCGTTTTGCCTACGGACGGTTGATTTTTGACATTTGTTCCATAGAGAATATGTAAAATTTTAACCGTCCGTAGGCAAAACGAGGCGTTGTTTGGATATAGGAACCGGGCGTTAATGCAGTTCTACTGCATTTATAGTTGTTTTTCTTCTATAGCATGAAAACCTCATCGGTTCACATGGGCTAGTGAGTGACTCGGCGGCACGCACGGGCGTGTTAAATTGGTAAAAAAAGAAGCTTTAATTTGGAGTAGACTAGCGCCTTGTGTTCTAAAAGAGTTTTAACGAATATTAGAGATGTGATTAGACTAACCGTGTTTAACTGTTTAGATACTTGTTGTACAGAATCTCTAATACATTTTGTTAGTTGTTTGTTGAATGTCTAATCTATTTAAGAGGGTTTACTCCGAAAGTTGGCAACGTCGCAAATAGCTGTCAAATATTTCGTTGTTTTCATTAATTTCTGAATATTACTGAATGAAAATATGAATTATCGCTCTATGGTTGAATAAAACATGAAGTATGTATGCAACAATTATAATAGGAACATGAGATTTTTAGGATTATGGAAGTACTATCTTTTGAAAACTTTCCATCGCATTTTTCATGCGTTTTAATGTAATCTTATCATTTGAATGCCTAAGTTGCCTAACCAACAAATATAAAACGAGACACGTCATTCAACCGTAGAATGATAACTTCTTTTTAATTCAGTAATATTGAGAAATTAATAAAAACAGCGAAACATTTGACAGCTATATGCGACGTCGCCAACTTTCGGGATAAACCCTCTTAACCCATTTTCTGTAATTATGTAGATTGGATTTCACGTACCGTTTAGATTGTTTGTTGAGAAACAATGCTCTTGAAAAACTTAACAATTCTGGGAGTCATTTTCAAACGTAGACACCTATTCTGAAAAAAAACTGGATTATGGTAAATAACTAAAAACGAAACGGAATCAGGTAATTAAATATTTGGATATGGCATCCCGGAATATTCTTTTTTGTTATTTACTCACTATGTGAGGTCAATCGGGGCAAGTGCGCCAGGGTGGACTAAGCCTTTTTTTATTAATGCATCGATAGCTACAAATATTACTTAACTATTGATATCTTGCATACATGCTATACATTAAATACAATCCCACTGCAATACGCAGTTGGCCTTTTTCACAATGTCGAGAAATCGACTCTTACCTAGATGGAGCACTTACCCCAACTGACCTTATATGTGCATTTTTCATATGACATATCAATTCTCTGTGAACGTAAATTTACCTTAAGGTATAAAAAACAATGACTCTGCTGTCAATTATTATATCAGTAGGTACGGTTATTATAGATTTTGGTGTAACATATATCCAATGCAGCAGAGGAATTATATTATTATTATTATTACTTTGTTTTAATTAAAAGATTTGGTTATATCATAAAAATGAAGCTGACTGATTCAGTAAACAATTATCATAGTCGGTAAATACAAGACATATCAATTTGTTATTAACGTTTGCTACAACGCATAAGAAATGTTTATATATTTTCTTTTTTCTTATATTTCTTAATTTCCTCGAAATTTCCGTAAAAAAATGATATCGGTAAACATACAGAGAAAGTGATAAGTGAAGGAAGTTTATTTTTAGTGTATATATACATTATTTACATTTTTAACTGTATAGCTATATTACTTTAGAAGTCACGCTTTTTTGCATTTAAATATTAACCCCGGTGTTGGTTATTTATTAAAAATAAAGGTTGTTAAAACAAAAACTTAGTGTTAGCTTATAAGTTAGTCACAATTACTTTACATTCAACATTATTTAGATAATAAAAAAATCGTTTAATCGTTTTATGAATTTACCGCATTGTGATTATTTTAATGCGATATCTATGAATTTCAAAAAACATGAATACTTGATTATTATTGAGCACATAATATTAGTGCTTCTTTTTTATAAGTACGTAAATATTTTCAAGACTCTTTGGTCTTTAGTGAATTATATAAATTGGGCCCTGTGATTGTCATCACAAAGTAACATATACATATCACTTATAAATACACGAATAATTTTGCGAAATTGATTCTATCGATACATATCAATAAAGCTCAATTTTGTACCTATTGTATTTCTAGGGTTAGATGTTGCAAAGCAAAACATGGTGTAACGTATGTCTTTATGTAGCTTAGAATTTAGAAAAAATATATTGATAATTTAAAGTGAAAAATAGATAATATTTCTAAATTGAATGTTATTGTTCCGTTGTAGAATAAATCAGATCTTTGTCGTGTTTCTGTATTGTCAAAAAATTTCTATAATTAGATATATTATGTTATTGAATGAATTTTGCGAACCAACAGATGTCCAGGTTAAGTAAGAAGTATTTATAGAAGAAATAGTAATAATTTGTTTTTATTATGTCAAATTTTCCTGGATTTACAGAAGGTTAAAATGAATGGTTCAGAGGAAAATACGTCCGTTTTCTTTTCTAAAGTATCGAAGTTCATGCACACGCCTCATGCCTTCCATGTAAATATTAACAATATAGAAAATAGTTAAATTAATATTTTACAAACACTCGACGAAATGTAAGATTATTTTATAAAATGCTTTTAATTATTTTGACTGCACATTTTGCTTAATAACTTTATAGAGTTACAAAAAACACCTCATCTATTTAATCACATTTTGGGCACATGTAATGAAAAAAAGTACATTTATGTAAGAATAAAATTATACCACTTCATTTTTTAAGCAAACACGTAGGTATCTAGTAACTTCCTAAGTGTAATTATCTGCGTTTGTAATTTAATTCATTTTTGAACTTTTTATCCTTACGTCTGCCGAAACATTCCTCCTCATTGTACATTCAAAATTTTCGACAGCATCGCACAAATTGTACCTATTTTTTAATATATTTCAGAACCAACAGTCGTAGAATCTTTTTTAATTAAGTTCTAAGTAAGTAGTAACAAGTGGAATTTGTATGATGGCAGGACTTAGTTTTAAATGTTTTTTTAAATTCCATGTTGCTGTCTCGCTTTTAATAAATGTGTAGAATTATTGTGCAGCGACATGAGTAGTATAAAATTAATGTATAGAATATTAAAATTAATTTTGTAGACATTTTAATAGCGGTTCGGGAAATCCATATGACACTAAATACCTCACTCACAATTTAGGTTACTGTTTTCTCTAATACCTATAATATTTTTTGTATATAACTTACCCCCGTTTTTTACAAAAAGCTTAATTTAACCTTTTGACACTGAAGTAGTTACTACCTCACACCGTACTATATCCAATCTAAAATTAAATTCTCTAAACGCAAAATCGTTTTCAGCAGCAATGGTTAAAAGGTTAAAATTAAAAAAAGGTTAAATTTATAGTAAATATTTCATTTTACTTTTAATTTCCTGAACCGATATTAAAGATCGTTTAAAATGTGAATAACAGCACAGTAGTGATATATGCGTAACTGAGCTTCAAAAGAGACATTGTTTTGTACACTTACATACATATACATATCATATTATTTACCGCTGCCCTTCGGGGTGGCTCTTATGTCAACATTTTGTTGTAGCTAATAAAGAGATTCATATAAAATAATTTAAATGTTTTATTTTTAATTCAATTCAATTCAATTCAATTCTTTATTGTGATCACATGGTCATTATCAGGTGTTATATAAAACAAAAGTCACTCATATGAAACCCTGTAAGGGCACTACAAATTAGGGTTACAACATTGAAAGTTTTTACGGTTAAATACTATTTCCATGCATTTAGGTTTATATCTACTTATGCGAAAGTAACTCTGTCTGTCTGTCTGCCTGTTACCTCTTCACGCTTCAACCGCTGGACCGATTGAGATGAAATTTGGCACGGAGATAGTTTGGGAAAGGACATAAGGCTACTTTTTTCCCCGGAATATGCATAGTTCCCGCGGGAACGCGATAACCGAATTCCACGCAGGCGAAGTCGCGGACAGAAGCTAGTATAATATAGATTAATAATATTAATAATTAATATTATAATGTATAATAATAATTAATATTAGTCATAGACATAAATAATACTTCATAATAATTCATATTAGTCATAGACATAATAATAATATTATTTACGTCTATGATATTAGTATTATTTATTTTTACATATTAATATTAATTATCAATATTAATATGGATTTTATCCCTTTTTTTATGGTGGATGCTATAGTGGCACAAGACTGGTCCGAGTTCGCCACTCGCTCCAGTCCAGTAGTGGACGTCAACTAAGAAACTTTTTAAGAACTATCAGTATAATTAAAACCACAAAATAAGCTTAAATAGATTTATGTAACACCAAAATCAAATCAAATCAGTCTTAAACATAACATGGCAGCGCCAGGATGTGGAATTAGGTTGGTTCGTAAACTAGACTATTTACAAAATTCACTTTCCATTCTCGACTTTCTTCTCGTTGGTCCCTTCGCTTTGGTCTTTGATCTCCTTCCTCACGGGGCCAGTTTGGGCGATCGGGACAGGCCTCTCACCTTTGATAGCGTCTGGAATCTTCCTTGGGGCAGTAATACTGAGAACGCCGTCCGAAGACAGTCTAGACTCGACATTTTCGGGCGCGGTACCTTCTGGAAGGGCGTATCTCCTCACGAACTGACGGGAAATATAACCATGGTCATCCTTCTTCTCCTCGTGCTTGCCCTCCACCACGATATACCCGTCCGCGGTCTTCACAGAGATCTCTTCAGGCGCAAAGTGCTGGACATCCAGGTTGATCGTGAATTTGTCCTTGTCCGCCTTTATGCTGGATCCAATGTCCTTAACGGCCGCAGCGAGGTGGCGCCAAGGCCGGTAATAGTCCCGGGAGCGTAGAGGCTGCGCCACGACCGACAGCATGTCATCAGGAGACAGCCCCAATCCGAAGTGTTGGTCCAGGACTCTCATTGGAGAGGTGTGAACGTGGTAGCGAGGGCGGTACGGCAAGTCGTCGAAGAAATACGGTAGCAGAGACATCTTGTTGTTTTTCTAAATTGAATGCTTCTTCAAACACCAAACTTGTAATATATCACTTGGAAGTCGCAAGACTTGATCGCTTTTGATCGCTTCGTTCGCTTGTTCAGAAGTAGAATGTCAACCGCCGAAACGCGCGCCGTATTTATACGCGGCGAGGCGCCATCTAGCATCGAGTAGAATCGTCTGGAAAACGTTGTTTACGAGTGCCGCGTTAAGGTCGCCAGTGACTTTCAACGCTCCGGGCTGCTTGGAATATTTCCAGAAATTTCCCTTTTATTTAGTTACATTTAGTATTTTTGGACACAGGAATTGAAAAATACGCTTTGAAATGTATTTATAAATTGTTTGAATTGTATTAGAATTTATTTTCAATGTTTTTTTTTTAATGACGATCAGTACTGACTTGAAATCCGTTGCAGGATAATGGAACTTTCCATTTAATATTATGACTTTTTTCCAGTT
Organism: Aethes cnicana; assembly: GCA_963971205.1. Lineage (NCBI taxonomy): Eukaryota > Metazoa > Arthropoda > Insecta > Lepidoptera > Tortricidae > Aethes > Aethes cnicana. Next base: position 4,265,579 of record OZ020297.1, read on the forward strand.
TTCTTTTTCTAGTTGTAAAATTTGTGCCAGCCAAACATGGTTAAAAACCTTGAAAAAGTTGAAAATTCGCGATGGAACGTATTTTCACACAGTTTGATGGTTAAAATAAGAAAGAAACTGTGTCAAAATTAAAGGAATAATTGAGTTCACTATGACATGACAGCAGCGCCTCACTTCGGGAATTGACTAGAAATTAGATCACTCATCGACAGAGCTAACGGCCTAGCGTACTCTCTTCTAATTTTCATACAATACGGACAATTTATTGTAAATTTATTATTTTAATGAAAAAATAATCACTTATCCCGACTGTCTGTTAGACATGCACTCGCAGCGCAGGAACAGTTCCATTAAGTAAGTTAAGTAGTTACTTAACTTACTTAAAGACTTACTTAATAGAACTGTTCCTGGGCTGCCATGCTGGGATAGTTATCTCGTCTCCCAAGGTAACCCTCATAGGTCTTATGTTTTCCCATACCCTTGGGAATTTTGAGAAATCCTCTTTCCTCTCCTACACTCCCCAAGGAACCTACATGCAAAACTTTATTAGTTTCGTCTGTGCGTTGCCTTTCTGTCTGCCTGCCTGTTATTCACTCAAACAGAGATATTTACTAGTTGCTTAAATCAAATGATTAATTATTTAAATATATTTAAGAAATTTCAATTCCATCTTAAATACAATAAATCGATGTGATATATTTTTTAATTTATTGGATTCATAACTTCAAACAAAAAAATATAACGATTAGCGACCCGAGCATTTTTAGCCACTGGCAATTATGGCGCTGGCTGGTCAACGCCCGCGAGCGGGATCGAACTGTCTGGCACATTCGCTGAAGCGAGGTAGGTCAAGAACAAGGTCAAATGAAATTGATTGTACTGTTTACATACATACTAGAGATAGTAACTATGTTGATAAATAATTATATTTATTATGTTATTGAATTAATTTGCTAAATTATAAAAACAAATAATTATTAAAAGAACAACCGCCGATCTTATATTGTATCGCATTCGCGAAATTTCCACAGTACTCTCGATGAATAAATAATACGTAGCGTCTGCAAGTAAAAAACAAACTTACTAATGCCGATGGCCAAAATCAGAAACTGCGTGTTTTTACGTCAACTGCGTTGATAGAAGCGACACTGCGGACAGAAAAACAATTGTGGGCATGTCTTGGGCTGAGTGGTTCGACTACTCGCCGCTAGATGGCAGTGTATGCAAAACGCACAAAAGTTTATAATGCAATAGATTAAAAAATATTTCTATGTAGGTATGTAAAGTCCTGAAGTGGCGTCCGCGAACCAGTAGACGAGCTGTCGGTAGGCCTCCAACAAGATGGAGTGACGACCTTATAAAGGTCGCGGGAACGCGGTGGATGCGAGTGGCACAGGACCGGTCTGAGTGGCGCGCCTTGGGGGAGGCCTATGTCCAGCAGTGGACGTCTATCGGCTGAAATGATGATGATGATTGATGATGATGAGGAATGTAATTATTTTATAATGTATTTAAGTACATTTATAAGTGTACTACCTATAAACGGTAAAAGCTATTTAGGTATATATTTTATTGTAATAAATTAGGTAAGTATTTTTGTTTATGTAAGAACATTAAATATTAAAATATAAATTAAAACGATTTACCTATATTATATCTGATTGATTATATGTATATAACAAAGGCTGCGTTCCGAATCGTGCTTAGAGAGCTCACAGCACCTTGCACCCTTTTTCCTCTTAGGACTCGACTTTGAAGAGGAAAAGAGATGCAAGGTGCTGTGAGCGCTCTGAGCGCGTTTCGGAACGCAGCCAAAACGTACCTAAAATGTCATCGGCTGTCGTTTTAAACGTCATTTATTTATCACTAATCATCATCCTGTTTATTAAAATTCCAATGTAAACACAAATCATGATTTTAAACCCCCTTGTCCGTCTCTGCTGTCCTTCTGTGCTGAATCAAATACGAAACCTTAGACCAACCCTTAAAATTGGCAAAGAAAAATTTCAAGTCACGATAAACGTTCATCAGTTCACGAAAGACGAGATCAGGGTTAAGGCTAGACCGGAATATGTGATCATTGAAGGTAAACAGGAGAGGAAAACGAAACGAGGATACGTCATCAGGCAGTTTGCTAGGAAGTTCAGGCTTCCGTCCGGTTGCCGGCCTGAGCGGATGGAGTCCACTTTATCACCTGACGGTAATAGGTACTTTTCGTAGGATTAGGTATTTTGTTTAAAGCAGCGAGGGGAGGAGGGGAGGGGCCTGGATTAAGCAATAATAGATTCTGCATCAACGACTTAAGTGCCTCGCCATGCGCCTTCTAAGTTGTGTCGTGCTATGCCTATTTCGTTTGTCATCATCATCATCAACGGAGCTTTCTAGAACTAAGCATATCCGAGTAATAGTGCGGACAGACGGACGAACGGACGGACGGACGGACGGACGGACATGGCGAAACTATAAGGGTTCCTTGAGGACTTCGGAACCCTAAAAACTAGTTTGTGTCACTGATATGTTGGCACCGGAGTTGGTAATTAGGAAAACGAACGTCTGTAACAGCTGATTTATATTACTGAAACTAGTGGCCCGGTGAACTTCGTATCACCACGGATTTTCATTTCATTTTCCTAGATTCTTTTTCTTTCTAAACCTTCCCTGAATCACGGGGAATAAAACAAAAAAAGAATTAGCCACTTAGTAGTAGGTAGTAGTAATAGTAATAGGGTAGATTTGGCGGCGCAGCGCACATACACATGACAGTCACACATAATAACCATTGACCTATAATAAGTAATAACATATGGACGAACAGTGCCTAACAGAATATGTAAAAATATATGGAGCAAACCGACATTCACGTAAACATACACGTAAAAACACACATACACGCACACACATACACGCACACACGCACGCACACACACACACACACACACACACACACACACACACACACACGCGCGCGCGCGCACGCCATCACCTGTTTCGTTTGTGGATAGTAGCGACACCTAGATTAAATTAGTATTAAATTTAAGTATCTAATAATGTTTAAGTCTGTACCTTTTTGTTTCGCGTATTGCACTCCAGGGTCCCAAGATACAGGCCCAGCCTAGTTCGGGGTCCGCCAGACATCTCTACTTTTGTAAATCCACTTGTTTTAGCAAATAAATAAATATTTGATTTCATTTGATTTGATTAGAAAATACGCCTCTTTATAACGAAGGCCAAACGGATGCCCGAGCTGTTCGGCCCGGGGCCATTTTTCTCCGGCTGATTGTGAATCCTTACTTATAATAGATCAATGATAATAACACACATTATATATGTGTGTGTGAAAGTTCCCAATCTGCACTAGGCTAGGACTCAGAGAGTTCCCCTTTAAGTACCTTTTACCTTCACTGCCACTGGGTCGTCGATAAAGTCTTCTTGTCTGTATTTACCCGATACGTTTATTGATATGTGGCCGCCATTCGAGAAGTTTCCGTCTGTTTGTAGGTATATCAATTCTGTGAACAATGTGAGTGTGTGTTTGCCCCGTCCCGTCAAATTAAAGTTGCAGCATTTCGGTGACATTTTATGTGTACACGACTACACGTACAGTATACAATGGACTATTCACGTCCCACTGCTGGACACAGGCCTCCTCTCATCACGAGAGGGTTTGGGCTACAGTCCTCACGCAGGCCCAGTGCGGATTGGAGACTTTCACACACATCCTTGAATACTTTCATATAGGTACTTTGCAGATTTCCTCACGACGTTTTCCTTCACCTAGAAGATCCTGGTAGAAGGTCTGTCTACTTATTTTAAACTACCTATTTTTCTTTTGAAATTGTTTATATGACAAACTAGCCGTTTGCCCGCGACTTCGTCCCGCGTAGACTTAGAATTTGCGTACCCGATGATACTATACATATAGACAGTTATAGTAATAGAAGTATTGAAAAATTGGTTTGACCCGCGGAAAACCCGTTCCCGTGGAAATATCGGGATAAAAAGCCCGGGTCTCAAACTATCTCCATACCAAATTTCATCCAAATCGGTCCACTCGTTGCGACGTGAAGGAAGGACAAATAAACAAACAAATTAACAAACACACTTTCACTATTAGTATGGATGGATAGCACAGATTATGGGGACTAACCGTGTGAGATTTATCTATGCAAATAGGTGAGGTACCTAAATGATCTCTTATTCTTATTCTTCTCTTCTTCTTCAGGGACCCTGACCGTCACGGCGCCCCGCGAGACCTGCGAGATCAACTTCCCCTGTGAAACCAGGGTGCCAATAACCTTCTCCGAGGGCAAGCAGCAGGAGGAGTCCATCATACAGGTCCAGCAGTCGCCAACTGACAACTGCAGGAATCTGCTGGACGGGAAACCGAAGACAGGATAGCTTTTGTTTAATGTTGGTGTTTTGGTGAAATTCAGTGACAAGGTCAATTAATAAAATGAATTTTATATGTTCTTTACTGAATGACTGATGACAACCCTCGATCCCCTCTTGATGAGAGGAGGCCTGTGACCAGCAGTGGGACGACTGGGACGTAAATAGGCTGTTGTTGTAATGTTGGTTGTGGTGATGACAACGCATTGGACACCGAAACTAGGTACAGCAGCCGTAGAGAGCTCTTTGGCACGTTCCTTGGGAAGTGTAGGAGAGGGTAGCACTAAGAAAGGATTTCCCGAAAATCCCAAGGAAATGGGAGAAATGGGATTTTTAAATGTTAGCTCGGGTCAGGCCGATCGAATGCGACTGCAACTGCAACTCGCCAAAGCGTAGCGTATCGAATGTCCATGCCCATGCCCTAAACACATCATTACATCATGAATTGAATACACTTGAACAGCTTTCCAGAAAAATCTATAAATTTTCCATTTTTCACAATGTTTTTTCCATCTAAATTGCAGGTAATAACAAAGTCATAAAAATATAGCGCCACACGTAACAATTTACGCGTTCTTTAATTCTGGAAGCATGCCCATGATTCACACATCAAACCAAACAAATAGTACCAACCATCAACGGAATACGACTCTTATTTCTAAGCGATTAAGTAGATAATTTATTGATTACAGGTATTTGCAGTTACGCCGTTGCTAAGTCTAGATATTTATTTGAGTATCGTCCCGATAGTTTCTAGATTTTTCATGAAAGTAAACAAATATTTGTGTACATAAGTCTTAGTATGTATGTATATGTTATCTGAGTTAGCAATGACGTCGAATGTGCATAGGACGTTCGAGAATTGTCTCACCTTTCCCGAACGAAGATAAAATTAAATGTAGACAAGCTAATAAACAACTAAGTAGGTAAAATGATAATAGAAAGAAACGATGATTGTAATCTTTACTTCAGTTGTTACGTAGGTCTCTATCTATCTAGCTCCATTAGACGTAAATAATATAGACCCGGTCTAACGTACACGTAATATGTCCCCACTTCCACGGTGTCCAATCCAAAGTTCTGTCACCGAGCGTGCGTGACAATAAGCGTTTTTAAAAAAACTTTTTTCGAAACTGTTTCTCAGTATCTAAAAACTCGCCTCGTTGTTGAAAAAATGTGACCCAGCTTTAGTGTCACGATATAAGTTTAACTTTGGATTGGACACCAATGAAGTGGGGAAACATGTCATGTATCTACGTTAGGCCGGGTCCATACGAAGTATTATTTATGTATATGTCTAGCTCTGTTCTGTACATTAGATTGTGCCCGCGACTTCGTCCGCGTTATTTTCGATTTGAACTTTTCCTCGTGACCTAAGTATGTTGTAAGTTACAACATACTTAGGCGTGTAACCATGTTATAATTGTAACATACATTTTTCTGGTAAGTATAATAAATAATACTATATTATGTCCTTCCCCATAGTATATATGCTATAATAGTATCGGTTTAGGTAGGTACTATTTAATTTTTTTATAAAAGTTACCAAATAAAAACACAAACAAACGCGTCTATTATAAACATCGTCAGTGATCTCTGAATGCTCCCGCACTGTTGCCAAACCTATAAATACACTCGGGCAAACCCGCATTCACCCAGTCAGACACAAACCGTGCAACAATACAGACAAAACCCACGCCATGGCTCTCCACCCTTACTTCTTCGATTACACCTTACCGCAGTGGCCCAGACGGCTCCTAGACCAGAACTTTGGCCTCGCGTTGACCCCCGAAGACCTGGTCGCAGCAGCCACTAGCCCCATCATCCCGCGGTTCAAGCCCTGGTGGCCCCAGGACGCTGGCTCCTCAATCAAAGTCGACAAAGACAAGTGGCAGGTCAATGTGGACGTCCAGCACTTCGCGCCAGATGAAATAACCGTCAAAACCGCGAACGGTTTCGTAGTGATCGAAGCTAAGCACGAAGAAAAGAAGGACGAACATGGATTTATTACAAGACAGTTCTCTAGAAGGTTCAAGCTGCCTGAGGACTCTAATCCGGATGCTGTGGAGTCCAGGCTTTCCTCTGATGGCGTGTTAACAGTGGCAGCTCCTAGGAAGGTGGAATCTGTCAAGGGTGAAAGATCGGTTCCCATCACACAAACAGGACCAATCAGGAAGGAGGTTGTCGAAGAAGCACCAAAGGAATGAGGACTTTCGGATTGCAATTACGTGAGACTGATTTTTTAAACATTTTATTTAATGCTACAAGTGTTTCCTTATATTTAAGACAGCTTTTTGTTTTCTCTTTAAAATGTGCCTAGTGACGTTTTATAAATAGTACTCTTAACAAATTACCAAAGAATAAAATTAAAACTTGCTTATTTTTCAAATATATTCCTGAGCTAAAGCGAAGTGGTTTTGTTTTCGTTCAAGTTGTCCTCTATGTCGTGTAGCCTCTTTCCGTTAGTTTCTGGCAGCACCATGGTCACAATGATGGTACTTGCGAGGGTTAGGATCGCAAAGGTCCCGTACATGACTGATTCACCGCACGCCAGGAGATCCGGCGTTACTTTGACAGATAGAGCCAGCAAAGCATAGCTTATAGCACTACTCAAGCCTGACCCTAGACTTTTCACGTTAGTCGGAAACAGTTCTCCCACAAAAGTCCACCCTAAACTAGATTGTACGCTTGCCACGCCTGTGTAAACTACAAGTAAAGTCACAGATATTGGTGCTAACGAAACATCCGTTTCAAACAACAAGAAGACTACTAAACCGCCCAAAGTTACAGTCGTAGCATATGCACTGGAAATATATGTTATCTTCCGAGGCATCATCTTACCGAACAAGCAAATAACAATACACACCATAACTCTTATTAAATCAGTGGTGATCATGAGAAGAAAAGTGTCCATATCATTTTCAAACATCGCTTCCAATAAATCCTTAGCATAGAACGGGAAGGAATTTACTCCACACAATTGTACTCCGAAAAATATAAAGAACATGGTAATAAGTGGCTTTACAAAATTCCTATTTGATACCTTTGCTATTCTTTCCTTGAAAGTCAAGGGTAGTCCTTCTGCATTTGGCCTTTCTAAAAGTTCCCGCAATTCGTTTTCGGCGTGGTCCCCTGTTCCCCTGAACCATCTAAAAGACCGAACACCTTCTTCTATTCTGCCTTTCGATATCAACCAATAAGGACTTTCTTTGAAAAATAAAAATATACCCAGAACTAATAAGTTAGGAACTAAACAAATAAACAAGGCTGTCCTCCAATACAAATACGTACCAACAATGTGGCTTAGGAGGATTCCCACATTGATTGCTAAGGATTGAGACAGTAAGAATATGCCCCTGTATTTGGGATCGCTTATTTCCCCCACATAGATGCTAGTAGTCGGTCTGACGGCGCCAAAACTGAATCCTGTGAAGAATCTTCCCATAAACATGAGGAGGAAATTATCTGCTAGCGCCATAGCTAGCCAGCCGAGTAGGAATGGGACGGTCAGGCCAATTTGAACGGTCTTCCTCCCAAAACAGTCGAGGAACGAGACGCACAGGCATCCGATGATCGAGGAGAGAGGCGCTACTGCCGCTAGAAGGAGAAAACTTTCATATTTTTAACCAACTTCAAAAAACTTAATAGGAGGTTATCAATTCGGCTGATTGTTTTTTCTGCGTTTGTTATCTCAGATCTCCGTCCTTTGTGGACCGATTTGGAAAATTCTTTCGTGTGGTCCCCTTTTCCCTTTTTTCTGATTTTTGAGAAAATGAGGAATCTCCTCAAAGTAGGTAATACGAGTACATTAAGTATGTCGACGATTTTTATTTTTTTACAAGTATTTTGCAGTTCGCTGTATTCCGGCATTGAAGACCACTAGTCCCTTTGAGAAAAGCAACGCATTTATGACGCTTTTCGGTGTTGCAAGCGGCAGTGATCTCTTTTCATCATCTCATCATGACTCTTTTTTACCTACATACTTACTATACCTACTCTTTGAGGTGGGCAACACATTACCCTGCTTTGCGACGCGCAGCAGTAGGGAATAAAATAGGTACCAACCTATCCAGGAGCCGTACCACGTCTCCCAGTGGAAGTCTTCATCTCCTTCCAGATTCGGCAGCAGGACTGCGCTGATGCCATTTGTCAGGCCACAGGATAAGCATAACAGGCTGGAAGCCAGTGTCGCAACTGCCTATAAAGGAAATAAATATAGTTTGATAGTAAAAAAACTCAGCTGCTTTACCAGTTTTACCACAAGTGGTCAAACAAACTAAGGTTATGTAGTGTTGGGTTGAAAATTAATATCAGTTCATTTGTTTTCACGTCTCATGCTCTTAAAATGTTACTTTAGTCTCTGCAAATCGGGACTAAAGCTCTTTTTTAGTCTCTAGGGACTAAAGTAAATTTTTTTTAATTGACATTGGAAATCCGCCTAAACAGCCAACCACAGAGTTTGTGAAAGGAGGATTATTCCCATTTCCAGTGAACCTAGACAATTTCTAGGGCGTAAAAAAACGATTTAATTTCGTGAAACACGATTTAATGATTACGAATACCTATGAATCTTGTTTTATTTAAAGTGAATACATTTAATAATGCATGACCCAATTAGTTTTAAAATATTTTGAATCTGTTGGCTAAATATCATTCAAAACGTCACGTGATAAAAAAACAGGTCAAGTGCGAGTTGGACTCGCGCACCGAGGGATCCGTACCTACAAACTTGATGATGCAAATTTAACAATACAAACTTATTATTTGCGGTTGCTGAAGTAGACACGGCTACTGCACCAACCGCAAATGATAAGTTTGTATTAGTAAATTGGCTGTTTTTGCACCAGAATATATAATATTTACGGTTATCAGATTTATTCCTGTACGTGTCCTGTAAGACCTTGCTTCTGGCCAAATTTCATGATTCTAGGTCATCGGGAAGTAGCCGGTTATCTACTTTGTTATAATAAATATCGTAATTTTGTATGGAACTTCGTTTTTTTTCCTCGCATTCGAAGTGAAAAGCAGAGTGTTTAACGCGTGACTAAACAACCATAATGACACTCGAACTATAGCCACCCTCGCTCTGCTCGGGTGGCTAAACATCTCGTGTCATAATGGCTTGTTTTAGTCCCTTGATAAACAATCTACTATTTCCGTGGCAGAGTAAAAAACCATTGACCTATAATAACATTTGGACGAACAGTGCCTAACAGAATATGTCAAAATATATGGAGCAAACTGACATTAGAAAATACGTTCCAGTATGCTAATAACGCCTCTTTATAATATGTGTCAAGATAAATATTTTATCCAAAAGTAAACCTAATATAACATTATAAGACTTAAGTGTCAAATATACTGAGCGCCAAACGGGTGCCCGAGTTGTTCGGGCACCCGTTTTGACGGGCCATTTTTCTTCGGATGATTGTGAATCCTTACTTATAATCTTCTTAATAGATCAATGTAAAAAACTCATCAATCCAAATATTTCAGAGTTGGATGGATACCTATTTGTAAAGTATGAAAATTATAACGGCGATAAAATTTAATTACTGGAGATCGTGACATCCATAATACTAATACCTATTATAAATGTGAAAGTAATATATGCTAGATGTCTGTCTGTCATCTCTTTAAACATATACCTAAATTTAGATGAAATTTGGGATGGAGATAGTTGGGAGACCCGAAAGGGCAAAAACGCGTAAACCCCGCGGGAACGTGATAACCGATTTCCACTCGGGCAAAGTCGCGGTATGAAGCTAGTATTTTTATATTATCAACTCACCAGCGTATGAAGCGTGAAGAGGTACTTAATGGACAGACAAACAGAGTAAGTAACCGTTATCCATATTCATATTATAAATGCGAAAGTAACTCTGTCTGTCTGTCTGTCTGTCTGTGATTGAGATGAAATTTGGCATGAAGATAGTTGGGGTCCCGGGAAAGGACATAGGCTACTTTTCATCCCGGAAAAACGCATAGTTCCCGCGGGAACGCGATAACCGAGTTCCACGCGGGCGTAGTCGCGGGCAGAAGCTAGTAATATAATATGTATATTAGTATGGATTATAGTTAAAAACCGGCCAAGTGCGTGTCGGACCACGCGCAAAGTATAGGGTTCCGAATTTGACGATGCCCACGGTCAGAGGCGGCCTTTGCGCTTGCGAGGCCCCGGGCGACTAGATCTTTGCGAGGCCCTCGTCTGGGTGGCCTTATGGTATGGCCTGGGGGTATTTTTTGAGTCATTGGATAGGTTCTTAAAATAATATTCTGGGTTTGCGGAAACCGTTTTTCAATTTAGGGATGCGTTTGTGAAATATGTATTAAGCTTTAAAAGTGCTTATTTTTATTAGATACTAGCTGACCCCGCGGACTTCGTACCGCCTTAAACCTCACGGAGCCCGAGACCTTTCCAACGAATGCAAAACCGTGGAAATCGGTTCGTGCGTTCTGGAGTTATAGCGTCAGGAAGGAAAACCCGACTTATTTTTATATTTAGACTAGCTGACCCCGTGGACTTCGTACCGCCTGAAAAACCTCACGGAGCCCGAGACCTTTCCAACGAATGCAAAACCGTGGAAATCGGTTCGTGCGTTCTGGAGTTATAGCGTCAGGGAGGAAAACCCGACTTATTTTTATATAGTAGAAGATATAAGTTTTTCCCACCCCCTGCCAGCTAAACCATTGTTTTGAAAAAAACATGGTATTCATGGAACTAGTATACAATGTGTCCCTGGATAAAGTTCCAAAACGAATAGGGATGAAACATTATGATGTTTTATCGATGAAAAAAATATAACCCCGTTTCTTTTCATTATTTACCTTTATTTTGAGTAAAACGAGGACTTATTACAAAAAAAAATGTTCTTTTTTTGTTTTAAATCATTGTGATTATCGGACGGGGTATTTAACAATTAAAAAAATCGTATTACATTAGATGAAAAAAAATACGTCCGTAAATTAAATAGTTAAAATAAAGCTAGAAATAAAAAATAAAAACAAAATAAATCGCTGCCTTGGGGCACGGTGCTCAGAAGGCTGCTGCAGTGCCACGTTAATAAGGCCGCTTTTTTATAATTTAGTTTTTTTTTTGCATTTTTATTTATTTAAATAACATGAATAACGCTTTGTGTTAAATCCCGCTGATCAAAGGTCAATACGACACTCAGAAGGGCAGATATCTTGCGTTTTGTAATTGTAAAAATATTTAAGGAACTTCTAATTTTATTGTTTTCATCGAAAAATATCACGTTTCATCCCTAATTACTGTACATCACGAAATTAACAGGAACATTTTCACTGCTAAGTAGACTGTACAAGTTTACGGGTAATAGCCGACCAATATAAAAAAGTACTCGGCGAAGTAAAAATGTTGTGCATTAAATACTAGGCAACTACGGAACCCTACATTGCGCGTGGCCCGATACGTACTTGGCCGATTTGTTGTAATAATTCACTCTTTACTGTATAAATTATATTTTATGTTACGTTATTTACGATTTCAGAACGAATACTATAAGGGGTGAAATGTTTATATAGATTTGTACGTAGCATTAGCATTAGCACAGATTACAAAATATTTAATTAGTATTTTTTTCAACTTGGATTATCGTAAGCCTGCGCGAGGCCCCTACGAGCGCGAGGCCCCGGGCGGTTGCCCGCTTCGCCCCCCCCCTAAGGCCGCCTCTGCCCACGGTACCTTTCTAAGACTTATTAGCATCTAGCTAGCCTGTGGTATGACGTGCCCGCCCGACGCCCCTGCCGCTCGAGAGAAATCATTGGTTTTTAAACATTTCATAAGTTGGTCGACTATGACTCGTAAGTTTGTACCTACAGCCTACTTGGCTGTGATACTTTTCCTTTCAACTACGTTATATATGCCATAATCGTGATTTTTTTTGAGCCATCCAAATACCACCATTTAGCTGGCAGGGGGGGGGGGACACGTGATTCTAACAAAAAATTGCAATTTAAAGCTTAATATTTCACAAACGCATCACTTAATCAAAAAATGGTTTTAAAAACCCACAATATTTTTTTAAGACCTATTCAACGATATGCCGCACCATGGGGTACGCAAGAAAAAAAAATTACATCCCCACTTTACGAGTAGGGGAGGTACCCTATAAAAAAAATATTTCAAAATTTTATTGTACCACTTTGTTAGCGTAACTAATATAACTGTAATTTGTATATATATATAAATATGTATAAGTATATTCATGCCAAATTACAGTTTTCTAGAACTAAGCATCTCCGAGCAATAGTGCGGACAGACGGACGGACGGACATGGCGAAACTATAAGGGTTCCTTGTGCACTTCGGAACCCTAAAAACTTGAATTAAAAACAAAATTTCCTCAAGTACGTTTCCTACTTCGGGTAGGATTTATTTTGAACCTAGAAAATTCAAAGACTCACCTGTTTATACAAATGGACACTGCCGACGAATTTAGGCTGCAACGTCATAGTTTTAATACTATTAATATACACTTTAACTAATTTTATTCTAATTATTTAATTATCCGTATATATCGGTTGCGTCCGGGATGTCGCTGTTCCCTATGAGTAGGATCGCTCACGCGTCGCGTGAACTTTAACGCATTCACTGCCACTTCTGTATTACGAACTTTCGCCAGGTGCCACACCTGTCATTAAGGGAACATTGAAACGCACATGTGCGTTCAAGGCACTGCGGGAAAGTCAGCAAAACGCATATATGCGTCGGTGGCAGTGAATGCGTTAAGCAGCTGGATCCTATAGATCCCTATTTAAGATCCCCTACCCACTTATAGACAGCACAACACAAAAATCTAGTTTTAAAATATATTAGTATTGTCAATGTAAAGTGTTCTGTTCAACAAAAATAACCAAGCATTATATTTAACGGCAAAATATCCACGTTAACTTTTTTTACAGGTTATTTAATTACCTTGCAGCCTGACTGTATACTGTAAATGCTAGTCGGAAACTAAATAAAATTGCAGCAAAGATAATTAAAATATTGTGATCGTTTTAAAACCTTGTATCTTTCACAACCATCAACATTAACTAGGCTAGGTACCATTTTCTTCTGTGTTTCTAAGAAGTAATTTTTCTCAAACATGCTCGGAAATGTTCGTGTTACTTTCAAAAAAAGAAGACGCCAGGCTGTCCATTGCCGGCCTTGGCCAGCAAAAACATTATTGTCGTGTGTGTGTTTTTTTTTATTCGCTTGCTATTTGAGACACCTCTGTAGAGAAACTGACAAATCCATGGAGGTATTAAGTACAACTTCCATGGCCAAATCATCCACAATCATGGAAGTAGTAAATACTGATATGGGGTAAGTGCGCCTAAATTTATTTCGCCCCTATGCCTTGTAAACAGCCAACTACTAGTTGAGTAATATTTATAGGTTTCGATATATATTTATGTTAGGCGCACTTACCCCAACCTGGCGCATTTGCCCCGAAACTGACAAATCCATGGAGGTAATAAGTACAACTTCCATGGCCAAATCATCCACGATCATGGAAGTAGTAAATACTGATGTGGGGTAAGTGCGCCTAAATTTATTTCGCCCCTATGCCTTGTAAACAGCCAACTACTAGTTGAGTAATATTTATAGGTTTCGATATATTTATGTTAGGCGCACTTACCCCATCCTGGCGCACTTGCCCCGACTGACCTTACGTATTTCCTCGCTGTTTGAGAAAAGCATTATATATACCTCGGCCGCAATTGCGATTGCCGGACTCGTACTAATAGAAGGCTTCGCTTCGCTCAGCCTTCTAACTGACTCGTCCGGCAATGCGCTACTTGGCGGCCTCTGCAATAATGTACTATTATTGCGTGGTTATTTATAAATCTTAGAGTGTTAAAAACTTGAATGCTTTGCAAGGACGAAGAAATATAGCATAACATTCATAATTCATGGTACTTACAGGAACCTGTCTGTTACCTTGAACTTTTTTCAGGCACGCTTAAAATCCGCTGGACCGATTGAGATGGAATTTGGTACGGAGGTCCCTTGGGCGTGTAGGGGGCTACTAAATTTCCCGAAATTCCTACGGGAACGGGAAAAACGGGATTTAACACGTTGATTTTTAAGCGCAGGTTGCTTAAAGCCCGGTTCCTGTATCCATGAAACGTGTCGTATCAATGGTAAAATTTACGTTTTACGCCGTAGAGAATATGTCAAATTTCAATTGGGTTATCGCGTTCCCGCGGGAACTACGCGTTTTTCCGGAAAAGTAGCCTATGTCCTTTCCCGGGACTTCAACTATCTCCATGCCAAATTTCATCTCAATCGGTCCAGCGGTTGCAGCGTGAAGAGGTAACAGACAGACAGACAGACAGAGTTACTTTCGCATTTATAATATTACTAGCTTCTGCCCGCAACTTCGCCCGCGTGGAATTCGGTTATCGCGTTCCCGCGGGAACCATACGCAATTCCGGGATAAAAAGTAGCCCTATGTCCTTTCCCGGGACTCCACCTATCTCCATACCAAATTTCATCCAAATCCGTCCAGCGGTTGAAGGTAACAGACAGACAGACAGTTACTTTCGCATTTAAGTATAATAACTATAGAAAAAACACCCCTTCCAAAATTTCATTTTGCGGCATGGTGCCCATAACGCTGGCGGCGTTACCTCTCTGGATTGTTAAAGAAATCCTTTGCGAGAGGTAAGCGCCAGCCCTTGGGTCGCCGGTTTTGTCGATCAAGTGGGCCGACAACATCCTCATGAAAGCTTTCATGTCTGCCGACCAGGGACCCAGAGTCTCAACCTTAACGAGAGCCGCAAACTCATATTCATGCATTATGCATGAATACTTTCGGCGCTTGAGGCTCTGGGCCTGGCCAGTGTGAGACGCAGCATATTTTGAGTTCTAGTTTTAAATTTTATGAAGCCGTGGTGGCCTAGTGGTTCGACCTACCGCCTCTCATGCAGAGGGGTCGGGAGTTCGATTCCGGCTCGCACCTCTAAGTTTACTTATGTGCGAAATTTAATTTAAATTTACCACAGAGCTTTTCGGTGAAGGAAAACATCGTGAGGAACCTGCATGCATCTGCGAAGTAATTCAAAGATGCGTGTGAAGTCCCCAATCCGCACTGGGCCCGCGTGGGGACTATAGCCCAAACCCTCTCGTGATGAGAGGAGGCCTGTGCCCAGCAGTGGGACGCAAATAGGCTGTAGTAGTAGTAGTAGTTTTAAATTTTATTTTTAATTCAATTATTTTATTTTTAAGTCGCCGAATTAGTATGTGAATCAGTTTTATAATAAAGTTATAATTATAAAAAAAAAGTATAATATTAATTAATATGGACTAGCTTCTGCCCGCGTGAAATTCGGTTATCGCGTTCTCGTGGGAACTATGCGTTTTTCCGGGATGCAAAGTAGCCTACCTATGTCCTTTCCCGGGACCCCAACTATCTCCATGCCAAATTTCATCTCAATCGGTCCAGCGGTTGAAACAGGTAACAGTGACAGTCAGACAGACAGAGTTACCTTTGCAATTATAATATTAGTAGTATGGATGGACCCGCGTGGAATTCGGTTATCGCGCTTTCGCGGGAACTAAGCGCTTTTCCGGGATAAATAACTAGTAGCCTATGTCCTTTCCCGGGACTCCAACTATCTCCATGCCAAATTTCATGCAAATCGGTCCAGCGGTTGAAACGTAACTGTCTGTCTGTTACCTCTTCACGCTCAGGCGCGGTCCCATCCCAGACTTAGATTTTGGGGGGGTCACAAGTCCCATGATTGCTAAAATCCCCATTTTTTCCATGGGACGTATCCGTTTTGGGGGGGGGGGGGGGGGGTGATGACCCCCACCCCTAGAACCGCCACTGCAACCGCTGGACCGATTTGGAAGAAATTTGGTATGGGGATAGTTGGAGTCTGGGGAAAGGACGTAGGCTACTTGTTATCCCGGGAAAGCGCATAGTCCCCGCGGGAGCGCGATAACAGTTCCACGCGGGCAGAAGCTAATAGTAAATAAATTTTACGTCATCCTTGGCCGTAAGTGGGATTTTCTGCCCGCTACGCGGAGAGAAAATCTCACTTCTTGGCCAAGGCAAGACGTAAAACTTTTCTATACCTACTCGTGGTCACCCCGTTTTGCTACCCCAGGGTGACCAAGAGTACTTTTACTTACTCGTGGTTACCCTAGTTATGAAAGGATCGTACTTGACTCAATCGTAGATAGTGAAGTGCCCTTTAACTAGATAAAATATTATTTACGTCAATGTGTAGTACTTTCAAACTCCTTGATAAATACTTAGTAACTCCTTATGTATTAATGGCACGTAAGTTGTCATTTGGATTTGTCAGATTGCTATTGAAATTAGGATAAAAATACTCGAAAATGGGTACAAGAATTAAAAGAAAGCGTGGTGAAGTCCTGTTGAGCAATGGATACCAATATCATAAACATAAAATGTATTCAAACCAAACTATTTTATGGTTTTGTAGTCAACGCCGAAAACTTAAATGTACGGGGTCGGTGACTGTCACTGTCGAGGTAAGTCAGTAGTTCAATAGGTACCTTGTCCTTTGCATCATATACACTCCAACTCGTTGACAATCTTACTATCTTAGGACTAGTAGTAATTCTCTCCAAACTTGAAATCGCGAGTGGTCCTGTAGAATTCTGTAGCGACGACATCTATGAACTAGGTATGTGACGTATTAGCTCACTTGTTCAATAAAATACAATGCCATTTAAGTATCTCTATCTTTTGCCGTTTTCTAGGATGATCAAATTGTAAAACATGTCGACCACACCGTGGATTGTAAGCCAAATCACGCCAAAAACGACTTAGCGATGTCGATAGACCATATGAAGGAGGAGGCTGGTACTTCAGCGGAATCAATGCCTGATATTTACAAAAAGAATATAAAACCTCTTTATGACAAAGGCATTCACCTAGTCACTAAAGTACCTCCGTTTCGCAATATTAAATGCAGCTTATATTCGGCTAGAAAACGTAAACTGCAAATGGACAAAACTGTATTTATTAAGCCAAGCGATGTTCAAGTACCTGCACCATTTAACAATTTTAAAGTGGCTGATTATGACTACGATGATATCAGAATATTGGTGTTCTGTTCTGATGAAGCAAAAACTTTATTAAGAGAAGTGAAAGAACATTTCTGTGACGGCACTTTTAAAAGTGCACCTAAACCATTCTACCAATTATTTATTATTTACGGTGATTTGGGAAGTTCATCGCTCAGAACCAATGTTGTTCCACTCGTATTTGCCTTAATGAGTAACAAAAAAGAGAGCACGTATTCCGCTTTGTTTGATATGTTGCACGTTACATTTCCCGAATGGATACCGGAAAAAATACATCTAGACTTTGAAGAAGCAACATCGAATGCTCTTAGAATGATTTTCCCGAAAATCGAAATAAAAAAATGCTACTACCATTTCACGAACAGTTTGTGGCGAAAAGCTAAATTTTTACGCATAAAAACAAAGCTTTATCGACGTATTGTAGGTTTGTGCACCGCTCTTCCACTGTTGCCCGAGAACAAAATAAAAGACGGTTGGGAGTATATACAGGTGCAATGTGCTGGTCTAACTAACAAAAATGTTAACGCATTTATGGCGTATATGAAGAGGACGTGGCTGAAAAGTGATGAATGCATAAGAGAGTGGTGTGTCAGCAACGAACGCCATCGCACCAATAATGTGGCAGAAAGCTACAATTCGGTTTTAAACAAAAAAATTAACAAAAACTATGTGACCATAAATAAATTACTCAGTGTTCTACGTGATGATATGAAAGTAGACCTAACTAATAATAAAATTGCAAATTTCAGCATGAATGAACGGAAAAAAATAGAAAACGAAAGAGACGACTTTATCTTGACTACACAGATGCAGCTGCTTCATGGACAAATAACTGTTGGCCATTTTTTGGAAATTTTGCGTTAAATAAATAAATAATGATTATAGACTATTTCGGGCAATTTTATTTGCCCGTGGTCCTATCAGTAGGACGTTACAATAAATGAATTAAGTCGTATGGGCATTGGTCCTACTAAACGGGTAATACAGTCACCGGCAATACCAGGTGCTATTAGGTTTGTAGGTTTAGGTAAATATATGAGAATAAATAAAAGTTTTCATTGAAAAACAAAATACTATAATTAAACAAAAACTACCATTCTATATGACATTGCACAGCATTTGAGACACAACACCATTTATCATCTCCAACGAAAACCGGAGGAGGTCTGCTATGTCCTGTGCATGGCTTCTGCCGAAATCTGTGCGGTTGTCGGGGGACTCGAGGACAGCCGTCCACTCTTCTTCTCCGGCTGTACAATGTTCACGACATACATGCGTTCCGCTGCATATCAGAAAATTCAGCTTGCATAAAAAAATTATCTTCAGTATTTTAGACACTTCCCCCATGTCTTTTCTGGGGCATGCTGGAAAAACACAAACGCCTTCAATTTCAGGTGTCCGGAGTATTGTTGTTGCTATGTTATTATTATTAATTACTGGAATGATACCAGACATTTTAGTGGTTGTACAGTCACAAAGCAGTAATTCAATATAATCAGTTATATTTTATACCAGTAGAATTTAGTGGAATAGAGGACAAAGTCATTATTTCCCAACACTAGCAGTGTGACCATGAGCCCTATGTTTTTATCATTTATTGTTAGTCACCCCACGCAGGGTAACCACAAGTAAGTAAAAGTACTCTTGGTCACCCTGGGGTAGCAAAACGGGGTGACCACGAGTCCGACGGGAAACTTTTGACAAACCACGGGTGGTAATTCGTAAAGCCATTTACGAATTCACCACCCTAGGTCTGTAATGTACTAAAATATCTACCTACATTGAAGCGTTTTGAATAGTGGAGCCGCGGGATTTCCTATAGTAGATTATCTCTACCCTTTTTAACGGATTAGTGTCCATAAGTTCTTAATAAAATTTACAGCTAATCGGTCACTTCGACAGACACCTAATTTTGCCTCAGACTGTTCTATTCGAACCATTACATAGGGAAAGGGAAATTCCCTATCCCTACACTCACGCGTCACGGCGCTCACATTGAACTTAAAATCTAGCTACCTACTTTAGTTGGTTTTCAACGCCGTGAGCGCGGGGATAGGGAATTTCACTTTCCGTATGAATCGTTTCGAGCCTCAGGCTCGCCCCTGCTTCATCTAACATAGGTACATTTCAAAGGGAAAACGACAAAGAAAACGACAAAATAAATGACCTTACATTTATTATAATTAGACAAAGAACTTAAAACAATCAGTCTTGGTGAAAAAAACGAGCGAAACAAAATTTACTTGCTAGTGTTGTCACCGTTGGAGTGATCCTGGACTTCCTTGCGCACCGGGCCGGTTTGCGCGATCGGGACCTTGCGTTCGCCCTGGACCTCCGGGGGCACAGATCTCGGCGCTGTCACCGAGAGGACCCCGTCGGAAGAGAGCCGCGATTCCACAGTCTCCGGCGTACAGCCCTCCGGCAGCGCGTACCGACGCTTGAACTGACGCGTAATGTACCCATGCTGATCCTTCCTCTCCTCATGCTTCCCCTCCACGACGATATAACCGTCCGCGGTCTTCACAGAAATCTCCTCCGGCGAAAAATGCTGCACATCTAAGTTGACCTGGAACTTGTCCTTGTCCGCCTTGATGCTGGAACCCAAGTCCCGGGCCGCCGCCGCTAACTGACGCCACGGACGATAATACTCGCGGCTCATCACAGGACCCACGGTGGCACTCAAAACGTCTTCCGGAGTCAACGCCAACCCGAAATGCTGGTCCAGCAAACGGCGTGGGCGCTCCATCTCGTAATCCATCAGGAACGGTAGCAGAGACATCTTCTTTTTATTCAATTTCCTCTTCTTTAGGTAAAACGTGTAGCTTCGATGATTGTTCGCAAGGAAATGAGCGAGCGTTGATCGCAGTTGCACTTGTTTTCGAATCGAACTCGACCGCTGTTTGAATTTGACTGATGTTCGAACGGCGCGCGCAGGCCGGTTTTATGTGCAGTGCCGCCATCTAGAACAGTGTAGAACGTTCGCGACTGCAGGGCTGCTTATACCGCAGGTCGCTGGGTACAGATGGTACGGAGCAATTCGGAATAGCACATTATTTAATGTACATATTTTTAAAATAATTTTTTTAAGTAGATTACTTTTATATTTATGAATGTATTGGAATTTTATTTTTAGAATACAGATGCATATTCAAATTAGTGTTCCTATTTGAAAACTGTATACTTCAGTAGGAGTTACCTCCTATTATAAATATTATAATCCTAATATAAGTGTTCTATGGACTCAACAGAGAAACAAAATTTAAACCTTTAAAAAAAATCTGTAATTATCTAGAATCTGATTTAGTTCTTGTAAATGGTTTATCAAATATCCTTTCTTTTTTTTGCATAGGTGAGGTGATGGTTTGATTTAAATTTTAAATTTATATGGATACGTTTGATACAGTTAGGTAGTTAGTAATGCAGGTAACAGTGAACACATTTTAAAATTAATGTGTTAGTGAGAATTTTAAGGAGCTAGATTTTTGTTTAAAATTAAGTATAGCATAAATATGTTACCTAATGTATTTCTATCTCTGTTTATTCTCCAAATAAAATAAATAAATACTGCAAAAATTATGGTATATACGATTTATGTAAGGACTAGGTAAGTAGTTATGTGGAGTCAAATCCATGAATCCATGTGAAAATCCATGAATCGTATTTACCCTTTATATTTGTATGCAGACACATTATTTCTCAAATAATTGTGTTTCATCTTTTTTGTTATTTATACCTAGTGAAAGTAAAGAATGTCAATAAAATAGTCAACAAATATCAGCTAAGCTAAGTTCTAACATTAGATTGTTTTAAATTAATAAAACTATGTAACTTTTCTGATTATGATACCAAAATACTTTTATTTCATAATCAATATTTTATTTTGATGGTTATGTTTGTACAGTACGTTACCCGAGTGAACTGGTAAAGACATAAAGGTACAGTACACGTATGTCTTAATGTTTAAGACAATATAAAATAGATGACTAAAATGAGAGACAAGTCAACAGTTACATTTAACCATATTTATCTAAAGAATTTCTCATTTCAAGAGTTCATCTCACATTGTATTACAATTTTGTTACCCAACCCGGTTTCTTTTCTAACGCGACCCGGTAAACACAGCCCCTGCTCCTGGAACTATGGAGAACATTCCACAACCGAAGTATTTTCTTCGCGGTTCTAGAAAACTGTCGGCCATCTAGTGGCGAGTAGCAGTACTTGATTGTTCTTGCTGCTCATGTCGACAAAACGTGTGTCACTCACTAGGTGGCGCTTCTCTGTAGTTGTATGGTGTTGCACTATACTGCCATCTTGTGGAATGTAATGACACTTTCTTCAGTATTGCTATATTAAATTTTCATGAGGTAATTTTCAAGATATTACGAATTATATGTATTTATTAAACTAAACACTTATTCCTACTGACAAAATTATTAATTAAATGAAGGTAATATAAACGAAGTACAAATTCCATTAATTTTAAGGTATAGCAACACATGGAAGCGAGCTGCGCTGCGGCTGGCTGGCGGAGCGAGTTTTACTGCTCGTTTTTTTCTTTCAGTAAATGTTTGTGAATACGCCACGGCTGGCGTGCGTATTTGCATAATCAAGTTTCAATAAAATAAAGTACTGTGCTGTGATTACGATTGTTATTCCTTTTATATTTTTATACGTATTTAGTGTCTAAGTGAAACGAGTGCGAGTTTAACTTAGATTCGCACCTTGATACAATATACGGGATTGTGGTCGATGTTGTGATCTCAGTTTTTGTGATTATATATTTGTGACAATGGCAGACAATTCCAAATTGACCGACGAGGAGAGGGCTGAAATCCAGGAGCAGTTTGCCCAGGTAAATGTTGATAAATTATTAAAATTAAAGCAAAAGGCGCAGCCGGCCGAACCGCAGTTAGACAAGTTAGTCGATCTATAAAATCATGTTTCGCGTTCGTATTTCTGATGCATTGAATTGAATCAGATACAATTATGTAGTGTCAAATAATTCAAGTGCTGACTGCCATATAAGGGCATCAGCCAGCCGTTTTTTACGTTAAGAGACCGTGTGTGGTCTGGTCTGCCTTGAAGATATAACCTAGCTGAGGGGGGCGACGGCACCGACATAATATAAGTACATAATTACTTTACAGACGGGTGATATCTCGTCCCTATAAAATGCACCTGTGCTGTGATATCTTATCTATGATTAGTATGAATACTCGATATAAAATAAACTAGGCCCAAATTGTTTCCTTACAGGGTTCATAAAAAATTATCGATAAAAACAAAGTTTATTAGTCATTGCTGATGTGATGATGTGTTTACTCAGCATCTCAAGGTCTATTTGATAGTTAATGTGATAATGAGTATTTACCTAATCAAATAAACATCATCATTGGAAATACAATATCATAAAATGATCCTTACAAGGCTCTAACTATGTTGTTCTCTGAGCGCTAAACTTTTGTGAAGTGGCTTTTGTGTCTGCACATTTGTTGATTTTTTAAATCTCTGTGGAGTTCTAAGACTTGAGATGATATAGGTATCATAAATATTACGTTTATTGGCTAATCAAAACACCAACTTAGAGAGGCCTATTTCTTTCTTTGTTGTAGTAGTAAGAAAATTCTTACTACTACAACAGCCTATTTATGGCCCACTGCTGGGCACAGGCCTCCTCTCATCACAAGAGGGTTTGGGCTATAGTCCCCACGCGGGCCCAGTGCAGATTGGGGACTTCACACACATCTTTGAATTACTTCGCAGATGTGTGCAGGTTTCCTCACGATGTTTTCCTTCACCGAAAAGCTCAGTGGTAAATTCAAATTGAATTTCGCACATAAGTAAACTTAGAGGTGCGAGCTGGAATCAAACCCCCGACCCTCTGCATGAGAAACGGTAGGTCCAACCACTAGGCCACTACCTACGGCTTAAAAAATAAAACGAATGAATACAGCCAAGTTCGCCAAGACAAACTTACATGCTCTTACACCTTACTCTATCCAAAAGTGAACACATATTAATGAGCTCAACTGTACATTTGATGAAACCTTGTATTACTTTTAATTAAAACTTTGAAACTTTCCACTACATACTCATATTAACCCAAGGACACATACCTACTCGAAATTAATTCAACACATTCAGCAGCACAAATGCCTTATTGACTTAGCTGACATCATCCGTACATGTTTCCACTGTACAAGTAACCTCTAATATCAATCAATATTATTAAATAATAAATCTGCCAGTACCAGCCGCATGCAATTGAAGCTTCCTGCATAATAAATAAAGCATAAATTGGACTGAACTGGTTTATCCATGTCGCTGGGACATGACACCAATTTCAATAAAGAAACATTTGTAACTGTAATTATGTAAAATTGATTGTTGTGGTTCCCCATTTAAAAATGTCTTGAATAGTTTTACATACTATGAAAGATACGATATTGAATCTAAAAGTCTCTGTTTCGATGTCTGTTTTGTTACTATCTGTTGGATGGATCCATACTATACACGGTGGGTCAGAAAATATGGCAAATAATTAACCCACAGTTACTGTGGGTTAATTATTTGCCATATTTTCTGACCCACCGTGTATATAATATTATGAATGCAAAAGTAAGAGTTACTTTTGCATTCATAATATTATATACACGGTGTGTTACCTCTTCATGCTTAAACCGCTATACCGATTTAGATGAAATGTGGTAATTTGGTATAGAGTTAGTTGGAGTCCCAGAGAAGGGCATATGCTACTTTTTATCCTAGAAAAACTCATAGTTACCGCAGGAACAAAGCGGCAGAATCTAGTGATGTGAATATTTATCTGATGGAAACATATAATATTACTAAAATTAAGGCACTGCTCTGGTCCAAACACCAACGATCAGCAAGAAGCTACATGCTATTTTCACGCCCAAGAAAGGAACAAAGGATATAAATCCTGTGTTATTTATTAAAAGAACTATTTGTCACATACTCATATTAAACACTACAACAACGGAACTTAATCGCGTAAAAAACTATTTATATTTTACCTCGACGCAAAATACGCGATTAAGTCCGTAAGTATCGCGAAAGTTTGAGACAATGTATTGTCACGTACTGGTTTTTAATTAGTAAAATTAAGACATAAAATACGTAGGTATAAAAAGGTACTCACAATAAAGAGGTTTGCTGGTCATCAACATCCCGTGTCTAAGCCCCACTTGCACCAAGCCGCTAACCTTGGGTTAGCCTCTTAACCCAAGTCAAATTCATACAATAAAATTTCGAGTTAAGCGTTTAACCCGAGGTTAGTGGCTTAAAGAGACACACAATTACAGTTGATCGCCGGCAGTGTGAAATATGTGTCTTTCTTTTCTTTTGTTTGTTTCTTGATGAGAAAATAGTCTATCGCTAATCACTTCCTCGTCCTTGGTCGGACTAGTGCCTAACTAATAACTATGGAAAGAAAGGTAACTTACTTCAAGTGAAGCCTAGTTAAGTATTAAATTTATTAAAATGAAGAGTATTTTGTATTGCTTGCTATCAGTACATAAGACTCATCCACATACATTTTTAGAAATAATTGGCTTATATATGGTGGGTCAGAAAATATGGCAAATAACCCACAGTATCGGCTATCGGTAAAAAAAAAAATTTGCATAGGACTCAGGTGTTGCTCGCACAACCAATCCCATATACAATTCTTTTTTTTACCAACTCAAAAAAAATTAAAGACCTATACAATATACTTAGAATCGATAGCCGATACTGTGGGTTAATTATTTGCCATATTTTCTGACCCACCGTGTATACAGTCTAGTAGTGCTCTGAAATGTTTCAGTAAAATCTTCTGCAGTTTAATTAGGTTAGGTAGTCTGTCAATATTAATAGGTACACTACATTTCAAAAGGTGGATGAGAATGCGGCTGCCATGTTTACATGTTATTTTTAAGAGATAAAAATTAGTATGGAGCCCTTACATGACTTACTGATCATATTGACTTGTATTGTATCATGATGCAGAATTGTTCTTTTGTAGGTATTTAAATGAAATGAAAATGTTTATTTCATATTTAACAAAGTTAAAAATAATTCTCATACCTAATCACAGTATTTCTTAATCAGGTACTTTAACTTTTCCCATGTATCACATACTCACAAGGATATTTCATTGTTTTATAGTTTAATAAGATTTTACTTAGAAACATATTATCTTAGTCATACATGTTCTGGGTAGGTACCTATAACATGCGTCATCTAACATTACCCAAGAGATATTGGTATTTTAGCACATGTTTTAGTATTCAGTACGTGTATGTACGTCTCCTTGACATGTTTTAACCATGAACAAATGGCGTAGCCATCAGTCTTACATATTTTAGTACGAAATTGTAGCACTTATCGCTGCTATACTATTTTGTTTTTCTTTCTTTTATGTTTCAATATGAACTTTAAAATTAAAATTTACATAATCTCTAACAATTTTAGCCTATGTCTTGCAGTGTAGTGTACGTCTTTCGGCTGAAATGATGATGATAACAATCTTGCTGCTTCTGTCTTGAGTTATGAATTTCAATTTCATTGTAGTTGTTAAATATGTATAAAGAAATGTTTTTTTTGTTCTTGTCATTTTGAAATGAAAAGATGTAAATATATTGTCCCTGGTAAAATTTGTAAACTTCAGTTTATACCTATCTATCAGTTATAATCTCTCAAGGAACTTTCAATTTTATTGTTTCTTTCCAGCGCAGTTTTTGTACTCAACAGTATGTATTATTAATTATCTACAATACAAAAATTCTTCTAAACTAAGGCCCTGTTTGCACTTTAATTAGTTCAATTGTCACTGCACAAAATTCCAACTAGCCAATTAAATTGGCTAGTTGGAATTTTGGTCAATCTTTTTTAAACAACAACAACGGATCAACAGTTGCAAGAAAAACACTTCAGTTAATTTTAACACACTCAAGGTAGGTGTGAGTGATAAACAGCAGACACCCATCACCCAGCCAGGTACTAGGAGTAGGAATGTAAACAAACCAAGCACCCATCTCACTTAATGGAGGGAGGTGATTCACAGAAGGTATTGCTTTGAACTTTATAGGAATCTCTTCATCTTTAAACACCTTTGATCTTATATTGGCTTGGTATTTATTTATGACTAGCTTCTGCCCGCGACTTCGTACGCGTGGAATATAAAATTGCCGATAACTTTTCTTTCCGACGTTAATCAAACATAGCTTATATGTTGCTCCAAATGATGATGAATCAATGATCTACCCTTGAAAACTTGTAGTTTCGGAGATTAACTGTAACAAACCGACAGACAGACGGACAGAAAAGATTTCTAAAAATCACTGTTTTGTAGTCTATCATACATCTTTAGACACCCGTTCCTTTTTTGAACTTTTCTTTCTATGTACAGACAGACACGCCGGGTTCTGCTCTTTTATTATAGTACCGATAAGTTGCATTAAGGGTGCCGGTAATTGTTATGTAAAGTTGAATGTGAATTGTGTTTTAAAACAATATCAATATTTCCTAATTGTAACAGACAGGCTTAAAAGCTTTTCCTTGTTTTGTTTGTAAAGTCAAGGATCATAAAATCATAGGTAATTAAAATTTGAATTGGGTGTGGTTCAAATGAAATTGCATTGACTCAATTTTATTTTTATTTAAAACAATAAAATCTACTTATTTTCATACCAAAAAGTATTGACACAAATTACACATTCCAGTCCTCACTCAATGTCACGAGAGAAAGTTAAAAAGAATGGAGACAAAGCTGTAGGTATCTCTTGCATGACACTTGGTAAAAGTAAGATATCAAATGACCAATCAATTCAATTAAGAGACTTGAAATGATATACTTTTTAAAATGTCGACTACTTTGATTTTACTCGTGAGGTGGATGCCGTGGATGATAAATGTCTGCTCCATTTGTTTTATCTTGATTTGCAAATGGATGCTATTAGCAATAATAACTGAATTCATTGGATTTAACATTTTTCACTGAGCCAAGATGTCAGGAAAAACACAAACTACCTAGGTATATTGTGTTGTTTCCAAGGCTTCAAACTATCTCGTATCCGTACCTGATTTCATCTAAGCTTTTAAAATGTAACGATAAATGTGTTTTTATATGTAATGTAATCCTCACTAGGTACCGTTAGATATAGATAGATACAAAGAAGACTTAAGATTTCTAACTAAACCCATAAATTGTTATCACCATAAATAGTAATTTTCACACACTACTGTGTACATTGTTTGGTCCAGGAAGTCTATAGTTGGAGACGAACTCAATAATCCTAGGAATTTTACTACCTCGACCGCCATTTTGTTCTTAAACAGTGCTTACGAGTTGTAATTAACGTTTGCACAGAAACGATGCATTCGAGCGTGGCCCACTGCATCGGCCTTGGCCGAAGAATGCGGTCTCAAGTGTGCATGCCGTAATATGTTAGGTAACCTACATGACAGTATTTACGTACCTACTCATGCAGGAAAGTTGTGATGAAACAGACGCCTAGTTATTAAATTAAATAAGAAAGAGCAGGGACGAGTCCCCTCCTCGATACGCGTAAGAATACCGAGGCTTGTGTTGAGGGTAGGAATATAGTATCAAAGATTGTCATCCAACAAGGCAAGGCATCGTGACATCCAAACATAGAGCGTTTGAAAAGCAGCAAAAAGTACCTATCCTTAGAAAAGATCCAGTACGCTCCCCCTCATTGTTCAGCGGTCGCTGATTCCATGTGTTTGTTTGACCTTCGGGTCTTGTTAGAATGGGCGGAACAGTTTTAATGGCAACGACCGGGCGCCGGAGAAGTCCGGGGCAAGTCCGACCGGAGCCAGCTTCGAGGGCCCCGTGCGTGAATAAAACCCATTGTCATGTAGGCTCTTGGATACCTTTTAATGCAGCCGTTATAAAATAGCCAAGAAACATTTGACACGAATCCCGAACAAGTTCTTTTGATAAGCAAATGCTATCAAAATGTATGAATGTATATCGCACATATGATTTCGTGCTCCCGATTTATATAAATTTTTGTTTTCTCCCAGTCAAAATGATTTTGTTTTTAAAATAACATGGATGTTAAAATTCCCGTATAATAGGTAAAACAATAAAGTACCCAAAGTCATGCCTTGCGGAACTCCAAATTTCTTATTCAAAATACTTGCGCGATAAAATGAACGGCATGGCGCGAATTGGTGTCTCATTTCGTTAATATAGAAGTAATTTGCTTGCCATTTAACGCCAGGAATTCCATAGTAAGCATTTACAATGCCCAGTCGACTGTTTTGCATATTCTCATGGATTCGCTGACGCAGAACGAGAATGAAGTTGACTTATCGAGTGTTGATGCTTTAAACCACGATCAAGTACAATGTACTACGATCAGCCTTCTTCTATGAATAGAAAAACGATCTTGCAATAATTAACATTACTGGAAGTGTGCGGTGAATTGCAATGCAAGCAATTTGGATCATAACTACCTACTTATTTTTAGTTGGTGTATCTTACTTAAACGTTCTTTAGCAAGTCAAATACATATTTTTTCCTCATCCGTCAATGATGATGAAATGAGAAATAGTCCTTACTAATATATATATATTATATATCCTTACTAATATTATAAAGGCGAAAGTTTGTTTGGATGGATGTATGGATGGATGTTTGTTCCTCTTTCACGCAAAAACTACTAAACGGATTTTAATGAAACTTTACAGTAATGTAGCTTATAGATCAGAATAACACATAGGCTACTTTTTATCCTGGAAAAACGTATAGTTCCCGCGGGAACGCGATAACCGAATTCCACGCGGGCGAAGTCGCGGGCAGAAGCTAGTTGATCATAATGGAACCGTCGCCGCCAAAGCATGACATTTTGCGAGACCCATCCTAATTTTGCCTTCCAATCCAAGACCGCATGATTAATAAAATAAATTAGGAAACCAACATTTCTCGAATGCCGTCAGTGGGCCTGGGCCTGTCACTTGACAACTTTCTCCTTTGCGGTCAAAATGATTCACTCAGTGCAACTAAATGTTTACAATCGGGCATTGATTGTGGTGGTGAAGCCCATTACCCAACCCAACCCCACCCATGATTCCTTGTCGCAATAACCCGTTTCAACAATACTACATGGAATAATTTTATTATCGTTCGCTTCTATGGACGCTATCATACAGTAATCATTAGTATCATTACAATTAAACAAAACGATGAATTTTCACGATTCGACTAATCGCGCTTATCAACTTTCCCGTTCTAAATTAATCACGTTTGATACGTATTTAGTATCGAAATAAAAGTTATCTCGCATCGCACATTATATCACTCAGACTCAGACGTACCTCGATAGTGAGAGCAATTGTCGCGAACGATTCGCGTGTAACAACAGTTTATTTTTTTGAACAATTAATCGAGTGAAGAGTGAAGTTTTCCAATCTGTCACTCGAAACGCAATAAGACCGATCGACCGATATAATTTAATTGTTACAGATTAGACTAAATGTTTAGATCATTAGAAATAGCTACTGGAAATTTCGAATCGGACCAACAAAGTTGCGAATGGTTGCGTAACACTAGTTCGAGTTTAAAATAGCACACGTGTCCGTGCAACTTGGGGCTCAAATGAATAGGGATGGTTGTAAAGGGGTAAAAGAAATCGATATTGTAGTTGATGTAAACTCAAAAGTATAGCAAGGAAAGGGACTTGAAATGAAAACGCGTGGCCCCGCGTGGCTAAGCCGACTAAATCCTTTAATGCGGCTTTACAGCGTCCGATGTACCAGGCTCGCATAGTTCCGAAGATACTATCCTATAACGCACACTGCTGTCTGTCCGATATCTAACGCACACAAAGCATACTTACCGCAGTTTTGTTCGCTTTGGTTGGGTCAACAGTCTGTGAGTCACCGCGCATTAAGGTATGAGGGCCGGGAGGTGACGAGAACTTTATGAGACGCGGTGAAATATTTGTAATGTAGGGGTTCTGTTTGTTTTGATAACGTGGGCGAAGCTGATTGATAATACAAACACTCGACGGTTTTACGAACTCTGCCGTGTTTACCTTAGTGTTAGAATTAATCATTTCGCTGTAGCTTAAAGGTGCTTACCCACTAGGCCGTACCATACCATGACCGTAACCGTAGCTTTGGTATACAACGGTGCTCATACGTTACAGTGGGGCCCACTGTAACGTATGAGCACCGCCAGGCGGTCAGTCGTCACCCCACTGACCTCGCCGCTCGCTCATTTTTTGTCTGGTTCCGTTCCAAGAAAGACTGAGCTCAGTCCTTCCTTGCGAAATTCTTGAAAGTTACAAACACACAAAGCTATAATGATAATTGCTCTATTACTACTGTCCTTACTAAACGCAATCGGGGTCGGGGTATTCTGATGAGAATTCAATTGAACTAAGTTTTTACATCTATCGACGAGCCGTTCAAATTCGATACATTAACAAAGTTGCTGCCGACCCCCGTCAGGAAGTCTAGTAGTTTCTCAACTCTTTGGGGTGGTTATTCTAACAATCAAATTTCAAGCACGTGTCGAACCTAGCCGTCATTGCGGAAGTGGTGCGCGTGCGCCGATCAAGTTTGGGTCGCAAATAGCATGGAGGGCCAATAGTTGATGCTTGCTAAAGGATATTGCGTTCGAGGAAAGGAATGCGCTGTTCGTGTTTAGGAACCCATATTCGGCACCGAACTGGTCTCTTACACTTTGGTCTGTAACCTGTATCAGTCGGATATCCAAGGTCCTCAAGAACCCAACAGAAAAAGTCTTTAAGAAACGGCTTCCTCTGAAGAGACAAGTTTGTCAATGTTCAAAGTATGAGTTGGTACATTGGCTTTGTTAGGCGTGAAACACACACAGGCGGCAAGCGGCAGGAGGCGCGGCGGCGGCGTGGCACAGATACTTGTGTTTCATTCACGCCTAAGTCACCATTTTGGTTCAGTGCGAAGCGACCTCTTAAATCAATCATTTGATCAATAAACATTTTAGACTTCCATCGACCACACATGATGAGTACCTTTCACATCTTAATAACCAAGTATAAAAGACTAATCGGTGAAATCGAACCTGATCGCAATTTAATCAAGAGCTCAGCATGAAAATGCTCTCGCGCATATAATTTGACAGCGATGCAAAATATCGCAAGTGACTTTCTTATCTGTCCGTCCGTCGGTCCGTGACGCGCACGGCTCATTAATTGGCCGACTTGTAGGATCTCGTTCGTTATGATTACCATACCCGTCCGTTGTTACCGTGATTACCGTTGGGATGGGAGGGAAAGGTTCTTTCGAATGTTTGGAGTTGGCATGGCAACACTTTGTTTTTAAATGGCCAGTTTGGTTTCAACTTGAAAATCACTTTCAAGCAAGATGACCCGACCCGATGGTCTTGCTCTCGTGTACTTAACCTGCCTTAGATGCGTAAATAAAAATCGCTAACTTAATCGATAAAATTTAAATGTTGTGTTGAAATGTGATCTTGCTTTTTATTATGTCTGTGAACTTAGCATATCAATTTCGGGCATCTCACAATCTGATGACAGTTCTAGTAGCATCCCCAATAGTTCTACAGTTCTTGATAGTTATTTTTCATAGTTCTGCTCATTTTCGAAAAATAACGGAACTTTAAAAAATGAGATGCTAACTTCGCGTACCGAAAGTTAGCATCTCAAGAATTTTCGAGTTTTCTCTGCAGTTCTAGTAGCATCCCCAATAGTTCTACAGCCCTCGATAGTTATCTTGAATAGTTCTGCCCGTTTTCGAAAATTAGCGGAAATTTAAAAAATGAGATGCTAACTTCACACTCGGAAACCTAGCATCTCAAGAGTTTTTGAGTTTTTTCGACAGTTCTAGTAGCATCCCCAATAGTTCTACAGTTCTTGATACTTATTTTCCATAGTTCTGCTCATTTTCGAAAAATAACGAACTTTAAAAAATGAGATGCTAACTTCGCGAACCGAAAGTTAGCATCTCAAGAATTTTCGAGTTTTCTGTGCAGTTCTAGTAGCATCCCCAATAGTTCTACAGCCTTCGATAGTTATCTTGAATAGTTCTGCCCGTTTTCGAAAATTAGCGGAAATTTAAAAAATTAGATGCTAACTTCACACTCGGAAACCTAGCATCTCAAGAGTTTTTGAGTTTGTTCGACAGTTCTAGTAGCATCCCCAATAGTTCTACAGTTCCTGATAGTTATTTTCCATAGTTCTGCTCATTTTCGAAAAATAGCGGAAATTTTAAAAATGAGATGCCAACTTCACAATCGTAAACCTAGCATCTCAAGAGTTTTTGAGTTTTTTCGACAGTTCTCGTTGCATCCCCAATAGTTCTACAGTTCCTGATAGTAATTTTCCATAGTTCTGCTCATTTTCGAAAAATACCGGATATTTTAAAAATGAGATGCCAACTTCACAATCGTAAACCTAGCATCTCAAGAATTTTCGAGTTTTCTCTACAGTTCTCGTTGCATCCCCATTAGTTCTACAGTTCCTGATAGTTATTTTCCATAGTTCTGCTCATTTTCGAAAAATAGCGGAAATTTTAAAAATGAGATGCCAACTTCACAATCGTAAACCTAGCATCTCAAGAGTTTTTGAGTTTTT
This sequence comes from Aethes cnicana, assembly GCA_963971205.1. NCBI lineage: Eukaryota > Metazoa > Arthropoda > Insecta > Lepidoptera > Tortricidae > Aethes > Aethes cnicana. The sequence goes on from OZ020297.1 coordinate 4,298,650, forward strand.
TCGACAGTTCTCGTTGCATCCCCAATAGTTCTACAGTTCCTGATAGTTATTTTCCATAGTTCTGCTCATTTTCGAAAAATAGCGGAAATTTTAAAAATGAGATGCCAACTTCACAATCGTAAACCTAGCATCTCACGAGTTTTTGAGTTTTTTCGACAGTTCTCGTTGCATCGCCAATAGTTCTACAGTTCCTGATAGTTATTTTCCATAGTTCTGCTCATTTTCGAAAAATAGCGGAAATTTTAAAGATGAGATGCCGTCTTCACATTCGTAAACCTAGCATCTCAAAAGTTTTTGAGTTTTTTCGACAGTTCTCGTTGCATCCCCAATAGTTCTACAGTTCTTGATAGTTATTTTCCATAGTTCTGTTCATTTTCGAAAAATAACGAACTTTAAAAAAACAGATGCGTACTTCGCGTACCAAAAGTTAGCATCTCAGGAATTTTAGAGTTTACTCTACAGTTCTAGTAGCATCCCCAATAGTTCTACAGTTCTTGATAGTTATTTTTCATAGTTCTGCTCATTTTCGAAAAATAGCGGTAATTTTAAAAATGAGATGCCAACTTCACAATCGTAAACCTAGATCTCAAGAGTTTTTGAGTTTTTTCGATAGTTCTTGTTGCATCCCCAATAGTTCTACAGTTCCTGATAGTTATTTTCCATAGTTCTGCTCATTTTCGAAAAATAGCGGAAATTTTAAAAATGAGATGCCAACTTCACAATCGTAAACCTAGCATCATACCGGCTGAAAGTACTGTATAATGTGCGTGATTTTCTTAGTGTGGACCTTCGTTGGAGACTCTGTGAAGCATTAATTTTATCGAAATTAAATTACTGCTTAACAGCATATGGACCATGTCTCTTGGCGCGCTCACACCGTCTTGTTCAAAGGGTTCAAAATGCTTGCGCTAGATTTTGTTTTCGGATTCCTCCAAGGTCTCACGTGTCTCCATTTTTGAATAATGCTAACATTTTGAAAATGTCCGGGCGGCGAGAGCTTATGCTTGCGTGTCTGCTCTTTGACACAATTAAAACACAAACTCCTCAATACTTGTTAAAGAAGCTAACATGGTATAGTAGCCGCCGCGGTGCTATCAGATCGTCTCGGGCTTCGGTGCTGCAAGTTCCACGTCACCGGACGGCTGCCTTCCAAAGGAGCTTTAGGTATCGGGCCTGCAAGTGTTGGAACATTATACCACCGCCCATTCGTCAACTACAAAGTAAATCCAATTTTAAACTCAAATATCGCCAACATCTTCTTAATTTACAGAAAAATGATACCTAGTTTCATATTTAATACATCTTTTTAGAATGGAATATTTAATAGCGCTTTCCCCTAGATCTCATGTATTTATCTATTTTCACCAAATCTCACACATACTCTCAATTAAATTCATTGCGTACATTTATACTTTCACACTAACGAACACATACACTTCACATTTACATATTACCTATAGCTATAGCACATACATAAGCAGAAATATCTATGTCACGCATAAACAATAAATCTAACACAGACACAGTTGGCAGCGATGAGCGTTACACAGGTCGCCTATTCTAAATTTTGGTTCTGGCAGAATATCAGCGCTGTGGCTTGCCACAGCACTATGCTGAGTCAGCGCCTTTTCTCTGCCACGACACATGGTACCACACATTTTGTAAATTGTTGTTTCTTTTTTGTCAAAATTACTTCAGATTTTAATTTTAATTCTAGTTTTAATTGCATGTTTTTTTCAGCTTTTTCATTTTAATTATATCTGTACCATGTAAATTGTGGACATGAATAAAGTTTTAATCAATCAATCAATCAATCAATCATCTCAAGAGTTTTTGAGTTTTTTCGACAGTTCTCGTTGCATCCCCAATAGTTCTACAGTTCTTGATAGTTATTTTTCATAGTTCTGCTCATTTTCGAAAAATAGCGGTAATTTTAAAAATGAGATGCCAACTTCACAGTCGTAAACCTAGCATCTCAAGAGTTTTTGAGTTTTTTCGATAGTTCTTGTTGCATCCCCAATAGTTCTACAGTTCCTGATAGTTATTTTCCATAGTTCTGCTCATTTTCGAAAAATAGCGGAAATTTTAAAAATGAGATGCCAACTTCACAATCGTAAACCTAGCATCTCAAGAGTTTTTGAGTTTTTTCGACAGTTCTCGTTGCATCCCCAATAGTTCTACAGTTCTTGATAGTTATTTTCCATAGTCTCATTTTCGAAAAATAGCGGAAATTTTAAAAATGAGATGCCAACTTCATTCTCCGAAACCCAGCATCTCGAGAGTTTTCGAGTATTTTGCATGAAATACATCCGAAAATACATTATTTTGCCTCTATGAGAACACTCAGGCAAGAGTTCCAGCTTATACAATAACTAACTTTCCTATTCTAAACTCGATTTGGAAATTATTTACGTCACGAAAACTATGTTTTTAATTATACATACGTAGATTAGATACGAATGTATTTCAGCAGTTCTAGCGATCACTGTCCATATTTATTGTATCATCTCAAGATGTTAGTTTTACAGTCCTTGATATTCATATACATATACCATTGGGTGAACCTATTTCTGAAAAAAAATTAACGATTAAAATTTCCGAGATGCTAACTTCACACTACAAAAGCTAGCATCTCAGCAATTTTCGAGTATTTGGAAAGAAATATGTTCGAAAACACATAGTTCTGCCCCAGCAAGAGTTCCAGCTAGAAAACAATAAAAATCGTGATTTTTCACATTTTCATAATAGGAAGGGTGGTATTTTTCAATAATTCTCATTTGCATCTCAGCAGATTTGGATAGATACGCCGTCAACACTATTACAATAACTATCTTCTCTATTCTAAAACTATGTTTGTATTATAAATACCTACACACGAATGCTATCTACATCTGTTTCAGCAGTTTTAGCGATGAGTGGCCACAGTTCTAGTAGCATCTCCAGCAGTTATACCGTTCTTGATATTCATATGCACATTAGGTATACCATACTTATAGGTGTGAATATTTTTGAATAAACAAGAGAACGACCAAATTTTTATGAGATGCTAACTTCACACAACGTAAGCTAGCATCTCAACAGTTTTCGAGTGTTTTGCACGAAATACGTTCGAAACCACATAGTTCTCGTAGAGACGAGAACACTCAGCAAGAGTTCCAGTTAGAAAATAATAAAAAACGTGACATTCACATTTCTGTAACAAATGCCGGTACGGGAGTTAGGAAAGATGTTAGTTTTCTAGAGTTCCCTTTAGCATCTCAGCAGATTTCGATTGATACGCCTCCAACATGAGTACAATAATGATCTTCCCTATTCCAAACTTGATTTGGAAAGATTCATGTTACGAAAACTATGTTTGTATTATAAATACCTACACACGAATGCTACATCTATTTCGGCAGTTCTAGCGCCCAATGTCCACAATTCTAGTAGCATCTCCATTAGTAATACAGTTCTTGATATTGATATAACATAGATATGCCGATTTTGAAAAAAAAAGTACGATCTAATTTTATGAGATGCTAACTTCATACTAGAAAAGCTAGCATCTCAGCAGTTTTCGAGTATTTTGAAAGAAATACTTTCGAAAACACATAGTTCTGCCTCTATGAGAACACTCAGCAAGAGTTCCAGCTAGAAAACAATAATAATCGAGATTTTCACATTTTGCCAGTAGGTACGGGAGTCAGGAAAAATATTATTTTTCAGGAGTTCCCTTTAGCATCTAAGCAGTTTTCGATAGATACGCCTCCACCATGATTACAATAACTAACTTCCCTATTCTAAACTCGATTTGGAAATATTCATGTCACGAAAACTATTTTTTTTTGTATCATCAATCAATCAATTCTTTATTTCATAATCATTCAATCATAAATACCTACACACGAATGCTCATCTATTTCGGCAGTTCTGGAGATCACCGTCTGCAGTTAGTTTTCAAACCGGGAGTGAAAAGGTTTTTACAGGGTCGGCAGCGCGCGCGAGTCATGCCTCTGGTAATTGCAAGACTTGCAAGCGTCTATGGGCGACGGTAACCTCTTACCATTAGGAGGGCCGGCCTTGCTTGCCACTCCTAATGTACGATTCCCACCAGACGCGCAGAATCGAAAATATTTATTTTATGTGTAAAGGAATTTATACCGTCTATCCCTTACCGGGGTACGCTCAATGTCAAATCTTGAGGATTATTAATCTAAGAATATCACTTTGTAAATTTGTAGGTTATGTTTATTTTTCAATGACATTGACAGGTTTTTTTTTCTTTGATGTCAGACGTGGCTTTGTATATACAGCCAATGCCTCCAATGTTCACCGACGAGTATCAATGAATTTCAAAATTCAATATTTAATTTAATACGGAACCAAAGTTAAAATCCTTCAAATTAGTATCGCTAAATAGCCTATATTATACGTAATAAAAATGTAAAAAAAAACATTGATTTTTTTTGTATCATACCCAATTTGATTAGTACCTAAAAAACTGGTTTGAAGAAATGAGTAAGTTCTCGGTGCCAAACTGCTGATGTCTTTGTCACTTGCGCGCAATGGGGACTATCGTTTCTTTGCTCACCAGTTGGCGCCACTGTAGACTAAGTGTAGTGTTTGTATCTATGGTCTGGGGTTGTGATGACGTAATCTCGAGTTCGCGGGCAGTGGGGAGGACAGTCATGAGTAAGTTATCTGTGGTCACGAGAGCACGGTGACAGGACGCGAGACTGTGGACCCTGACTGCTGGCGGCATAACGAGCCTTACTTATACCCTCACGGAGCGAGTACTACATGTGACGACGAGGAAAAAGGTATAACTAGTTACTTACTTAAGTGAAAATTGAAAGATACTTAACAGAGAGAGATACGATTGAGGTTATAACCCGTGTTAACAAACTCGGTTTTAACTATTTTTGTACATGAGAATCCATAAGAAATTCGTCTGCTGAACACGCCTTGCATCCAACTGGTAAAAGTGATACTTTATTTAAAATAGTTTGGTTTAAAACATCAAATATTAAAGTTTAAATAACATCATTCAAAGAGGAACCGTAACCACCGCATATGTCGTGGCGCTTACGACCTTTAAGATAACTACTACTATGCAATGAGTTAGAATAACGGCGAGCAGCTGTTATTGTCTTAAGTATAATATGACGACATATTTCCTCTAGGTTTTAATTCATTAAGAAACAACGTAGTGAAATTATCTAGCACAAAATATAGTAAAAGTAAACAAAATTGTGGGTAGCAGTTTTTTGATGTTCTTCCTTGATTTTATCAAATGATGTTTGTAGTCTGTTGTAGGGTCTATGGTTGAGTAGTACCTACATTCTTTGTCTATGGTTGTGACCACCATGGAGGTAACATACAGTATCCCGATTATTGCCTCCATGGTGATCACAGATTACTAAGAGATGATACTACGTGTACCATGGAGGTAATATATTGGTGTTGTCTCCATGGAAGCGACTGAAGTGTAAATTTTGGAATGTTTCAGCTGTATTGCACTGTAGTTTTACAAACTTGTGATTTTGTTAAAAAAAAAAAATGCGGTTTAAAGTGTAATATTAGCACTAACAGCAGTAAAAGGGATATGGAAAATCAATACATGTAAAATTTATTAAATAATAGTAAAATATAGGTAAACAAAAAAAAAAAAGGAATAAATATATACATATAGCGCTTGTTTACCTAGTTCAGTACGGTGGGCAGTACGAGCCTTCATTTAATTGAAAATCGTGCAGTACGTGTGTACAGGTTGTGGGCAGTACGGGCCTTCATTAAATTGAAAATCGTGCAGTACATGTGTACAGTTGTGGGCAGTACGGGCCTTCATTAACTTGAAAATCGTGCAGTACGTGTGTACAGTTGTGGGCAGTACGGGCCTTCATTGAATTGAAAATCGTGCAGTACGTGTGTACAGGTTGTGGGCAGTACGGGCCTTCATTAAATTGAAAATCGTGCAGTACGTGTGTACAGTGTGCTGTGCTAGGTAAACAAATGTTATTGTCTGTCTGTCGGTCTCTTGGAGATGACCTGGTGAACTGCACAAGGAATTTTCATGTTTAGTGTGGATGAGGTGCGGGCAGCCCCCCACCACATCAATCCTTCTGTCTGTCAGTTCGCGATAAAAGTGAAGTTTGTGAATTCAGGAAGTGTTATGTTGCCATTTGCTTTCAGGTCCCAACAAAATGACAAACTTTCTTCCAACCCCCGAGAAATTAGATCTGGATGGTGACAACGCCACTATTGCTGTGCGCTGGGAAAGATGGAAAAGGACGCTAAACATCTTCCTAGATGCTAATGGAATTGAAAGTGCTGCAAAGAAAAGAGCTACCTTGTTACTATTAGGTGGATCAGAACTACAGGAGATCATTTATAACCTACCAGGTGCATACATTGAAGCCACTGGAGATGTCGATATTTTTAAAACTGCGATTGAAAAACTGGATGGGTATTTTCTTCCCAAGAAAAACAAAATTTACGAGAGACATTTATTCCGCCAAATCAAGCAGGAAGAAGGAGAGAGGTTTGAAAAGTTTGTAGTTAAATTGCGAAATCAAGCTAGCAAATGTGATTTTACTAGTTTAGAAGAACAATTGATCGACCAAATTGTAGACAAATGTTCGTCATCGGAGCTCAGAAAAAAAATTTTGACATTAGGAGAGGACGTCACCCTGGATAAAATAATAACTGAGGCTAATACACAAGAAGCAGTGGGATATCAACTGGAAGGTTATGGCCGTGATAAAAATAAGACATCTATTGATTCAAATGTGAACGCAATTATGAAACGTCCACCAATGCCGAATTCAAGTAAACAAGGAACGAGCAAATGTTTTAAATGTGGTTATATGACACACAAACCAAGTCAGGAATGTCCAGCAAAACGGAAAAAATGTCATGGTTGTGGTAAAATAGGTCACTTCAAGTTACTTTGTACATCTAAAACCCAAAAGCGAACTTGGGAAAACAACCAAGAAGATGACAGAAAATATAAGAGGAACCGAGATGAGAAGAAAGTAAACTCTATTGAAGTTGAGACTAAAGTGGAAAATCCACATTACATATTCAATGTAAATGATGATGCGACAATTGAATGTGTATTAGGTGGAGTCAAACTACACTTATTAATAGATTCCGGTTGTAAACTTAACCTCATTACGGGAAAAACGTGGGAAATGTTAAAACAGAACCAAGTAAATGCATCCAACCTTACAAAAGGGACTGACAAAACCTTGTATCCGTACGGTAGTAAAACGCCTCTGAATGTTAAAGGAACATTTCAAACGGTCATTGAAACAAATGGTAATTTCCAACAAGCAACGGTCTACGTGATCGATGGAGGATCCAGGGATCTATTGGGGAAGGAAACCGCCATAAGTTTGGGAGTTTTAAAGATCGGTGCCGGAGTGAATACAGTCACGCAAATAAACAAACCTTTTCCGAAATTTAAGGATGTCCTAGTTGAAATTCCAATAGATGACACTTGCACACCAGTATCACAGCCTTACAGACGTATACCGATTCCAATCGAAGATAAAGTAGAACGTAAAATACAGGAATTGCTCGATTGTGACATTATAGAAGAAGTGCATGGGCCCTCGGCATGGATTTCACCTGTCGTGCCGATTTTAAAAGATAACGACGACCTCCGCCTTTGTGTTGATATGAGGCGAGCAAACATGGCAATCCAAAGGGAAAACCATCCACTGCCGTGTATGGACAGTTTATTACCCAAAATTAAGAAAGCACAATATTTCTCCAAATTGGATATAAAGAACGCTTTTCACCAAGTGGAAATTCATCCAGATTCCAGGCATTTGACAACATTTATAACATCGAAAGGATTATACCGATACAAGCGTTTAATGTTCGGTATCACATGTGCACCGGAGTTGTTCCAGAAAATTATGGAAAGAATGTTAACAGGACTGGACGGAGTGATAAACTTCATTGACGATATCCTGGTTTACGGAGAGAATGAAAGCCAACATGATGAAAGACTTGAAAAAGTTATGAAGACTTTGAAAGAAAATAACGTGCTTTTGAATGAAACTAAGTGTATTTATAAAGTACAAAAAATCAGTTTTCTCGGGCACGAATTGACACCCTCTGGAGTCACACCTTTAAGGAAATATATAAACAGCATAGAAGAGTTTCGCGTGCCTAAAACAATAGAAGAACTTCAGAGCTTTTTAGGCTTGGTGAACTATATCAACAAGTGGCTGCCTAACCTTGCAACCGTGACGGAACCATTAAAGTCTCTTTTAAGATATAAGATGGCAAAGAAAGCTAGTATTGAAGAACTATGGACAGAAGAACAAGACCAAGCATTCCGCCAGTTAAAGGAAGCGTTATCGAAAGTCAAGACATTAGGTTACTATGATGCTCGTGATGAAACGCAAGTTATCGCTGACGCAAGCCCAGTTGGGTTAGGCGCCATTTTGATTCAAAAAGACAGTAATGGCTCAAGAATAATTGCCTATGGCAATCGGACGCTTTCGACACTTGAAAGAAAATACAGTCAAACGGAAAAAGAAGCGCTCGCATTAGTCTGGGCTGTGGAACATTTTAGTATATTCCTGTATGGCAAGAAGTTCGACCTAATTACAGATCACAAACCATTAGAATTTTTATTTGGGCCAAAATCAAAGCCTTGTGCCCGGGTTGAGCGCTGGGTATTGCGTTTACAGACTTACCGATTCAATATCCGTTACAAACCAGGCAAAGTTAACATTGCTGACCCGCTGTCTCGGCTTTGTGAATACTCCAATATACCACCAGAAACCATTGAAGATTATGTGCATTATATCGTGGACCAAGCTTGCCCCACTGCAGTTCCTATGCATGTCATTGCAAAGAGCTCAGAAAGCGACCCTGAAATAAAAAATGTTAAAAGGGGGGTTTACAGCAACGACTGGGATGAATCGGTAAAAGAATTTAAGATTTTTGAATCGGAACTCTGCTTTTACGACAGCATATTGTTAAGAGGTAGTCGGATTGTGATACCTAAGGAATTAAGGAAAAGTGTTCTCGACGCTGCTCACGAAGGACACCCAGGAATAGTGTCAATGAAAAGTCGTTTAAGGTCAAAAGTATGGTGGCCACGCATAGATGCGGAGGCAATAGTGAAACAATGTAAAGGATGTACCTTAGTTGGACTGCCGTCTCATCCGACACCTATGAAGCGCCGCGAACTACCGGTTGCTCCTTGGGTTGATGTAGCCATGGATCTGCTCGGACCTTTGCCAAATAATGATTACTTGCTGGTAATAATTGATTATTACAGCAGGTACAAGGAAATTAAATTTACTAAAGTGATTACAAGCACACAGATTATAAAACTTCTGAAAGAGATATTTAGCCGTCTGGGTTATCCCACTTCTATCACAGCAGATAACGGCCGTCAATTCATAAGTGATGAATTCAAGCAATATTGCCGCCAGTGCAATATAAGACTATTTAACACGATACCCTATTGGCCCCAGCAGAACGGGGAAGTAGAGAGGCAAAATCGTGACATACTAAAAAGGCTGAAGATTAGCCAGATTGAAAAAAAAGATTTGAAAGAGTCGGTCATGGAGTATTTAATGATGTACAATTCTACCCCACACTCAGTAACAGGAAAAACACCGGCAGAACTATTTTTCAATAGACAAACTAAGGATAAGGTTCCTTCTCTTTTGTATAATGAACACAAATTAAACGATTCAGATGTTAGGGACAGGGATACAATACAGAAAGAAAAAGGAAAGGAGTATGGGGATAAGAAGAGAAGAGCCGAAGAGCCAATATTTACAGAAGGCGACAAAGTATATATTAGAGATATGGAAAAACGAAACAAATTGTCAGCATACTTTAAATCAACTCCCCATGTTGTTGAACAAGCGGAAGGAGGAGATGTACTCGTAAGGAATGAGGAAACTGGTCAAAAACTGAGACGGAATGTAGTACATCTGAAAAGAGTAGAAGGACAATGGAAAGTTACGGGTGAACACGAAGGCGATAAAGAAGTAAACTAAAGCAACCCTGAAGAAAAAATTACATCAGATTAAATCAAAGAGTATGAAACCATCTAATGAAGATCTATAATTAATGAGTAATTGTTTAAAGTTGTAACTTGTTTTATTGATGTCTTTGAAATAAAAAATTATAATAAGGAAGGGATGTAGTGTTTGTATCTATGGTCTGGGGTTGTGATGACGTAATCTCGAGTTCGCGGGCAGTGGGGAGGACAGTCATGAGTAAGTTATCTGTGGTCACGAGAGCACGGTGACAGGACGCGAGACTGTGGACCCTGACTGCTGGCGGCATAACGAGCCTTACTTATACCCTCACGGAGCGAGTACTACACTAAGGTCCAGAGGTATAGCTGTCAAAGGCGACTTTATAAGATCATCGCTGAAACAAAGTGTCAAATCTTGAATCTCATTGAGATTATTAATTATAAATAACTATCATCATATCGAGTAGCTGTGCCGCAATGTTGTGCAGTTCCGTTTTGTTCGGAAAAATTGCTTTATTTTTCAAAGCGTTCACATGCATCGCCAAATAATCCATATTTGCGATAATTTCACGAAGGAGATCACTTTTCAACAGGTAAATTAAAGAAATTATGATTTATGTCACGAAGACCGCCAAAACCAATGAAAAGTGAATTTTATTGGACCTCACGCGACACTAGCGCCTCTAGTGGCAAATTCACACGCGATAGCCCCCATTACTGTATTGCCGTCTCACACGCACGATGTCATTTAACTGCCGCCCGTCCTGCCGAATCGGGAAGAGAAGAGCAGAGATTAGGTCATACTCAACCTTATTTTTATAAGGGCCGCAAATACATTATGAGCTATGGAGCCGCGGGCCGCAAGATAAAATGAAAAATGGTTTATTAGGGATTAATTACTTACTATATACTACTAAAAATTATTGATTGAAAAAAAAATACATACAGTGTAAACTCTTTATAACATCTAAATATATAAAACTCAAAGGTGACTGACTGACTGACTGACTGACTGACTGATATAGTGATCTATCAACGCACAGCCCAAACCACTGGACGGATCGGGCTGAAATTTGGCATGCAGGTAGATGTTATGACGTAGGCATCCGCTAAGAAAGGATTTTGCAAAATTCCCACGGGAACGGGAAAAAAGGGATTTTTAAATTTTAATGTTTAGGCGCGTACGAAGTCGCGGGAAACATCGTAGAGATCTGAAATTTGGCATGCAGGTTCCTTGGGGAGCGTAGGGGAGCACTAAGGAAGGACTTCCCGAAATTCCCACGGGAACGGGAAAAAATGTTTTTTTTACATTTTAAGGCGCGTACGATGTCGCGGGGATCATCGTAGAGAGCTGAAATTTGGCATGCAGGTTCCTTTGGGAGCGTAGGGGAGCACTAAGAAAGGACTTCCCGAAATTCCTACGGGAACGGGAAAAAATGGCCTTATTACATTTTAAGGCGCGTACGTAGTCGCGGGGATCATCGTAGAGAGATGAAATTTGGCATGCAGGTTCTTTGGGGAGCGCAGGGGAGCACTATGAAAGGATTTTCCGATATTCCCACGGGAACGGGAAAATGGGATTTTTACATTTTAATGTTTAGGCGCGTACGAAGTCGCGGGAAACATCGTAGAGATCTGAAATTTGGCATGCAGGTTCCTTGGGGAGCGTAGGGGAGCACTAAGGAAGGACTTCCCGAAATTCCCACGGGAACGGGAAATATGTTTTTTTTACATTTTAAGGCGCGTAGGTAGTCGCGGGGATCATCGTAGAGAGCTGAAATTTGGCATGCAGGTTCCTTGGGGAGCGTAGGAGAGCACTAAGAAGGGACTTCCCGAAATTCCTACGGGAACGGGAAAAAATTGGTTTATTACATTTTAAGGCGCGTCCGCAGTCGCGGGGATCATCGTAGAGAGATGAAATTTGGCATGCAGGTTCCTTGGGGAGCGTAAGGGAGCACTAAGAAAGGATTTCCCGATATTCCCACGGGAACGGGAAAAATGGTATTTTTACATTTTAATGTTTAGGCGCGTACGAAGTCGCGGGAAACAGCTATCTAAATATATAAAAGAAGAAACTGACTGACTGACTGACTGACTGACATATCAACGCAGAGCCGAAACTACTGGTCGTAGAGAGCTGAAATTTGGCATGCAGGTTCCTTGGGGAGCGTAGGGGAGCACTAAGAAAGGATTTCCTGAAATACCCACGGGAACGGGAAAAAAAGGGATTTTTACATTTTAATGTTTAGGCGCGTACGAAGTCGCGGGGATCATCGTAGAGAGATGAAATTTGGCATGCTGGTTCCTTGGGGAACGTAGGGGAGCACTATGAAAGGATTTCGCGATATTCCCACGGGAACGGGAAAAATGGGATTTTTACATTTTAATGTTTAGGCGCGTACGAAGTCGCGGGAAACTGCTATCTATCTATCTAAATATATAAAAAAAGGAACTGACTGACTAACTGACATATCAACGCAGAGCCGAAAATACTGGTCGTAGAGAGCTGAAATTTGGCATACAGGTTCCTTGGGGAGCGTAGGGGAGCACTAAGAAAGGATTTCCCGAAATTCTCACGGGAATGGGAAAAAAGGGATTTATACATTTAAATTTTTAGGCGCGTACGAAGTCGCGGGAAACATCGTACGGATCTGAAATTTGGCATGCTGGTTCCTTGTGGAGCGTAGGGGAGCACTAAGAAAGGACTTCCCGAAATTCCCACGGGAACGGGAAAAAATGGTATTTTTACATTTTAATGTTTAGGTCGCGGGGATCACCGTAGAGAGCTGAAGTTTGGCATGCAGTTTCCTTGGGGAGCGTAGGGGAGCACTAAGAAAGGATTTCCCGATATTCCCACGGGAATGGGAAAAATTAAATTATAATCCTAGATTACAAACACTTTCAAGAAACATGTTATGCAGATTACCTACTGTTAGATTACCTGCCTATTGTCCAGTAAAAAGGAAATGATTGATGAGTTCACTAAAACATTCTTTAAACCAGTCTGCTATTACCTAAATAATGAATTTTGGCACTAAACTATTTATTCATAAGAGATTAAAAATCAGAGAAAAAAAATGAAAAATCTATACATATAATAAATAATAATTCTGTAGAAGAAGTCGCGGCTGATAATTGAAAATTAAAAGAAACTATCAAAGGGACTATATGAACGATACTGAACACAAAATAACGATTTTTAGAAAAAAATACTGTATGTATGTATGTATGTATGTATGTCCGGATTTAGCTCGAAAACTACTGGACGGATTGAAACAAAATTTGGTATGGGGGTAGTTTATAACACTGGTCAACATATAGACTTTTTATCCCGAGAAAATGTTCTCGCGGGAAGGCTATTAACAAATTCCACGCGGACGAAGTCGCGGGCAGAAGCTAGTCATTCTATATAACGATAAACTCCGAAATGAGCACCATTTGGCTGGTTTACCTTAAAAACCACGCATTAAAAAACTTTATAGCGCAACAACCATTCTCTATTACGAAGAAATGTGTTCATATTTTGACTCCGAAAATATTTATTACCTGTGGACGTTATCTTATCAAGCTACAGAAGATGCCGACTAACCCTTTAAGGTCCCAACGTACCTGAGAGGTTGTAAACAACCGTCTTGCTTTTGTTATTGTTAATTGTTGAACACGTGCATCATTACTCATTAGGCTTGATTTTCTTGGAAATGATGGTCTCTAACATACAAAACAAGTAATGGCATACCAAAAAACATCAGGCAAAGTTAACAGACAGACAAAGATAAAGAAAAAAATAATTACCTACGTAATTATCGTGAATTTGGTTGTTTTTCTTTCTTCATTCCATATAACGATAACTCTCTACTCTCTATAACGATAGAAACTGCTTGGTCCCTTGTGTTTCGTTATAAAGAGTTTACACTGTACCTACTAATTTAAAAAAAATACTAGTCGGACCGGTGAACTTCGATTCACCACGGATTCCCATACAAAGTTATTGTTAATTTTTTTAGGTACCTATTAATATATGTGTAATATAAAATATACGCGCATATGCGAACTCTTTATTCGCAAAAATTTACTTAACACTGTCTTAATTATTTTCGAGGGACAATGGCCAAAGATTGTTTAAATTATTTTTTAACCTCTTTACCTAAAATATAATTTACTAAGAACTTACAAGTGCTGCATGGTTTTTTTGGGCTCAAAATGGCACAAAAAATCCTCTCATCTAACAACTACCGATAACTGAGCGCGAGCGGCCCGCGGGTTGAGTATTGCTGGTAGACGGTGCGGTGGTGGTGGCGTGGCGGGCGACAGTGCGCCCGTAGCGATGGGGCCCGTGAGGGATAGATTAGATTGTCTAGTCTAAGTAGGTAGTTTGTGAGCTTACAAGGTTACAAGACAGCTTGTGTGTCTATTGTTTTTTTATAAAATTGTAATATTTCCGTGTCTAAGTAAACTAATAGCAGTACCTATTTTTAAAAGCCTTTATTATTACTTACATACTTTTATCAACCGACGAAAAAAAAAGGAGGAGGTTCTCAATTCGACGCGTATATTTGTTTTTTTTTTTTTCATGTATGACCACGCATAACTCCGCCAATTGTGAACCGATTTCGTTGATTCTTCTTTTAATTGAAAGGTGTATCTTCAACTTGAACTAATTTCATAATTTGGTTTAGTTCTGATGATGGGATCCATGACAAAACGAGGGAACTCCTCGAAATTTGTTAGCATGTGTATGATTTTGGCATCATTTTCAAAGACTACAGTGACACTTACGTCCCATCGTACACATGTTTGGAAACTGTAGCCGAAAAAAAATTTTAATTAAAAAAATAAAACCGACTTCAAATTCTAATTTTATAAGTAGGTACTTACTTATTTAAAGGGTTTGTTTTGTCACACATTTGTATAGGTACCTACCCTCAACAGCAATGAAAACAGGTCACTTTTTACCTATGGAAAATCCTATACTTACATAGACCCGTTTTCATTGCCGTTGTGTGAAAAAAGCTGTGGTAGCCTAGTGGTTCGACCTACCTCTCATGCCGAGGGTCGTGGGTTCGATTCCGACTCGCACCTCTAAGTTTACTGTGTGGCGAAGGAAAACATCGTGAGGAAACCTGCACGCATCTGCGAAGTAATTCAAAGATGTGTGTGAAGTCCCCAATGCGCACTGGGCCCGCGTGGGGACTATAGCCCAAACCCTCTCATGATGAGAGGAGGCCTGTGCCCAGCAGTGGGAAGCAAATAGGCTGTAGTAGTAGTAGTAGTGTGAACTGTGAACATAATTATATACCTACCTACCTATTGTGTAATATTTATGTAAGTAGGTACTCGTATTTTTTTGTGTAACAGATGATCTCTTAAGTCTTAACTAACCAATAATCATGTCTCTTAGGTACTTGACGGGCGGCAGCGGCATGTGTTTTATGGACACATAAACACATTACGCGATCTTGACGCCCGCCGCGCATCGGTTAGCAACCGTAGCGCGCAATGTGTCAGTAAAACGCTCGCCGCTGCCGCCTTCGCGCGAAGTTGTGGCTTGTGGCGTGGCGTGCTTGTGGCCAAGCCATTAGCTAGGGCTCGAATACTCATATCTGAGAAAACTCAGTTTTAGCTATTTTCACCCGATCAAAGCTCGGTCGCCCAGGTATACTACCTACTTTGAACGCTAATTAAAACTTGTAACTATAGGATTTCTATTTACCTACTTACCTATTTCCTTATTTTTCCAATCTATCTCCAAAACGGCTGTAACGATTTGGACGAAATTTGGGGTACAGGAAATTACGGGGGCGACAAGTCTATCTAGCTAGGTGTCATATCTGAGAAAACTCGGCTTTAACTATTTTCTTTTCACCAAAGATTCGCCCAGGTCTAGGTCCTAGGTAGGAACCTACTTAATGCGCTGTAAGTTTAAAAGCCCCCGCCTGTTTTCATTTTGACTGGCGGACCAAATCTAAATAAAATCAAAATCTAATGTCCTAAGTAGGTACCTATAGATGACATTTGTAATGCGCAAATGATTTAATTTGCATTAGGTAGGTATTAATATTACGGCAGAACATATTTGACGTGCCGGTGTCGCGGTAGTAGGTACTAGTCAAGCCAAGTTCAAGCAAAAGAACTGGCTAGCCAGCGCCAAGCGAAATATTACACGAGCCACTTGGTGCCACTTTTGACCCTTCTATACCTACCTCAATACCTCTTAGCTTAGTTCTGCAGCATATGCAGTAAGGCGTATTAGGCAGCTCACTGACGTCGAGACGGCCAGGCTAGTCTATTATAGTTATTTCCATAGTGTCATGTCTTACGGAATTATACTTTGGGGGAGAGCAGCTGACATTCAAACCATCTTTGTGTTGCAAAAGCGGGCTGTACGTGCAATATATCAACTTGGGTCTCGGGTCTCCCTTAGAGAAAAATTCAAGGAGATAAACATTCTTACCGTTGCGTCACTATACATATTTGAAAATATCATGTATGCTCGTAAGAACTTGCACGACTTTAAGCATAACAGTGATGTTCACAATTTTAACACTAGGAATAAGGATAAACTTTTTGTTACTGGTTACCGTCTTCGTAAAGTGAGCTCTTCGTTTGTTGGGAACTGTATACGATTTTATAACAAATTGCCTTCTGATGTTGCTAATATGCCATTTAAAAAGTTCAAGTCGTTCATTAAGTGCCGCCTTTTAAAGAAGGCATATTATTCGGTGAATGACTTTTTAGATGATAAGAATCCTTTTAAGCCAACTGTTTAGGTTATTATTATTGACTAGTAACATGATATGTGTCTCGCTGGGCAAATATTAACTTTTTTTTAGGGTTCCGAAATCCACAAGGAACCCTTATAGTTTCGCCATGTCCGTCCGTCCGTCCGTCCGTCCGTCCGTCCGTCCGTCCGTCTGTCCGCACTATTGCTCGGAGATGCTTAGGTCTAGAGAGCTGTAATTTGGCATGAATATGCATATTAGTTACGCTGACAAAGTGGTACAATAAAATTTTGAAATATATTTTTTTATAGGGTACCTACCTCCCCTACTCGTAAAGTGGGGATGTAATTTTTTTTTCTTGCGTACCCCATGGTGCGGCATATCGTTGAATAGGTCTTAAAAAAATATTGTGGGTTTGTTAAAACCATTTTTTGATTAAGTGATGCGTTTGTGAAATATTAAGCTTTAAAGTGCTATTTTTTGTTAGAGTCACGTGTCCCCCCCCCCTGCCAGCTAAATGGTGGTATTTGGTAGTGACCGACCGAAACATGTTATTTTGCCGAAACCGAAACCGAAACCGAAGGTTCGGTTTCATTGTAGTTTCGGCCGAAACCGAAACCGAAACCGAACCTTTTATAAAAAAAAAAAAAGTCCTTAAAAAGTCGAAAAAATGTTAGTAAGCCCGTTTTTTTCTAAAATTAATACACTCGGCGTCAAAATTATCGCGCCTCCTCGAAAATCAGATTCAAGCTAATCTAGACCTTAGCGCAATTATATTACGTAATTAATATTAGTATCAATTGAAAGCACGTTTAATGTGTTTTTAATTAACAATGTTTAATTTAAACGAAACAATGGTTTGTGAATTAGAGCGTTTTGAAAAAAAAAGTGCCCAAATACGCGTTTGAAGGGTAGCGAGTTGTGCCTGTTTCCAGGGGTATATAATGCCTGTACAAAGTCAAATGTCAATCATTCACTATCCGGACGTCGAAGAGAACACATCTAAGGAATTGAAGCAAGAAATCAACCCTAGAACATGGAAACTACCGCTGCTGAATCAGCTCAAGTGGTTACACTACTGCAAGCAGGAGTTCGGCAGTGTGATGTCGCTCGGCAACTGAATTTAAGCCGTCATGCTGTCCGCCGAGTATTCCAGCGGTTCCAGGAGACTGGGGGCTACATCAGAAGACATGGAGCTGGTCGGCGTCGCTGCACATCTGAAAGAGACGATCGCTTCTTGTGTCGTCATCTCTACGCAATCGCCTCGCCAGTGCTGTTTAGGTGCAACAACGCCTCAGAGAAGCTCGGACAACATCAGTTAGCGTCTCTACGATTAGAAGAAGACTGCGGGAGAAGGATATCGTGGCTCACAGGGCTGCCAATGACAGGCGTGCCAGAGTCTACAGAAGGTCGCGCGAGCGATTTGCTCAAGTCTGTATTGAAGAGACAGTGGGATACGGAGGTGGCTCTTGCATGTTCTGGGGCGGCATGTCTATAGACGGCAAAACCGACCTTGTCTGCGTCTACAGGACTGGAGGCACTCGTGGCCAAGGGTCCCTGACTGCTCGCCGATACATTGCCGAGATCCTGGAAGAGCATGTGATTCCATATGCGGATTACGTCGGCTCAGGGTTCAGATTAATGCACGACAACGCTCGCTCCCACACTGCATTAATTGTTCGGGATTATCTGGAGAAGGTTGGGATCCCTGTTTGCCGTGGCCAGCCAGAAGTCCTGACTTAAACCCGATTGAGCACCTTTGGGACGAGCTGAAGCGACGGGTTCGGTCACGAGATGCCGCCCCTACCACCCTGCAACACCTTCAGGATGCTGTCATTGAAGAATGGGTCAACATTCCACAAGAAGACATCGTGAAGTTGGTGCGATCGATGAAAGACCGTTTGGAGGCAGTAATAAGGGCAAGGGGGGGGTAACACTAGGTTTTAAGTTAATTTTAGGCATTTTTTGTAAAAATTTGTGATCCATTTATGGTTATAAAGTTAAACTTGAATAAACATTTTTCAACTGTCCGCAATGTCACTTCCATAAATTTTTGACCCAATGAAAAATCTCTTTTTTTATTTTTTTCCAGAAAGAACGAATGAAGTGTCATTACGTTTCCAACGGTACTTAACAATCATATCATAATCCTTGATCAAATAGGGTTTAAAGTCGGTTGAAACTATTTTTCGAGGAGGCGCGATAATTTTGACGCCGAGTGTATCTCGCCGACCTATAATTACAGGTTTCTACTTTCAAAGATTTATCACAATGAAATTTCAGCACAGTTACAGAGGTTCTGTTTGAAAATTTAACTACCCTATAAAGTGAAAAAAATACATTATTTCAAATAAGGTACGATGTTGTAAGTTTCGGCGCGGCCGAAGGGTTCGGCCGTTTTTGGCCGAAACCGAAACTCGGGCCGAAACTTGATTTTTTGGCCGAAACTGGCCGAAACCGAAACCGAAATTTCGGTCGGACACTAGTATTTGGATGGCTGAAAAAAATCACGGTTGTGGCATATATAACGTAGTTGAAAGGAAAACTATCAGAGCTAAGTAGGCTGTACAAACTTACGAGTAATAGTCGACCAACTTATAATGATGATTTTTCTCGAGCGGCAAGGGCGTCGGGCGGGCACGTCATACCACAGGCTAGTTAGATGCTAATAAGTCTTAGAAAGGTACTGTGGGCATCCTAAACTTCGGAACCCTATAATTTGCGCGTGGCCCGACACGCACTTGGCCGTTTTTTTTTTTCTTTCACTACCAAATTTGTCCAGCAGCTGGAGCATGTCATGCTCGCTTTAAGGTCCTTGCTTACAGCAGCGTCGTTGATCGGGTCGCCACCTTCCCTAAGAAATGGTTGAGGGAGGCGATGGCTGAGATACGCGTCACGCTCGTGAACGGGTGCTGTCTGTGGGGTCCGGTCTGTTCATGCTTGCAAGGACGTTTAAAAATAATCATTAGCTTTAAATATATTACTAAGTCAAACATTTTAAGCGAGAGACCTCATCATGTTCTTATTGACATGTATTAATGAACTCTTTTATACATGATGTATTTCATTATTTATTGACATTTTGAGACTGTCGACATCTATGGAATTTATATTTATTTGACAATGGAGGCCATCTCCATAATTTTTTTTTTTCTGGACCCTTGGAGACTATACATCTCTAAGATCTTAGATTTAAGTTTAAGTTAGGGACTATACATCCCTTCAATGTAATTGTAGTACGTACCGATATGTATATTTTATACATGTTATGTAAATGTTATAACTATGTGTAAATTTTGAAAAAAGGCCTTCTGCTTGAGTTTGTTGCGGCGCTTCTTCTCAAGCAATGGGTCTAGGAACATACATACATACATACATAATATCACGCCTTTTTCCCATAGGGGTAGGCAGAGACCACTTCTTTCCATTTCCTACGACTCTTGCATACTTCTCTCGCTTCTTCAACTTTCATCCCGTTCCGCATACATGCTCGTCGGTTTAAAGTACTTTTGACCTGGCCTTTAATCAGATTGTCCTGAATTTGATCCAAGAACATTCGCCTCGGTCTTCCTCTTCCAGCACCTCCATTCACACTAGCCATATAAATACTTTTTGTCAGTCTTCTCTCATTCATCCTTTCCATATGACCAAACCAATATAGCATACCTTTTTCTATTTTTCTGGGTCTGGGGTTTCTTTTTTTTGGGTCTAGGAAGCGCTAGTAAATTCTTTTCTGACGTGTAAAAGTGCCCCTATGTGGCCAATTTGCTGAATAAATGATTGATTGATTGATTGATTCTTTAACGTAAACACACAAAACTACGCGTGTTCAATTATATCCATAAGAATATGTATAGAAGCCCAAATTTCATGAAGCTTGCTCAAACGGTTATAAAGAGATGAGGGTCAAAAATTCGTAAATTTTAGAACTGACTGACTGACATATAGTACCTAAATCTAACCCACTTCCAGGTAACCTAGAAGGATGAAATTTGGAATCCAGCTCGATAATTGTGTGTAGGTAAGCGTAGGAAAAAATAAAAAAACTTGAAATTTCCGATTACTTATTAGTATTACACTTTAGTTCGAAACAAGATTGACGGTACAAGAATTTTAGAAAAACTGTTGTAACTTTATGTACCCAACGAGTACTGCCACAAGCACAGAATAAGTAATAGTAGGTACCTACAATACAAGCGACTCCGGCCCGCGCTGTTTGCGCCCCCGTGCCGGCGGCGCGCACACAGCTCTACCGGCACGCGCCCTTTTACAGCTCTCTGCTCGCGGCCTCGCCGCCACAGTGCGACCTGTTCGCGACTAGTATACACAACACAAACTATTGTCAGAGTAGAATATAATGCTAGAACGAAGGATGGATGATTAGTTAGGTTTATACATGGTGGGTCGGATCGTATTGCAGATAATTTACCCACAACCCACAGTACCTATCGGCTATCGATTCTAAGCAAAATGTATAGGTTTTTAATTTTTTTTTAGTAGGTAAAATAAAAAAAAATATATATGGGATTGTTGGTGCGAGCGACGTCTGACTGAATCCCATACAAAATCATTTTTTTTACTTAATGATTGAAATAAATAAATAAATTTAATGATAATGAATGAGTCATGAATGAAAATTTTCTATTACAAACTTATCATTTGCGGTCGGCGCAGTAGACACGGCTACCGCACCGATCGCAAATAATAAGTTTGTATTAGTGTTAGATCTCAATATAGTACCTACCCACATAACAATTGGTTAATTTCTGTACAAAAAGCAATGATATCCCCTCAAAACATAATTGTGAAATGAAAACCAAGTTCAATATTATGTGTGGTAGTCGATTTCACCAGCAAAAGAATTGAGATATATATGTATAAAATAGGCACACCTATGTATATGAATATCAAGAACTTTTAAAAATAACTACTGGAGATGATAGGTACAACAAATGTGGACAGTGATCGCTAGAACTGCTGAAATAGAAGTAACATTCGTTAGTAGGTATTTATACTTAATTAGGAACATAGTTTACGTGACGAATATTTCCAAATCGAGTTTAGAATAGGAAAGTTAGTTATTGTAATCATGTTGGAGGCGTATTTATCGAAAACTGCTGAGATGCTAAAGGGAACTCTTTAAAATCCATCTTTTCTGACTCCCGTACGGGCATTTACTGGAAATGAAATGTGGAAATGTGTTTAATATTTTATAGCTGGAGCTCTTGCTGAGTGTTCTCATAGAGTCAGAATAATGTGTTTTCGGATGTATTTCATGCAAAATACTCGATAACTTCTGAGATGCTACCTGTCGGACTGTGAAGTGAGGTCAAATTTTTTAAAGTTGCGTTATCTTTCGAAAACGATCACAACTATGCAAGAAAGTCTCAAGAACTTTAGAACTATTGGGGATGGAACGAGAACTGTTGAACAAACTCGAAAACTCTCGAGATGCTAGGTTTCGAAGAGTGAAGTTGGCATCTCATTTTTAAAATTTCCGCTAATTTTCGAAAACGAGCAGAACTATTCAAGATAACTATCGAGAACTGTAGAACTATTGAGAATGCTACTAGAACTGTAGGGAAAACTCGAAAATTCTTGAGATGCTAACTTTTGGTACTCGAAGTTAGCCTCTATTTTTTTAAAGTTCGTTATTTTTCGAAAATGAACAGAACTATGGAAAATAACTATCAGGAACTGTAGAACTATTGGGGATGCAACAAGAACTTTCGAAAAAACTCAGAAATTCTTGAGATGCTAGGTTTACGATTGTGAAGTTGGCATCTCATTTTTAAAATATCCGGTATTTTTCGAAAATGAGCAGAACTATGGAAAATTACTATCAGGAACTGTAGAACTATTGGGGATGCAACGAGAACTGTCGAAAAAACTCAAAAACTCTTGAGATGCTAGGTTTACGATTGTGAAGTTGGCATCTCATTTTTAAAATTTCCGCTATTTTTCGAAAATGAGCAGGACTATGGAAAATAACTATCAAGAACTGTAGAACTATTGGGGATGCATCGAGAACTGTCGAAAAAAACTCAAAAACTCTTAAGATGCTAGGTTTACGATTGTGAAGTTGGCATCTCATTTGTAAAATTTCCGCTATTTTTCTAAAATGAGCAGAACTATGGAAAATAACTATCAGGAACTGTAGAACTAATGGGGATGCAACGAGAACTGTAGAGAAAACTCGAAAATTCCTGAGATGCTAACTTTTGGTACGCGAAGTAAGCATCTGTTTTTTTAAAGTTCGTTATTTTTCGAAAATGAACAGAACTATGGAAAATAACTATCAAGAACTGTAGAACTATTGGGGATGCAACGAGAACTGTCGAAAAAACTCAAAAACTCTTGAGATGCTAGGTTTACGATTGTGAAGTTGGCATCTCATTTTTAAAATTTCCGCTATTTTTCGAAAATGAGCAGAACTATGGAAAATAACTATCAGGAACTGTAGAACTATTGGGGATGCAACAAGAACTATCGAAAAAACTCAAAAACTCTTGAGATGCTAGGTTTACGACTGTGAAGTTGGCATCTCATTTTTAAAATTACCGCTATTTTTCGAAAATGAGCAGAACTATGAAAAATAACTATCAAGAACTGTAGAACTATTGGGGATGCAACGAGAACTGTCGAAAAAACTCAAAAACTCTTGAGATGCTAGGTTTACGATTGTGAAGTTGGCATCTCATTTTTAAAATTTCCGCTATTTTTCGAAAATGAGCAGAACTATGGAAAATAACTATCAGGAACTGTAGAACTATTGGGGATGCAACAAGAACTATCGAAAAAACTCAAAAACTCTTGAGATGCTAGGTTTACGAATGTGAAGTTGGCATCTCATCTTTAAAATTTCCGCTATTTTTCGAAAATGAGCAGAACTATGGAAAATAACTATCAGGAACTGTAGAACTATTGGCGATGCAACGAGAACTGTCGAAAAAACTCAAAAACTCGTGAGATGCTAGGTTTACGATTGTGAAGTTGGCATCCCATTTTTAAAATTTCCGGTATTTTTCGAAAATGAGCAGAACTATGGAAAATAACTATCAGGAACTGTAGAACTAATGGGGATGCAACGAGAACTGTAGAGAAAACTCGAAAATTCTTGAGATGCTAGGTTTATGATTGTGAAGTTGGCATCTCATTTTTAAAATATCCGGTATTTTTCGAAAATGAGCAGAACTATGGAAAATTACTATCAGGAACTGTAGAACTATTGGGGATGCAACGAGAACTGTCGAAAAAACTCAAAAACTCTTGAGATGCTAGGTTTACGATTGTGAAGTTGGCATCTCATTTTTAAAATTTCCGCTATTTTTCGAAAATGAGCAGAACTATGGAAAATAACTATCAGGAACTGTAGAACTAATGGGGATGCAACGAGAACTGTAGAGAAAACTCGAAAATTCTCGAGATGCTAGGTTTACGATTGTGAAGTTGGCATCTCATTTTTAAAATATCCGGTATTTTTCGAAAATGAGCAGAACTTTGGAAAATTACTATCAGGAACTGTAGAACTATTGGGGATGCAACGAGAACTGTCGAAAAAACTCAAAAACTCTTGAGATGCTAGGTTTACGATTGTGAAGTTGGCATCTCATTTTTAAAATTTCCGCTATTTTTCGAAAATGAGCAGAACTATGGAAAATAACTATCAGGAACTGTAGAACTATTGGGGATGCTACTAGAACTGTCGAACAAACTCAAAAACTCTTGAGATGCTAGGTTTCCGAGTGTGAAGTTAGCATCTAATTTTTTAAATTTCCGCTAATTTTCGAAAACGGGCAGAACTATTCAAGATAACTATCGAAGGCTGTAGAACTATTGGGGATGCTACTAGAACTGCACAGAAAACTCGAAAATTCTTGAGATGCTAACTTTCGGTTCGCGAAGCTAGCATCTCATTTTTTAAAGTTCGTTATTTTTCGAAAATGAGCAGAACTATGGAAAATAACTATCAAGAACTGTAGAACTATTGGGGATGCTACTAGAACTGTCGAAAAAACTCAAAAACTCTTGAGATGCTAGGTTTCCGAGTGTGAAGTTAGCATCTCATTTTTTAAATTTCCGCTAATTTTCGAAAACGGGCAGAACTATTCAAGGTAACTATCGAGGGCTGTAGAACTATTGGGGATGCTACTAGAACTGCAGAGAAAACTCGAAAATTCTTGAGATGCTAACTTTCGGTACGCGAAGTTAGCATCTCATTTTTTAAAGTTCCGTTATTTTTCGAAAATGAGCAGAACTATGAAAAATAACTATCAAGAACTGTAGAACTATTGGGGATGCTACTAGAACTGTCATCAGATTGTGAGATGCCCGAAATTGATATGCTAAGTTCACAGACATCTTTTTATTGAGAAATGTTTTTCATCAAAGGTACATTAAATTCACATTTGTTACCTGGTTGTAAACATTTTATTGGTTCGCTTTACAACAGCATATCTTAACAAGTGTTTTTGTTATGACCATTGCATGAATTTTATGATTGCAAGAACAGCAGTATAGCGTAAAGTTCAACATCAGCACTTTACATACTTTGTAGAATTCCCATAAATGCGCATGCCGTCGCCGCATGACTTACCGCGATGGCAATAATTAAAGGCCAACGACATTACCTTGCAGTAATGAGGAACATTATAGATCATCAAATGGAAGACCTATGAAACTTCTGGTCCAATTACCACCTTAGAAACAATACGTAGGGAGGGTTTTTGTGTCAGTATCAGTTACTAGTATGAAATCTATTTCTTTATGCCTTTTTTCAACAGTATGGTGAAAAGCGCTCCAACCATATTAAGCGACCACTTTATCTCTGTCATTTACATACAATGCAATGATCTGTGTTGTACCGAAGTTCGTAGTACGATATAAATAATTTCAATTCTATCGTGGGCAGCATCCCGTTCCGCTCAGTCTGCTATACGCGTAAGCATGTCGCTGATAAGGAACCACAATAAAATGCCATCTCTGTACTCTCTCTTACGGTTATACTGATCAGTTGATCACTAATAGGGTCTTTGCTTTATGGACCGTAATCATACCATGTTATATGTTATTGAATTTCGGATGCTTCCAGGTCCCCGTTTCATCGTGTCATAAAGGTAATAGGTACACACGCATTACCCGAAATCCTGCAGATTTCTCTTACTGCGGTAACCGGTTACGAGTGTAGTAAACCGCATCATAATGAGATTAAAAGGTCACATTACTATCGCCGTTTCAGTAAAAAGATTGTCAATGTACAAAAACATTTCTCCTCTCCCCAAATATCACAACAAAGAGCACGCTTTGCGCCGTTCTTGCCCACGCGCTTGATTTTGATTCCTTTCTACGAATGTTGCCTCTTCAGACGACGATCGTATCCGGGTACCAAAATAACCAATTTCTTGTTGATATTTTTTATTTACTAGCGATTAAGCACCAACTCTGTTTTTTGAGCCAGTCAAATAGAGACGCATATCGAGGATAATCAATGCATAGCAACGGTTAAAAAATCATATCATTTAATCATCATCATTCTACGATTCACACATTAAATATCGCTTGACCAACTGATCACTAGAGCAGATGCGAGTTGACTCCAATTGGACATTAATTTTCTTTGTTCTTCGAAACTAACTGTTGAATCATTGTTAAATTTGCATGTAAAGTGGCTACTAAATGGATGACATTAGACATCCTGGAATTTACGCGTTACTACGTTCTGTGTATTACACACTACATAGTGTTTGTCATACAAGACAATAGCTTTGTTTAATTATGACAATTGTCACTAGGCACGATGTCTTCCCAATTTTTTTTGACAACGGATAGGTCAGCTCTTGTTGAATCAAACATCAAGATTACATTATCATCAGTGCTTTTTGGATAATACGTACCAGCTAAACACTAACCTGCTTAACGTTTGTTACGTAACAATACCAGTCTGCAAACACTTCAGGAAGCCGTATTAAAAGTCAGAAATAAATCAGGCCGTCATGGTACGGCGAATAGACTAGTATTAAATTGTAAAATCTATTCAATAGATATTGCTTACTTGAAATAATAAACTTATTTGAGTGTCTATTCGTATTTGAGTACTGATGATCGCATTGCATTTGTTCCATCTACGACAGAATAGTACACTATATTATTAATAGTGGAGTGACTCTGATAGCTGACCTCGTTAGTCTACTTCTGCATGGATTAAATCATTTTAAAATAACGAACCCCACTATATTGGATCCCCCCATATTGGACTAATGGCCGATGGGGCCAGAAAGTTCTGGAGTAACGTCCGCGAACCGGTAGACGAGCTGTCGGTAGGCCTCCAACAAGACGGAGTGACGACCTTGTAAAGGAACGCGGTGGATGCGAGTGGCACAAGACCGGTCTGTCTCGGAGGCCTATGTCCAACAGTGGACGTCTATCGGCTGAAATGATGACCACCATATTGCCATTTTGAAAGAAAAATTAAATAAACCAAAAAGTTATTTAATCATTCAACCAGCTCACAAAATTTCACGGGAATTGGTTGAGAAACCTGTAGAGGAGTCCAGACATTCGGATATACGAAAGCATTTGCCCAAGCTGAAACGGAGACGCTTCGCTCGCTCATTCAATTCCAGGGGTTAGCAGCTAGATTTAAAGTTCAATTTGAGCGCCGTGACGCGTGAGAGCAGGGTTAGTGAATTTCCTTTTCCCTCTGTAACGTTTTTACGTTTCGAATAGAGCCCCAGTTCAACTTTTGCTCTAGGTGTAGCGAGCGTTTCTAAACAAAAGACTGTTCATATGATATTTTATTTAAATTCCCAATTTTATTATTTTTAAAAGCATGTAAGTGGATAAAAGCTTTTAAGCCGTGCGTTGCGTAAAACCTTCGCAATCCCATCGATATTCACGCCGAATTCGTAAGCGATTCCGAACGTAGAATGGCAATCGGCCGTTGCACAAGTAAATGCGTTTTAATCTAGATGCACGGATGTGGAAACCTTGCTATTGCAACACATTGCATTGTCCGCTTAACATGATTAGTTTGCAAACAGCTTTTCTTGCCATTGCCACTTAACTTAAACGAAAATATTTTTTTAATTAAAATCAAGAAGAGTGCTTGAAAATAGCACTTGAAATTTAAGGAAACTGAATGACATGTAATGGGAAAGACGTGATCATATACTGCAGCGGACATCCCAGATAACGGTAAACATTTCGTCATGCATATAGTTGCAAATATTGAAGGAAACAAATAATTAACTACCATTTCTGTTCAACAGTTGAGGTCTACAATACTGGGGTCTGTTCTAGTAATACACTTTGCTCACATATCCGTCACTGCATTGCCGCTAACATTGCAATGCGATGCAGCTGACGCTCTTTGTTATTCTGCATACGTTTTTAATATCGTAATAATGTAGTACGACTTTGCACCTACTGCATTATTCACGAGGCACGTTATAATTTGCACTTACTGTACTACAAGGAGTATGTGAAATGTTCTCTTACTAATTTGTAAGTGTATATTCAAAGCAAAGTAATACTAAAAAATATGCTCGTTGTGAAAGAAAAAATTAGACAATTATGTCGTCCACTAAGAAAAATCAATGATTAAGAAATGAAGAATTATTAATTAATTCTTAGAGTGTACCTAAATACCAATTAAATTTAATCTAATTTCCTTAGGGTGTCCTCATTAAAGATCGCAAGGGAACACGCCATGAAATCCACTCGTGATGTTTGGTCAGTTCGATGATGTCTAATTGGAATTGGTACAGAAATTTAAAGACCTTACTGTATTGTTGTAAACCATATAAAATTAACAGCACTTGCCCACATTGTAAGCATTGACCAGCTTCGTGTGAACTTCCCACAGCGTCTGCCCGTTACGTTCCCATGATCTGCTTCCCAAATGCCTATTGTCTGATAATCATCGCGACCTGACCTCTTCTGCGACAGGTGTTGAACAGACAGAGATCTTAGATGAATGAACTGAGAAATTGTATCTGGTTTACGATAGTTTTGTTTTGGTATGGATTTTTTTGAACTCTTGCTTGCTAAGCCGCGACGGCTTGAAAGATGATGCATGCATTTGACGACCTAGAGTTGTTATTTATTACTGTAGCATTTGGTTTACTTTCGTTAGTAAACCAAATGCTACTTTCCAATTTGTAGTTATAATAGGTGCAATAAAACATTTTACATCACCCTTGGCCGTAAAGTGGGATTTTCTGCCCGCTACGCGGAGAGAAAATCTCACTTCTTGGCCAAGGTAAGACGTAAAACTTTTGACAAACCACGGGCGGTAATTCGTAAAGTCCCAGATCGCATATTTAGGTCTGTAATGTACTATTGTCAATCCGTTTGTAATAATGAAGTCATTACTCGGAACCTTATTTCTCTGAGTAGGTATCATGAACTATAGGTACGTAGTTGTTGCAATGCAATGCACCAATAATGATTAAAACTCCCAGTTTGAGTCATAAAATGACTGTAAAATGTCGCTTCGCTTATTAATACGTTACTAGTTATTATGATATTAGTAATAGTTCCCTGTAATAGTATTCCAAGAGATTTCTAGCCCTTTTGGTTAATTTAATGTGAAGAGAAGGATACACCTACTTACCACATTCCGTTGGGTGCGTGACTAAATATAAAATTTCGGAAATATTATTATACATGGTGGGTCAGAAAATATGGCAAATAATTAACCCACAGTCAGCAGTAAAATGTTTTGATTTTGATTAGGTATGTATCGTTTGACCCAATTCAAAAACGTATTGTTTTTGAAAACAATGGAATGAGCTGTAAAGTGGAAATGAAGTAATAAACTACGTAAATTCGGATTTTCGTACTTGTTCCCAATGTAGTTAACAGTGATTGAAGTATGTACCTATGTCGTCCGAATATCACGGTGATTGAAGTACCGATCGGATCCCTAGGTCAATGATCCCCTAATCGCATAAGCAACGGGGGTCACCGACCCTGTACAGACTTACACAACTTAGAAGGCGCATGGATTAAGCAATAGTAGACTCTGCGTCAACGGCTTAAGTGCTACGCCACGCGCCTTCTAAGTTGTGTCGTGCTATACCCTGTACCGTACTATAGGTACATAGTGGCAAGATGGCCAACACACGCTGAATGCTAAGACAGATTTATTGTTTGCCAAACTTTTAGTAGGTAGGTACGTTCACTTCGCTTGTCCAATGTGTTGCTTGTTTTGTGATACTTTTTGTCAAGGAAAGGGGAAAAGCCAGGCCGCGTTCCACTGTTGGTGACTAAGTTTGAGGAAAAGGGGGTAATTTTAATAGTTAATGAAACCTTAAACAGTCAGCCACTTTGATTTCCTGTTTGCTGCAAACATAAACAATTTAATTATTTTTAATTAGTTATTGTTCAAAAATGCGCGTCAATTATACAGCAATTAACCACATTCTGAGCTATAATTGGGTTCCAATAAACAAAATTGTGATTAGTAATTAATTGTGATAATGTTCGGGAACATTGACGTATTTTTTATTAACGGATTCTCGCACGTATAAATGCTTATCACTGATTAGATTAGAATACATGTCGAGAATGCCACTGTCTTACATTGTGATATTTTCAACTATTGCTAATTTAATTATATACCTACTACAGACAGACACGCATGGACGTAGTTAACATTCAACATTTTGACGTGAAGTGCTATTTTCAAAAATGTTCTGAAAACATAAAACTAAATATACTCTCACTGATAGCTACAAAACTAATAACGGGACAATAAATTTTAAAAAATAACTACAATGATAAAAAATTATGAGCAGCACTAACTGTCAATTAGCTGACAGAATTAATCCTTTTTTTAACAGCCTGCCTTTTCCGCATATATCTTAAATGTACAAAAACGAAATTAAAGCCCTTGACATACATCAGATAAGTTTAAGCGGTTCGGAAGTGTGGAAACGGCTCGCCATGTATGGTAAGACATATATACATATAAGTATGTATGTATATGCAAGCGGGCGTCAGTTAGCTTGAAATTAAACTGACTGGCATATTTGACAACATGATAAGTAAATGCCTCTGTATCAAATAAGGAGTAAGAGAATTTAATTTCATAAGACATATTTTATCACTATCAAATTTAAAACAAGGGCATCTAGCGGATAAACTGTTCTGTTTTTACATCTGTAGCTACATCATATATAATCAAGTACACAGATTCTAAGTCTACGCGAACGGAGTTGAAGTCGGTGGCTGTACCTTATATTTTTAAACGGTTCCGTCACGCCAACAACCGTAAATGTTTACAAGCTCGGTCGTCGAATTCGCGGGAGCCAAGTAAACTCGTCCAGTGTTATGTAAACAGCGTGAGTCACCGAGTCGCAGTGACTCACCGTCGCACTAACTTGGCTTGTCTGCACCCTGCACTGCGACTCGTGTACCTTTACCCTATCCATATACCATGTTAACGGTTTTATACCCCGTCTGAAAGAAGACCTTTTCGTATGAATCAGCCTTTAGAACCCTACTACTAAGCCCGTCTCAAACGAGTGATAGTACTGGATAGTACCTACAGTGCGTGTGTCCCGGGATAAAGTGCACAAACGAATAAATAATAGGGATGAAACGTTATAGGTATTATTTTATCGATGAAAAAAAAACTACGTTGTTCTCAAGTTTTCGAATTTTAGGGTTCAGGGGGCGGATTTAAATCGATCTAGCTAGGTCTAATATATAAGAAAGAACTAATTCTATCCGAGCAAAGCTCGGTCGCTCTCTTACTAAAAGTAGTCACAGAATAAGGTTAGTTAGACGGGTGCCAAGTATAAAGTAGCTTATTTGTTTCGTCATTCAAAGCCAAATTGGTAGACTCAAGCAAGATCAAATCAAGAACAATATCGGTATCGGGAATGAGCCGATATTGTTCTTTTATTATTTATTAATATATGTGTGTATCGACGACATTAATGTTTAAAGTTTTTTTTTTTTTTTTTAATATGTTTAAAGTTGCTACAAGCACGACACAACTTAGAAGGCGCGCGGTGAAGCACTTAAGCCGTTGACGCAGAGTCTATTTTTGCTTAATCCACGCGCCTTCTATGTTGTGTAAACCTGTATAAAGAAACGTCTAGACGTCGTCGTTATACACAGTCTGTGTTATCCTTTAAAAACAGATACCTCTACAATTTTATTTCGGTTTGAGGTATACTATCGAGCTTCTAACTTCTAATCTAACGCACAATTTCCGGCGCTCAAATAAAGTGACCGCTCCGGCCGTGACGTGATATATTCATAAAAAATGTCCGAGCTATTCCGGGAAGCTAATATAAAATCGATTAGATAGATACCGATCATACGTTGATTACATATATTGTTTGCTCGAACCTCGGACTTGTTAACTTCATCGACTCATCATGTGGATTAAATTAAACCATAGACTTCTTTGAAAACTGCTCAATTATACATATTTTGACAGCCGGATTGGTCCAGTTGGTTGGTAGTGACCCTGCCTTCTGTTCCGATGGTCGCGGGTTCGAGTCCCGCTCAATCTTTGTGTGATGAGCACGAATGTTTGTACTCGAGTCATGGCTGTTTAGTATTTATGTATGTATTTATATCATTGTCTAGCACCTATAATACAAGCGTCGCTTAGTTTGTATCTGCGAAGTAATTCAAAAATGTGTGTGTCCCCAAGTCCCTAATTCGCACTGGGCCCGCTTGGGGACTATAGCCCAAACTCTCTCGGGATCAGAGGAGGCCTGTGCCCAGTAGTGGGCCGTAAATAGGCTGTTGTAGTGGTGGTGGTATCAGAACTTATTTTTTAAATAAATAGCAATTTTAAATAATTAGCAAATTTCTTTTTTTTTGTGTTGTCGTGTTTGTACTACTATTTTTGTGAATTTTTTGTGTATTTTTTTTGCTGTAAACTGTGTCTTCTGTGCAGCGAATAAATGTCTTTCTTCTTCTTCTTCTTCTTCAATTTTCAAGTTTCTCAAACGTATAATATTTATCTGTTTTGTCCGTTTACAACAGGGCTGTAAAAATTGTGTTTATCTGCTTATTTCGAAATGCCGTCCCTAAACATTATCATTGCTGTAAAGATAGCATACATTTGTTAATGATATGAGTTCAAGTTATCTTTCTAACAACAAACTACAAACAATTTAGCTAACGATTAGAAGCACGACCACCTTTTACCGCGTTTTTATATATCTTCTGAAAATCTAATATATAAAATTTTCGTGCCACAGTGTTTGTAACCAAACTCCTCCGAAACGGTTCGACCGATTCTTATGAAATTTGGAGTGTATGTTCAGTAGGTCCGAGAATAGGACGTAAGCTATTTTTCATACCCAAAAAAATCCAAGGCTAAAAAATATACAAACAGATGTACAATCGAATAGGTATTGTGTTTAATATGTCATAGTTACGAAGTTTTTACTAATACTACATCAAGTTTTGAACACTGTTATAAGAGGTATCCATAGGGATCGTAGCAAGATCGTAGGCATAGTTCAGAGTGTGCAGCGGCTATATTCGAAGTCTTAAAATAGGGATCTTCCTGTTCCCTATAGGATCGCTCACGCGTCGCGTGAACTTTAAGCAGCCAGATTTAAAGTTCAACTTGACGCGTGAGCGATCCTATAGGGAACAGGGACACCCCTATTAAGACTTCGAATATAGCCCCGGGGCTATAGAGTCTAGAGTATCACTGCGACTTTTCTGAACAATTGTGATCGCCACAGACGGTCACAGTCAAGATTCGTCCAAGTCGTGAAGTCGTGAGGGATCTGACCTTCTCTGGTAGCATATTATGGATCATAATCGACATCCAATTTGCTTTTAAGGCCGTTCCTGTACCCAGCTCAACCGTCACTGTCACTCGTGCAACGAGTGAAAGAGAAAGCGCTACGCACACAACGCCCGATTTAGTTAGTTTTTAACGCGTTTTAATTTCTATAAAAATACCGTCTAAAAAAATGGCATTTATAAAGCTGTCAATGTACGCATATAATATGGATATATTTTCTGTTATATTTAGTATTACACTGTTTGATATAATAAAGTGGAGTAAAGTTGGATTAAAGGTCGAATTCGAGGTTACTTTGGAATTAAATTGTATCGAGCGAAGTTTCGTGAAACGTGTAACGAAAGCTGTCAATGTAAGGGTGATATAATCAAATGATACATATGTTTTTTTTTTGAATTTTTTAACTTTTAACGTTTCTTAGAAAAGTACGATCTTACATGAGCAATTTGACGATGCTGGGTCAGGAAACGGCCTTTATACTGAGCTTTTCGGTGAAGGAAAACATTGTGAGGTCTTACTGGCCTCGCGTGGGGAATAAAGCCCAATATGGGACGTAAATAGGCTGTTGTTGGTTGGATGATAATCCGATCATCGTATTTGTTGCTTCAATGATAGAATGCCTTTAAAGGAAGGATCAAAGAACTAGTTTTATTTCGACCTCAAAAAAATCCTCCATCGATAAGTGAAAAGACATAATTCCTGCTATAGCATACTCGTACTAAACCAGCTGGAATTCGTCCCTACCTAGTAAATAACTCAATAATGAAAGTGTGTCGCGTAAACAGGCCGTATTAATGTTATAGGTCACCTTTCAATTAGTCAAGAGGGGTTATCGTTCGTGCCTGTTGACATGATGTAATAGAGAAATACCTAAAGGAATAATTTGTTTGATTAAATAGAAGCGTAAAGTTTTTTGAGCGTTATCCTGTTCGTTTATTTCTTTATTCTTTTTTTCGCAAATGTATTAAAAAATATCGTTTGATACACGTGCGAAATTGTCATTTTCACTCGTCCCTAGTGTTAACGCTCGCTTTCGCTCGCGCCAACATAACTAGGGACTCGTGTTAAATTGACAAACTTTTCGCACTTGCATCAAAATATACTTTTCCAGATAGGTAATGTGATGTGACCGCAGACCTAGATAGCATATTGCAAATATCGTGCAGGTCGAGCTCTTAAAGTATAAGCTTAACTTATTTGGGTAGGACGTAAATCTAAGTAACTATAGATAAACCGTTTATTTATGTTTATCGTAAACGTTTATTTGCAAGAAAAGTGAGATAAAAGTATAATTTCATCCGTAGATATTTAAAGCCGATTACTGAGTGTTTAAACGCCAATATAGATGACTAGAAGCGACTTCGCCCGCGTGGAATTCGGTTATCGCGTTCCCGCGGGAACTATGCGTTTTTCCGGGATAAAAAGTCGCCTATGTCCTTTTTCGGGACCCCAACTATCTCCATACCAAATTTCATCTCAATCGGTCCAGCGGTTGAAGCGTGAAGAGGTAACAGAGTTACTTACACATTTATAATATTAGTATGGATATGGATTTTACACCTTTAAAACCTTTAAAATACTAATTCCCCGTATGTATTAACACTGTTGATATACAAGGATTTTACAAATGATACAAACTGTTTACACTTCAGATCCGATATATTATCCTTCCTTTACTTTGATCGACGCATAGATGACGAATTTCCGTTATAACATTTCATATTATCGGTTCATTATTTCACAAGGACAATTATCGTCCTCTCCTTCATTAAATAAGGTTTATCATTAGAATGATATCACCGAGGCAATGCAAGTCATTGCCTGACCTTGCCTCCACATTCGGGTGCTAAGCAGAGCATGTCCTTATTAGCATTTTCTTATCTATACTAATAATAAGTACCTATGTAGAAGAAAAGTCGCGTCTGAAACTTGAAAATTAAAAGAAACTATCAAGTCGAGGGGACTATATAAATGATACTGAACACAAAATAAAGATTTTTAGAAAAAAAATCTGTATGTATGTATGTCCGGATTTAACTTAAAAACTACTGGACGCATTGCAACAGAATTTGATATGGGGGTAGTTTATAACACTGGTCAACATATAGGCTACATTTTATCCTGGAAAAAGCATAGTTCCCGCGGGAATTCTATTAACGAATTCCACGCGGACGAAGTCGCGGGCAGAAGCTAGTAAACTTATAATTGCCGGGCCGTATGACTCATTTGTAGAAATGTTAAATGAGATAAATAAACTTTATAGTTGGACCGTGTGAAATAGTACTCGTTTACGGGAAATTTATGTACCGTAAAGTACTTAACACTTCCCATTTCATAAAGCTAGGTAGGATTGTTGTATAAATAAGCTGAAGAATGTTTTGTCTGTATAAAGTAAAAAAAAAGTTTGTAAAAATATAAAGAGCTAATAAGCCATAAAAATATCATTGTAACAGTACAGTCAAAGTTAACGTTCATCGATGATATTTTTTTTTTCACTAGACTTACGTATTTTACGTAAAGAGATTCGCCAAACATCATATGTCTTAGACTGTACCTACTATCGAGCGGAATCCACTATGACTCTTTTATTAAAACGATGTCTTTTTTATCGAATAACCTAGAAATCCTAAAATGTACTATAAATGACTTCACTCCCTAAATACGTATGCCCGCATTATGTCATATCACATGAACACCTATTGTCTGGAATAACACAAACACGATTGTTTAGCGCCGCACGCGCATGTTTCAATAATCATAATTGAAGTTCAACTTGAATTTTGTTTTCGTTGGATACGGCCACTTTACTAACAACCGGCCGTTTATACCAAGCAATCCTGGTTGCTGAATTGAAACTTTTTAATATAATAAACGGTCAAAGTTATATGATTTCACTTCACGAATTTTCAACAACAATAAATACATGGTGGGTCAGAAAATATGGCAAATAATTAACCCACAGTATCGGCTATCGATTCTAAGTATATTGTATAGGTCTTTTTTGAGTTGGTAAAAAAAAAAATTGTATAGGATCCTGAATCCTAATCCTGAGTCGCTCACACAACCAATCCCATATACAATTTTTTTTTTTACCAACTCCAAAAAAATTAAAGACCTTTACAATATACTTCGAATCGATAGCCGATACGGTGGGTTAATTATTTGCCATATTTTTTGACCCACCGTGTATATATAAGTGAAGGATCAAAATAAAACGACAATACATTTTGCAAAGCGACAAACTGCCAACATTTTAATAGCATCGAATACCATATAAAAGTTTATTCCGTTTACAATGTAGGTATCGTCTATGTAATTAATTTTTAATTAACCATAAATGTGTCACCCTGCCACTTGACTTGGGATGATAACTATAACCTATATGGGGAATTACGCTAAAGTTGTCCTTCTTCTCACATACCTACTATGAGTCACTTAGATCAAGTCGTGACTTCTAGAATCACGCTGTATGTTAAAAAGTTGAGTCACCTTTGTTATTATCACGACGACTAGAACACATCGGCTATGGCTGTACTCAACTGTACAGTTAAGCATAAAATCCCATGGCCAAGATTTCTTCGACCGCATTGTCGCTACAGAAAATATTTTTTTAAAAGTATACAACATAAGTCCTTAACGACATATCTTTGTCACAATACATATATTTTTTATCCATTACCATAAATCTGGTTGCCAGTTCACGTAAAAGGTAAGCCAAGGCCGCTTATTCTTGGTATCGTTTCGTCATTTTATTGTACTCCCAATCGGACTTTTAGGCCATTATTCTGATAACAATAAGGTCTTCACTTGCCTGGTGCGATGAGCACGACCGATACAGGCAATGAAATTATTTTTCGACATTGGCCAATAAGATGAACAGTACTTTTATGAATGATGTTTTAATTTTGCCTTTTTGTGAATTACAATTGGACTATAATTTCTATGAAAACTTGTTGCAAGTTTCCAAAATAGTGATTGCAATTCTGAATATATATAGTCTTATTCACACGTAGGACGACTCTTTATTTTTTAAGATATGTTGTTGTTATTGAGTTACATACACGTTACTAATATGGGGTTCATATTGTTACAGTTGGATACGTCGGGCAACGGCTACATCGACCTCAAAGAGCTGAAAGACGCTTTAGACAGCGTCGGGTACAAAATACCACAATGGAAGGTGAGTGCACAATTTTCGTACAAAAATACGTCTATATACGTATTTCCCAAAGAACGGTGGAACAGTTTCATTCCATCAACACAAACACAGTGTAACAGTGTGGCGTAACTTCAAGGACTATACTATGCTCAGCAGAGAATGACTTTCGGTTTAAATGACCCAGGTCTAACAATACTCTCTTCCATTGCCATTGTAGCAGTTTAAATAAAATAAATAAATAAATAAATATCTTGGGACATTTCACACTTATTGACCTAGCCCCAAACTAAGCAAAGCTTGTACTATGGATGCTAGACAACGATATAAATACTTATATAGAGAAATACATACATATATAAATAGTAACATCCATGACTCGAGTACAAACATTCGTGTTCATCACACAAAGTTTGCCCCGAGCGGGACTCGAACCCGCGACCATCGGGACAGAAGGCAGGGTCACTACCAACTGGACCAATCCGGCCGTCAAAAAAAGAAGGAAGTTTAAATATATAATTCCTAATACAATCTTCAGCAAAATAAAAACTGCTCAGAAGTCTACCCTAAGCACCCTGTTTCACATTTGCAAGCCACTATATAGACTCTATAATAGAGTTATATGTATCGTTATTTTTTGTGCCGGTACTCTCATGTAGTCATAAGATATATAACACTTACTTTCGCCAGGCTCCTATATTCACAATACTCCTTGGTCAAAATTAACAGATTCTCTTATGTCGCAAATGCATGTCCAATTTTAACCGTTCGTACCTAAAACGAGGGGTTTTGTAGATATAGGAACCAAGCCTTACTTTGTTAAATGGATAGCGTCAAGACGGGTATGAACTACTTTTCTTGATAACTTCGAGCTAGATTCTTACTCAGAAGCGCCTCAGTCTTTAGGGCTTTAAGTCTAACCCTGGCTAAACGGTCCAAGTACACCAGTATAGTACAGTCAGCAGCAGAAGTAAATAAGCTGTCCAGGTGTTCAAAATGACCTATACACGACCTTATTCTTAAGACGTTAAGGGCGTGTGTAGGTCATTTTGAACACCTGGACAGCTTATCTACTTCTGCTGCTGACAATACGACACAACTTGAAAGCGCTCGGCGAAGCACTTAAGCCGTGACGCAGTCTACCACTACTACAGCCTATTTGCGTCCCACTGCTGGGCACAGGCCTCCTCTCATCACGAGAAGGTTTGGGCTATAGTCCCCACGTGGGTCCAGTGCGGATTCGGGACTTCACACACACCTTGGAATTACTCCGCAGATGCGTGCAGGTTTCCTCACCGAAAAGCTCAGTGGTAAATTCAAATTGAATTTCGCACTTAAGTAAACTTAGAGGTGCGAGCCGGAATCGAACCCCCGGCCCTCTGCATGAGAGGCGGCAGTTCGAACCACCAGTGACGCAGTCTATTATTGCTTAATCCACGCGCCTTCTAATTTTTGTAAACCTGTATTCCAGTAATAAGGGTCTGAACCGTGTGTCATCTGATTCCAGGTGCGCTGTATGATAGAGGAATACGACAACGCGCCGCGGCACGGCCGCGTCAATGGCAACATGAATGGCGACGCGCGCAAGAACGGCATCACCCTGAAGGAGTTTGAGGAGCTATGCGCCAACCTCAAGGCACAGCAGGTCAGTTGAAAACTCCCCACTAAGCCTGGGTTGATTTAAGCAGTTGACGGACTCCCTGGTCATTAAATATGGCCACCGAGCTGTTATTCCATACAGAAACGTCATTTTGTCCCATAGTAAAATATGTAACGTTAACTTTAACGGAGGACGGAGGGACTCCCTTAATCAGCATGTCCTGAAGATGCCGCATCGGTGAAGTTGTGCATTGAAAGAATCCTGCCAAGAATAATGGGGCGAGAGCGGCGTGGCAAGCTGCTATTCTAGTCACGACTGGAATAATATACGATTATGCCGCGGGAGTAACCCTGACAACATGTTGATAGAAAGTTCTCAATGCATTTCAAACAATGACGTTGTATTTTATTATTAATTAAACATGGTCAAGTTAATTCCTAACTCCTTACTCGTTCGTTACACTGCGCCAATAGTGGGCATCTTACGTATAAACCGAGCGAGCCTAGAAGGAACGCTACGCCCTTGAAACTAATAAATGACCGTACCAGATCAGATACAATGAGATGATTCAGGATGTCATCAGTTAAGGTTACATATCAAGGAAGTGGCTCGTACCTGTTGTATTACACATTGAGCCATTCAAGCCAATACACGATGCAGTCGAGTTCATTAATATGTTTTCACTTTTAGATCTTGTTATAAACGTCTTAACAATAAGATCTTGTTCAGATATTTATGGTCACCTAGTTTGCTTCGATATATATATATATGAACGTGATTGTACACGAAGTAGGTTGTGTCAAACTATTTGAACCCAATAAACGGAATTTCCTTACCGATTTAACGTCAGTTAACATCTCCCGAATGGCTTATTAAACTCGTTACAACAATAAAATGATTATTCATTAGCATGTATGTCATACGGTCACTTAAGGAAATGCACAATGACGTAAATGGAATTACTGGAAGGTGTTGTATTTTACATTAGGATAGAAGCGATGGAAGTTACTAATGTATAGCTGCGGAACAGATCTTGAGCAGCGAGCGAAAGAAGAGATTTTGCCCATGTTTACGACTGAAGGGCTAATAAGCTTGCGCGTACGACACAGCGCCCGCTACATCCCGCGCCCCTCCGCATATGAGACCTTATTTTCGACTTCTGCGCATCGAAGGCCACTGCTCAAGTGCTCAAGATTCGTGCCGATACCTATACCTAGTGGGAAAGAACAGGACTTGTTAGCTTAGCGGTTTTGCTTCACTCATGGGCGGCAGTCACAGTCGCACTGAGTATACTTAAGCATAAAATATGATTTAAAAAGTATGACTGATCGTTTGGCGAAGGAAATCATCGTAAGGAGCCAATTGAAAGAGGTCCCAGGCCATAACCACATTGAAAGCTTACCTAAAATCAAGGCGTATTTTAACTGGCAACATTTCAAAATTTTAGTAAGGCGTAATTAGTTTTAGTTAACCATTTCGGTACCTCTATCTAAAGGGGTCAATAAAAAAACCAGTTTTTTTCGTTAAATACTTTTAGAGAAAATCATGTTTAGTTAGTGGTAACTGGTGCGTGACGTGACGTCATCTCTCTCAATTCACTCACTCTCGCTAAAGAGCGGGCGCTACGCGCAGAACTATATCTGTGCGCAGAAAGAACTACTACGATATTTCTGACTTGTTTACGCTGTTTTTGAATGAGGAGATTTTTAATTTTATGTATGAAATTGACGACTTATTAAATCCTCAATCTGCACTGGGCCCGTGTGGGGACTATAAGCCCAAACCCTCTCGTGATAAGAGGAGGCCTGTGCCCAGGGTCATAAATAGGCTGTTGTGATGATGATGAATTGACGACTTCCGAAAAATAAATACGTGTTTTTTAATATTTTTCTACTTTCCGACTAGATAAAATAGCCTTGTTAAAAAAATTAAACGCTTTCAATTGGAGGACAATGCTCCTTATTATTTTACTAAACAACACTTTTTCAACAGGAAATCCACATTATTGTCATTAATGTACCATTTAAAATATCCAGTAGTCCTATCTAATATTACGAATGTTGTTCACAAACCTAAATAATAAAATGAAATGCGCTGACGTCTATCGGTTCATTCAACTCTGTGTGATGATATGAAATATGAATAATCTAAAAAAAAACGCAAATAAATAACTGCGGCACGGCACGTTGTAAACTGGCCGTGAAATTAATTTACCATGTCAAATATACAAGCAATTTATTTGTTGTTCATTTTGTAGCCAATTAAATTATTTAAGCTTATTATTATCGTAATTGAGCTGTGATTTTTGACGTTTTGCTGAGTGAGAATCTAGTTTAATGTAAAATAGAAGGTGCATCCTCGCACTCTTTCCGCTTTTGAGAATACATCAAGTGTATCAGAAATCAGAAACTTATTAAATTTACATAAAACATGGTTGCATGAGGAGTATAAGTGCGTTCATGTTTAGTCATAGTATGACATATCATCGTCATCATCATTATGATGATGATGATGATGATGATGATGATGATGATGATGATGATGATGATGATGATTTCGTTATAGGTGTCCAGCACATTCAAACAGGCAGTCAGTAAAAAGGAAAATCTAGAACACCTTGGTGGCATGAGCGAAGCTTCTAGCGATGGTAAGTTACATCTTTATTATCTTATCTAGCCTGTTAGATCCCACTGCTGGGCAGAGGCCTCCCATCCTCTCTTCGAGTCCTCTCTGTGGTCAAGTAATACATGCACTAACATATGTTCCTCTCTGCAAGCTACTCCCTTCTCATTTGTGTCGAGATATTCCGTTTGTGTGACTAAATAATTGAGCATTTAGTAAGCAGTAATGTTAAAATAATTGTTAACGTAAGTACCGTCTGGTTTCTTCATAAAAAAGCTCGTAACGTGTGGGCGTATTATAATATGGTACATATTGTAAAAGTGCTTAAAGCGTGACATCATTTAAGCCAAATTTGAGCGTCTTATCTACATATCTTTTGAGTGTTATGACATCACGATCATCTTTTGCTACACCGTTTTACATTGAAATGCTATAGGCATGTTATGTGATGCATTTTCTAATTTTCAATAGAACTCTAAAAGATATCATTCACTGAAAAATTTATTCTAATTTCACATTTTCTTCGACATGAAAGCCAAGACGACATTTGAAGAATATAATAAAAAACAATACATATAAAATCTGTACTCTACCAGTACTCTCTATTAACGCGAGACCTTTACATCAGAAACTCTTCTTTGCTGACGAAGATTGAAGGCATTGTTCACAATATTGTTCCATATATTCCAGGTACAACTCACTCGGTCCGCCTCGAAGAGCAGATGGCTTTTTCCGGCTGGATCAACAGCAACCTGGAGCACGACCCCGACCTCAAGCACCTGCTGCCCATCGACCCTGAGGGCAAGCAGCTGTACGAGAAGCTCAAGGACGGACTAATCCTGTGGTGAGTGAGAGACATTCCAGGGACAAGTCACGGTCCGACTCGAGGAGCAGATAGATGGCTTTCTCCGGCTGAATCGACAGCAAGTTGGAGTGTGAACACAACAACATTGTGTGGTGAATACTGCTTAATTGTGTTGGATACTGTTGGAGGCTTTTATATAAGCCGCTTGCTGGTGGATTCAAATTCAATAATTTATTCAGCAAATTTGCCACATACACACTTTTACACTGGATTCAAAACTATCTTAAAGAGCCAATGTACTTGCCACATCAAGTCTAATAAGCTGAATAAGTAAATTGCTTATGCAAGGTTTACTAAACTAAATTTAATATCCGCAACATGTTAAACAGATGAAGTTTACACTTTATCTGCAATCTGCAATAGTTAAAAGAGTTTATCTCAGCAACATTTTTTCCGACACATAATTTCGTTTTATTTGTCACATATAAACTGCCAAGGAAAACTTCAAATTGATTTCAGTTATCTCAATTTCTGTTAATGTAAAACGTATCGTAAACGTATAAACCAAATATGTGGGAACGATAAGATTAATGTTTATTTATGTTTTTTTGGGCGCTTACGATGGGCCTCATAAGAAGGCTCAAGGTCACCCAGAGGGCAATGGAGAGGGCTATGCTCGGGGTTTCTCTGCGTGATAGAATCAGAAATGAGGATATCCGCAGTAGAACTAGGGTCACCGACATAGCCCGAAGAATTGCGAACCTTAAGTGGCAGTGGGCGGGGCACATTGCTCGCAGGACTGATGGCCGATGGGGCAAGGAAGTCCTGGAGTGGCGTCCGCGAACCGGTAGACGAGCTGTCGGTAGGCCTCCAACAAGATGGAGTGACGACCTTGTAAAGGTCGCGGGAACGCGGTGGATGCGAGTGGCACAGGACCGGTCTGAGTGGCGCGCCTTGGGGGAGGCCTATGTCCAGCAGTGGACGTCTGTCGGCTGAAATGATGATGATGATGATGATGACACGGACGGAGATCGTTGACCTCGGCCTCGCTGTTATCTTGATCCTGCCAAAGTCAAGTTCAGGCTTGTTAATTATCGGCTCTGAAGGTCATCAAGTCA
This sequence comes from Aethes cnicana, assembly GCA_963971205.1. Classification (NCBI taxonomy): domain Eukaryota; kingdom Metazoa; phylum Arthropoda; class Insecta; order Lepidoptera; family Tortricidae; genus Aethes; species Aethes cnicana. The sequence continues at coordinate 4,342,462 of OZ020297.1, forward strand.
TCAAAGTCGTGACAAAGTTAAATTGGTTACAATTAAATTTTGTCACTTTCTATTTTCTTTTTCAGTGTGGCAGTTCCTATAATACTTGATTCTGAACTTACATCTTACAATTTATATTGTACAATACCTAATTGCTAAAACAAGATAGCCACGTAATTTGGCACGTACGGATTGCTACATCCCAGCAATAAGCTCTTTGAGGCGTACTTAAGGGGACTGTCCTTTGGCCTTTCTTTTATTTCTTACAGTTTGATGCGCTTGTTTCCAGCAAGGTGATAAACCACTCGTGCCCGGACACGATAGACGAGCGTGCTATCAACAAGAAGAACCTCACTCTGTACACCAAGCACGAGAACCTGACGCTCGCGCTCGTGTCCTCGCAAGCTATCGGCTGCAACATCGTCAATATAGACGCCCATGACTTGGCCAAAGGTAAATTATCCAGTCAACGAGCGCTGTCGTGTGTGAATTTGCCGATAAAGGCGTGGTGTGTCGCGTGAGGGCCAGTAATGCCAATTTAGCGTATACGCGATATTTTCATGTATGCTAAATTGGCAACACTGAGGTCTCCGAAGTGACATTGACACTGTTTCTGGGTAATGAATGAAAAGTTTTTGGCTCAATGGCCGTCGTCCGAGACATGGAGATGGACTTTGACGTTTGTTGAGCTTCCCCATTTTCACTTGATTAGCGGGCCCACTCTGCTCTGATGATCTGCTCATCCCGTGGGTCAAATAAAAGCTAGATGTGTTAACTCCCTTTCGATTCGATTCGAAATCTTATGATTTCGTATGTTCATGGTCCGCAGTGACCGCACAATGTGGTCTGAGTGCTCGTTTTCCTATGAGAATGTAAAATAAAATCCAGCAATAATTCCACGTTTTCAGGCAAACCCCACTTGGTGCTTGGGTTGCTGTGGCAGATCATCCGCATTGGTCTCTTCAACCAGATCACTTTAGAGCACTGTCCAGGGCTCACGGAGCTTCTCAACGATGAGGTAAACATATTGCTCTTGTCTATTGAACTTTATTTAATTCACCTGATTGGAAAAAAGTGTGACTTTGGACACAATATTAAATGTTTTCTTTAGTAGAGCTTATTAATCCTGGTCACAGCGAATGCTTTTGCGTGTAGCATGCATTCTAAGCGTTAAAAGAGTCACAAGTCTTCTTTAAGCTAGGTCCTTTAATAAATACGAAGCCGACTAAAACGGCTTGCTGGCAATTTGTGAGAAAACTATATTGGGAACCTTTAGCCGGATTTTTCCATGTTGAATCTTTACCTTGGACATTCCGCAGGAGCGCATTGAAGACTTGATGGCGCTGTCTCCGGAGGCCATCCTTCTTCGCTGGGTGAACCACCAGCTGGCAGCCGCCGGCGTCTCCCGCCGCTGCGCCAACTTCCAGCAGGACGTGGCGGACTCGGAGATATACTCCTACCTGCTGCGGCAGATCGCGCCGCCCGAGGCCGGCGTCACGCTCGACGCGCTCCGGGTATGGCCGTTTTTTTTAATACCAATTGCACATAGGCAGACGAGCGCACAGCCGACCTGATGGTGGTCACTGCGGCCGAAATCCTATGATCCCCCATTAAGAAACCATAAGAACTCGAATGCGTTGCCTACCCTGAGGCCTAAGTTGGAATGCCTCTGTGCCAGAAATTTCACCGGCTGCCTTAACCCCCTGCCGGAACACAACAGTGCGAGCACTGCTATTTGGCGGCAGGTTAACGGGGAAAGTCTGTCACGTCATTACCGTCATATCTGTCGAAAGGCCTCTTGTAACCATGCAGATAGGGCCAAAGTTTGTCGCTTAGACCCCGCTTTTACTGTTAAAAAACATCATTATCATCAACATGCCAGACATGAAACAAAGCCATCACTGCAGTGCCTATACATTCAAAAAATAATATAGTTGCGCCTCGAAGATACCAGATTAACTGCTCGAAAAATCATTCCCATCGTTATTATATCGCTTGAAAGATGTACGCTGCTGAATACACCCAGACACACGGGTAATTTACACCTAAAAATGTTCATAAGATCATAGGTAAACACAAAAAATCACTTCATGAAAACCTAATCCATTTTCCAGTTTCTAAATGTAGTATATTCACTAAACACTCTGTTAACACAAACTTATTATATCATTACCTTCCACCTTCCAGGAGCAAGACCTCCTTCGCCGCGCGGAGCTCATGCTACAACAAGCCGCCAAGCTCCGTTGCCGCGCTTTCGTGGCGCCCGCCGACGTGGTCGCTGGCGTCTACAAGCTGAACTTGGCCTTCGTCGCCAACCTGTTCAACCAGCACCCGGGGCTGCAGCGGCAGGTGGAGGATGATGGGCAACTGCATCAGATGGACGAGACGAGGGAGGAGAAGAGTGAGTCATTACCGTCATCCACAATTATCATTACCATCGTGTCAAAACAAGGTTCACCCAACACATGCATCCAATAGGTTAGATGACTGAAAAAATCTAATAAGTTCGTCAGTTTTTAAACATTTTTGAGCCGTATTTTTTCTATACCATGTTTTTGAAATTCACAATACGTCACGTTTCAGTGTAATGGGGACTATCGTTTCTTTGCTCACCAGTTGGCGCCACTGTTGACTAAGGTCCAGAGGTATAGCTGTCAAAGGCGACTTTATAAGATCGGCGCCGAAACAAAGTTTTCAATCTTGAATCTCATTAAGATTATTACTTATAAATAACTTTCATCATATCGAGCAGCTATGCCGCAATGTTGTGCAGTTCCGTTTTGTTTGGAAAAAAGAATCTTTTTTTCAAAGCATTTACATTCATAAACAAATAATCCATATTTGCGATAATTTCACGAAGGAGATCACTTTTCAACAGGTAGATTAAAGAAATTATGATTTATATCACGAAGCCCGCCAAAACCAGTGAAAACTGAATGTTATTGGACCTCACGCGACACTAGCGCCTCTAGTGGCAAATTCACACGCGATATCCCCCATTCGTACTCAACTATGTCGTCACGAGCCTCCACTCCCGATTTTTGATGCGTTTGTCAATATTCATAGGTTAAAATGTAACAAAAATAATCGACAGGACTAAATTAGATGTCAACTCTTGGAAAGTTTTCTAATCTCATCATAATATTATTGAGAGCTCTGCGAGTCTACGGTAGCTATATTCTATGGTATTAATAAAAAATAATCTAATTTTCGGTTCTGGGTCTGGGGCTCTAGTTTTACAACAGATAATAATATTTTTGATTCTAAATTTTTAGTGTCAAAAATACTATAATTTATTTGACTTACTGCTATTTGTCTTCCTTAGACAGGCTATTAATTATTATATTATTATTCCAGCGTACCGCAACTGGATGAACTCTATGGGCGTAGCTCCTCACGTGAACTGGCTATACGCTGATCTGACCGATGGTCTGGTGATCTTCCAGCTTTACGACATCATCCGCCCCGGCATCGTCAACTGGAAGAAGGTACAGTCATGGAGCCACTAATCATCAGGGGCGATCACATATTACTACAACAACAACAGAAAAAAGGCCTGCTGTCTAGGAAGCGCTGGTAAATTCATTTCTGACGTGTAAAAGTGAGGTGTGATCGTGAGGAAACTTGCACGCATCTGCGAAGTAATTCAAAGATGTGTGTGAGTGAACTCCCCAATCCGCACTGAGCCCGCGTGGGGACTATAGCCCAAACCCTCTCGTGGTGAGAGGAGGCCTGTGCCCAGCAGTGGGTCGCAAATAGGCTGTAGTAGTAGTAGTGTAAAAGTGCCCCTATGTGGCTAATTTGCGGAATAAATGATTGATTGGTTGATTGACTGACATAAATTAAATAACTAAATAGTTACAAATTATTGATGCTGTCGAATTCATCGTGGTTAATCTATGACCCCTTTCCCAGGTGCACCGACAGTTCTCGAAACTTCGCAAGTTCATGGAGCGTTTGGAAAACTGCAACTATGCGGTGGAGCTCGGCCGGCAGCTCGGGTTCTCGCTCGTCGGCATCGCCGGCGCAGACATCAACGAGGGGAACGCCACGCTCACGCTCGGTACGTCACCCCACTGCTGGGCATAAGCCTGTCATCACCACAACAGCCTGTAAAAATCCCATGGCAGGGCACAAGCCTATAAAGTCACATTGTAGGGCACATGGACTAGTCCCCACGCGGGCCTAGTGCGGGTTGGAGACTAAACTAGATTTTATATAAAATACTAGCTGACCCCGCGGACTTCGTCCCGCTTTAAAAGTTTTTTTGGGTATGAAAAATAGCTTACGTCCTATTCTCAGACCTATTGAACATACACTCCAAATTTCATAAGAATAGGTCGAGCCTTTTTGGAGAAGTTTGGTTACTAACACTGTGACATGAGAATTTTATGAAATCGAATCTCGCCTCAAGAATCTTGATAATTCTTACATTGATTTTTATTATTCAAGATCTTTATATTGATTTTTATATTTCCAGCACTGATCTGGCAACTGATGCGCGCCTACACTCTATCAGTTCTGACTCGCCTCGCCAACACTGGCAACCCTATCATCGAGAAAGAAATTGTGCAGTGGGTCAACAACAAACTGGCCTCCGCCGGCAAATCCACCTCTATCAAGAGCTTCCAGGTAAGTTCCTAGTGACAGTAGGATTCGGAAATTTAATAACTAGATTTTTTGTATTCAGAAAAAATAGAGAATATGGTAGAGAATGCCTTTAGGTAATGCCTAAAGGCATTCTCTACCATATTCAGTCCACCAATTGTATACATTTTGTATGTGCAATTAAGTTTAAATAAATAAATAAAAAACCGAATGCATACCAACTTTTGCTATAGCCAGTGTCACTCACAATCGAGATGAATCTAACGACACCTCACAAGCTAAAATCCATCAAGCCTACAGTTTAGGCTACAGTGTGCTAAAAAATATACATAGATACAGTCGAAAAACATAACACCTTCTTGCCGTAGTTGGGTAAAAAAAAGTCGATTCATGAGTGGGTTTTGCAAATATAAAAAAAAAACATTGAGAAAACGCCGCAATTTATTGTAGTTTTGTTTAAAATTTCACATTTATAGAAAAGAAAAATAAAAAAAAATTTGATCAACTTTATTACATCTTTCATCAATAAAAGTTACAAAACTTGACTATGAATTTGTGAAAAAAAAAAAGACAAAAAGTTCTGTCTTGGAGGTGCGGGGTATCGATCCCCGTACTTCTCGCATGCTAAGCGAGCGCTCTACCATCTGAGCTACACCCCCGGTGAGCGATGCGACGAAAATAGGCGTCAGTTCCAACGCGGCGCTGGCCGAGTAAGGTCATGACGTCACCATTATTTATTGTGTAATGTGGCATGCGTTATCTTGGTGTTTACAGAGATTACATAAATATCAATGGCAGGTTATCAAAAAGGATTTTAGATGCTAGACTTCCGGGAAGTTTCTACTGAATTCTTTATGGGTGACTTGGTCATTTGAATAAATAATTTTAGTAATTCTGATTATACGAGATTGTCGATTTATGACGTCGTTCGATTTATCTACGTTCGAAGTACAGGTTTACACAACTTAGAAGGCCCGTGGATTAAGCAAAAGTAGACTCTACGTCAACGGCTTAGGTGCTTCGTCGCGCGCCTTCTAAGTTGTGTCGTGCCCAAATATTTGTTTACTTAAAATAAATTGATTTACATATTTCATATCCAATACAAATATCTTACCAAATCAGACTGAATGCCATTTTTATGGTTCTAATGTCCGCTACTATTAAAAGTTTTAAAGATGGTCAAAGAATGAGACTAACCAAACAAAACATTACTAGGTATTTTTTTCCCCTCTCATGATGAGGGGAGATCTGTGCCCAGCAGTGGGACGCAAATAGGCTGTAGTAGTAGTAGTAGGTAATTTTTTAGTTTCACCAAAAATCACCCTTGTATCACATTATTTATGATGAAATGAAATGAAAGTTTATTAAGTTATCCGATATATAACAGTATTCAAGGTTGGAATCTCCGATTAAGCATAACAATGCCTGTTATCTTCGTAGACAACTGTGACTAACTTAATTTAATTTAACTTAATGTAAATTACTATACTAAACAAGTCTTAAAACTACTTAAAAATAACTAATAAATAAAAATTCAACAAAATCTAAAAACGGCCCCGCAGCATGGTACCGAAGATGCTGGCAGCATTTCCCCGTTGTATAGCGATGCTCAAGCGTTGAGCGAGGAAGCTGGTGACGTCGACTAATCTCTGTGAAATTTCTTTGTAAAAATCAAGAGCTTTAGAACCCCACGGACCAAGTGTCTCGACAGAAAAAGGTATAAAACAGAATTCGGTGCCGAGAGATCTGTACGAAAGTCCATAAGTTTTGTATCTTAATCTAGTTGTACTTTTACATGATATTCAAATATTCATTCCTGCCATCCCGTTTGTTCTCAGGATGAGGTGCTGGCTGATGGAAAAGTTGTCTTGGACCTGATCGACGCTATCAAGCCTGGAGCCATCAACTACGATCTCGTGCTGCACGGCGGCACTCATGAGGTAAGGAAAAGGAAATAAAGGCAGGCCAAGTATTATTCTTATTCTTGTAAAGGTCGCGGGAACGCGGTGGGGAACAGGACCGGTCTGAGTGGCGCGCCTTGGGGGAGGCCTATATCCAGCAGTGGACGTCTTTCGGCTGATATGATGATGTTGATGATGATGATTGTGATGATAATGATGATGCTGACGACAATGATGAATCATCAAGGTATTCGCCCATAAGTTTGTCTTTTTGACCATATCGAAAAAGCAAAAAAAAAAAAACATGCTTAGAATCGATAGCCGATACTATGTGTTACTGATCGTCAAATGGTTTTGATCCACCCAGTTTACAGGCATTGGCAAAGAGCTTGAGCAGTGGCCTTCGATGTGCAGAAGTGGAAAATAAGGTCTCATAGGCGGAGGGGTGCGTGACGCAGCGGGCGCTATACCGTGCGCGCACGCTTATTGGCTCTTCAGTCGTACCCATGCGCAGAAATCCCCTCTACTTTCGCTCAAGATCCATACCGGGACCTACATCATATTTTCCTAGTATTTACAAACCCCTCACTAATTTCAGGATAACCTAGCGAACGCGAAGTACGCCGTGTCGATGGCGCGGCGCTGCGGCGCCCGCGTGTACGCCCTGCCTGAGGACATCACGGAGCGCAAGCCCAAGATGATCATGACCGTCTTCGCCTGCCTCATGGCGCTCGACTACATCCCCGCCATGGACGCGCCCACGCAGCCGTAAGTCCGCCTCTCGTCGGGCGTTACACTCCTAGGTTATAGTATGATACAATAGGCACGATGACAGAAGCAATAAAATGCAAATCTGTTTAGTCCGTCGGCGGTTCCGTTAGAGTATATAAAAATAATGGACACTTTTTTTCAATCAATTTAGCATTGACAGAGAGAAAACGCATCTAAACTCCATTCCCGAGTTATGCAAGTTCGTGACGTCATACTTGAGTACAAATTATATCGAGCGTGACGTATTGTGAGTTTTAAAAGCGTCGTGCCTTCGTAATTTTTGGTTTACGTAACGAATGACAAAATACGAGTCGAATGTTTTATGATAATGTAACTGACGGGCTAATCAGATCATTTCGGTCGTCCATCCCGCCTATACAGTTGTGTCGTACTATATACTAGCTTAGCCTCATTATTGGAAGCTTTATATCCAACCGCACTCGAAAAATCATTTTGGAAAAGTATAAATTAAAATTAAATTTTCATGAACTGGATTTGGAATTTCAAGTATAGCCTGAGATATCTCTAGCGGTTGGAAAAAGCATCGTATTGTATTACAATGACAGATGATTGTGACATCTGTTTGTGTTGTTTATGGAAACGCTTTTAAATACCTTTGTTGAATCATGACTGTTTATTAACGCATTCACTGCCACCGACGCATATATGTGTTTTGCTGACTTTCCCGCAGTGCCTTGAACGCACATGTGCGTTGCAATGTTCCGTTACTGACAGATGTGGCACCTGGCGAAAGTTCGTAAAAAGAAGTGGCAGTGAATGCCTTAAGGCTTATAGAATAAGTAGTTTCAGAATACAAAATTGTAACTAGAGTTTTGGGGAACAAATAAAACGGGAATATTTTGCAAAATCATGTTTGTTAAATAGTCATGATGCGGCAATCTAAATTAAGGATGCATTTAGATACGCTATCATTATAATTATAATATACTCAAGCCAGCTGGTTTAATGGTCCATTTATTTTCCACATTAAATTAATTTTAAGGAACTAAAAACCGTCTAAATGCATCACTAGTTTATATGTATTTAAAAAGCTTTGGTATCTGTCAATTGTGTTGGCTAGTGCCCGTTTATGTATGGGGTTTATGTAAATGTATTTGTCTGACTAACAACCAACCCTAACTACACACACTATGACAGTAATGTTGGTGTGGTATGTACTGGGTTTAGTAAGAAGATTAAGTGAAGCATATTTGTATGTCTTTTTATACATGTATCATAAGCAATAGACTGCTAATTAGACACCGAAATGTTTATTCTAAAATATACTATTTTATGCTGTCAAAAATATTACAATAATAAAATTATTTCAGCTACATTTTGTTAGCCTATTGATCTTAATCAAGTTTGATAAATAATTATTATAATATTGTGCAAGTATTAGGGTAAGCGTAAAGCAGTTTTTTAACGCGGCCTATTATTTGTTAGGAACATTCCAAGATTTCTGCCTAAAAAAAAAACAACCCACCAAAACGTACAAGCAGTAACATAGATTTCTTACATCGGAAAATCGATTCTAGACGCGTTGATACAATAACTAAGTTTATGAAGCCTGATGAATAATCATGTGTAATATTTTATAATATTCAAATAAATACCAAGACATTATGGCCTCATTGCATATTTTTGTCTTAAGATATTTTGGAAGTCCTGCATGGTTTGATTTAGTTTTATATGACACTAAATCAAGCCATGTATCGCCCGCGAGGGCTTTATATTAACTACGTATATGTGTATGTAACTATGTATGTACTTTTAAGTGTAACTTATTACATAATTGGCCTTAAAACTACCGCGCAGTTGATCCTTGACACATTTGCACTTGATTATAATTATGCGAAATCATTTTTATTGTATCATGCAGCAATCAAATTTTTTAATTGTGTACAATTTGAATTTTCGTTCAGTGAAATATCATTTCTTGAAAGTTGTTCTAGTATTTTGATTCCGACTGCAGTTTATTTACGTAAGCGTCGATTGATAATAATTACTTTCATCTTGTAAAAAATAATGCATGTCCAACGGTATTTATTAATAGAAGTTTGGAAGTTGTCAAGTGGGCAAGGATGAAGGTGCGTGATGTTTTTTCATTGTAGGTCTTCTAGAATCTCATGTCAAATTTAGTAAAGGTCACTAGAAAGTATACTAAATGAATCAATAATATAATGATACCACCAGACAAATCTTTGTCTCGTCATTTAACGTGCGTAATTTTTAAAAATAAGCCTTTTTTCATAAAGGATTCTTCATAAGATTCTATTAGACCTGCAGTCAACCTTGGTCAAACTCTAGTACTTATTCTTTAGTAATACGCCGTTTTATACAATTTTTACAACGAAGCTCCACGGAGCACCCGTCACCGTTGGCGAAGTGATTTGATTTTCTTTGATAAAATGTTGGCTTCCCTCGAAATGTTATCATTCTTATAAAGGGTGTGTTTTGTTATTGTTTTGGGCGTCGCTTTTGTGTTAGTGAATCAACTTTATCTTTTAAACTTCAGTATAATTTAAATCGGCAAAAGATAAAGTTAATTCCGTTTGTCAAGTAAATAAGACGGCTCATGTGTGGGAATTGGCAATAACGTAAATGTGGAATTGTGCATGTGTAATGTAATATGAAACCAATTTAATAATTAATGATGATACTACTACAGAGAGACTTAACCTACATTCCTCTCTTATTCGGCATTCCCTAGCGGCGTTTCTACCATTATTTTATAAAATTTACTTATTCAATATATATCTATTTAGTTTTAAAATGTAAGTATATTTGCTAAGTTATATTAAGCTTTGTGAAATATTTTTAGAGCATTTTATCAAGGACATTCCCGTGGGAAACAACGATATAATTTTACTATATTTTTAATTGTAAATTTTTATTTTGTTAAGATTTTTATTGAGAAAAAAACATACTTTATTACCCATATTTTAGATTTATTTTGATTATGAAATCAATTGATTTAATATTCCAATTTATAGATCAGATAGAATGATAGAGCATAGAAACTAATTACACTCTACCTAGTGTATAGTTGTAGCTGGACACTGCCATTGCTTTGGCACATACATAACGATTTTATAATGTATGAACCACTGTTCTATGCATTATTATTCTAGGCGGTCTCGTTCCCTATACATTTGTGTCGACATAGTTGTATGCTAGCTGTCATATCTGATTAATACGGACAAGTGTAAGCCGATTAATGAATAATAAAAAGGAATTGGTAAAACAATATCTGCATTTCATTTCGGTTCTTAAAGATCATTAGGTTTTTTTTTTTTGGATATCATGTTTTGGACATCAAAACTCTATATGTATCTATATCTTATTTCTGATGTTCACTTGATATTTTACGTCTTTATAATCTTCATATGCGAATCTAAAACTCAAAATTGTAAATATTCACATTTTCCTACTTTTTTTTCGATGAAACACTGAGTCTCTACAATATTATTATTTGGGTGCTTTTACTTGTTTCTCGTTGTGATCGTCTTTTTCGCCATCGGGTTTTATTCCTGTGATCTACGGTGGAGGTTTGTTGTCTGCATGATATACTAAACGTTATATCAAGAAGTAGATCTACTCTTCGAAATATGATCTAGTGTGTTTGGAGGTGGTGGGTCTTTTCTACGATGACAAGTTCTAAGTATGATACTTTTATTAAATTTTCTTTCACCGCCGCGAAATCGTACACACGGTTTGTAGACGCTATCCTTTAGTTAGTGTAGCGTGTCACTAGTTCTTTGGTAAAGCTATGACGGACGGACGGCCACTAAGTATTATACTTCATCATCATCATGACGACTAGCAAGCCCCAATCCGCACTGGGCGGGTCTATAGCCCAAACCCTCTCGTTATGAGAGGCCTGTGCCCAGAACTGGGACGTAAATAGGCTGTTGTGGTGATGGACAACAAAACAACATGTCATATAATGATATCAAGACTGTTTTTTTTTCTTACCGATAGCCGCTCGTTATGTAGCTGTGTCTTACTTATCACTCACTACAATTGGCTATGGGTGAAAAATGACAATGTGCTCGATTATTTTTTTATGGATAGGAATAACCTTCCGAATCAAGAGAAAAAAAATCTCAGAATTTTCCGTGCCGTAGATTTCGCGTAAAAAAAAGAAATTGATTTTGCGTTATGACGATTGAAATAAAGGTGTTTCCTTGGTCCAAGTATGCAGCACTACTTTTTGAAAAAATCAATAATGTCAATAGTATGAACACTTTTTTTCAAGAAGTAGTGCTGCATACTTGGACCAAGGAAACACTTTATTTCAATCGTCATAACGCAAAACCAATTTTATTTTTTACGCAGAATCTACGGCACGGAAAATTCTGAGATTTTTTTCTCTTGATACGGAAGGTTATTCCTATCCATAAAAAAATAATCGAGCACATTGTCATTTTTCACCCCATATATAAAATTATGGCACAGTATAGGATTGATGGTGTGAGCGATATCTGAATCTGAATCCCATTTTTTAGGGTTCCGAAGTCCACAAGGAACCCTTATAGTTTCGCCATGTCCGTCCGTCTGTCCGCACTATTGCTCGGAGATGCTTAGGTCTAGAGAGCCATAATTTGGCATGAATATGCATATTAGTTACGCTGACAAAGTGGTACAATAAAATTTTGAAATAGATTTTTTTATAGGGTACCTCCCCTACTCGTAAAGTGGGGATGTAATTTTTTTTTCTTGCGTACCCCATAGTGCGGCATATCGTTGAATAGGTCTTAAAAAAATATTGTGGGTTTGTTAAAACCATTTTTTGATTAAGTGATGCGTTTGTGAAATATTAAGCTTTAAAGTGCTATTTTTTGTTAGAGTCACGTGTCCCCTGCCAGCTAAATGGTGGTATTTGGATGGCTGAAAAAAAATCACGGTTGTGGCATATATAACGTAGTTGAAAGGAAAACTATCAGAGCTAAGTAGGCTGTACAAACTTACGAGTAATAGTCGACCAACTTATAATGATGATTTTTCTCGAGCGGCAGGGGCGTCGGGCGGGCACGTCATACCACAGGCTAGCTAGATGCTAATAAGTCTTAGAAAGGTACTGTGGGCATCCTCAACTTCGGAACCCTATAATTTGCGCGTGGCCCGACACGCACTTGGCCGGTTTTTTTTTTTTTTACTATCTCGAAAAATATTTAAAACCTAAAAACCATGCTTAGAATCGATAGCTGACTGTGTGGGTAAAATATCGTCACGTTTTGCTGATGGCCGATGGGGCCAGAATGTCCTGGAGTGGCGTACGCGAACCGGTAGACGAGCTGTCGGTAGGCCTCCAACAAGATGGAGTGACGACCTTGTAAAGGTCGCGGGAATGCGAGTGGAACAGGGCCGGTCTGAGCGGCGCGGCTTGGGGGAGGCCTATGTCCAGCAGTGGACGTCTATCGGCGGAAATGATGATGATGTTTTGCTCGAAGCTGCCTTCTACTATCCAATTTCACATTTTCAGGCCCATAGCCGAAGAGCCTACGTACCTCGACGATTCCTTCGAAGTCGAAATTGTGGAAAACCCTGAGGCATCAGAGACTGGTGTAGAAGAGTCAGGAGATTCATTTGACGACTTTGAGGAGCAATTCGAAGACTCCGGCTTGGGGCTGCAGATGGCAAGCAAGCCTGCTTTGCCTCCCAAGCCTAATTTGACGGTCGATAGAAGCGCGTCCGTCATTTCTAACTCGTGATTTTACAATTCATAGCCAGACTTCCACCAACGCCACTAACCTCGGGTTAGCCTCTAAGTCGAGTTAAGTTGATACAACTAACCCTGAATTAAGAGCCTAACCCGAGGTTAGCGGCTTGGTGCAAGTGGGCGATAATGATTTATTATCCATGAGGAACAACTTTAGAAACATGAAATCTAGTCTTCGTTAAAGCGTACAATTCACAGTACAATTTTATTGTTTTACGTCTGCCAGAGCAAGTTGTAACACGAACATTTTCTGGGTGTGATTTGTTTATTTAAATTATTATTTCTCAAACATGCTCGGAAATGTTCGTGTTACTTTCAAAAAAAGAAGACGCGAGGCTGTCCATTGCCGGCCTTGGCCAGCAAAAACATTATTGTCGTGTGTGTTTTTTTTAATTCGCTTGCTATTTGAGACACCTCTGTAGAGAAACTGACAAATCCATGGAGGTAATAAGTACAACTTCCATCATCCACGATCATGGAAGTAGTAAATACTCATGTGGGGTAAGTGCGCCTAAATTTATTTCGCCCCTATGCCTTGTAAACAGCCAACTACTAGTTAAGTAATATTTATAGGTTTCGATATATTTATGTTAGGCGCACTTACCCCATCCTGGCGCACTTGCCCCGAAACTGAAAAATCCATGGAGGTAATAAGTACAACTTCCATGGCCAAATCATCCACGATCATGGAAGTAGTAAATACTGATGTGGGGTAAGTGCGCCTAAATTTATTTCGCCCCTATGCCTTGTAAACAGCCAACTACTAGTTGAGTAATATTTATAGGTTTCGATATATTTATGTTAGGCGCACTTACCCCATCCTGGCGCACTTGCCCCGACTGACCTTACGTATTTCCTCGCTGTTTGAGAAAAGCATTATATATACCTCGGCCGCAATTGCGATTGCCGGACTCGTACCAATAGAAGGCTTCGCTTCGCTCAGCCTTCTAACTGACTCGTCCGGCAATGCGCTACTTGGCGGCCTCTGCAATAATGTACTATTATTTTTACAAGAACATACATTTTCTAATTTATTTTATTTTATTATGTTGAACTGAAAGCCGTCCAGTGTTGGACACAGCGCGGGTTAATTAACGATTATAACAATTAATGCAATAAGTGTGTATTCCAGGCGCAATCTGCATTTAGGGAAAGGGTTTTCTTTCAGGTTACCTTATAAACAGAGCATCCATAAGAAGAAACTTTGTATATTTGTTTCATTTTATATTTTTATGTAACCTTTTTACTTCGTTTTCATGTCATAATGACTGTGGATTTTTTATAAATAAAATATCGTATTTTAAATGAGTTTTAATTACCTCCAGACAAGCTCCAGACCCACATTCGCAACTTAAAATTTACATATCTGACATTCTATTCAAATTATATCTATCTACCTTCTAGTTCTCTTCGAAATAAAAGACAGCATGATTGTTTGTGATGATTTAATTCATTCCATATCCGGCAACAAAAATTAAAACTTCTTACTCTCATTCAAATACCAATTGTACAACAAACAAAAATTTCGATGGGAGAGCGGCGCGGTAACATACAAAAACTTTAAAACGCCGCCATTTGACCATAAACAATAAATAAAACCACCAATATTCATTAAAAGCTGACAGGGTAATTAAACTTTGAACATTGAACGGATGGTTCAGTTAGGTGAGAAAGCGTTTTTTTTTACTATAGAATTAAGAAAATTTACCCATATATCCAGCTAAACCATCTGTTTACCATCAAATATAACATTCTCACAATCATATTTATTCTATCATTTTTCTGTGAAATAAAATGGGTAGATAAAATACAGTCAGCACAATTAAATAGAAATATTGACATTACATAAAATAAACGCTCCATGTCAACAATTTGGAGTCACAAGAATAGGCATGTTACAAAAAAATAAATCTCTACAGCACAACGTAAAATCATATTTACATAATTACAAAATGACAAACGGTTACGCAACCTTAAACACTTTACATCGCATCAACGTGGCAATCGTATATTTAACTGGCCGATTAACTTAAAAAAATCTAGTTTCGATTACTTTAAAGTTGGCTACGACCAAACTATTCAGTACGAGGAATGTATTCACATTAAAAATATCGATATTGTTTTAGTTAATTAATATAGATTTTCTACGTAGTTCGCCAAATTTGACGTCATGTGGTACGACCACTGTTCAATAAATAGGTTCTATCGCGCCCTTCCACCATCATTATTGCTAATTTCAAAACACTCGTTTTAATAAATAATCTATGCATTAGCTAAATATATTGAAATTTATAAAAAATACTAGTGATCGCACCGCATCACGCGAATTTGCTAATCGTAAACGGTACATCTGTAATTTTAAATACATATTAAAAATTTACTACAACATTCGACGTCGCTAAAAATTACAAAGATTATGAGCAGCAACGCGTCGTCTAAACGACAAGCATTATTCAGTAAAAAAAATACTCACATTTTAAAAGCTAGAGTTGTGATGGGAAACGGTCTCGAGATAAAAAAAAGTATTTACAGTGTACATGGGAGCAGTTTATTCGAAAAACCACAGAGTATAAAGGAAAACTAAAACCAATGCTGATTTTTCGGAAACACTGTATAAAAAAAGAAAATCCGTCACCTATTACAATATAAAATGAATTGTGATAGTTCGCTTAATTTATGGATTCGAGATTTCGACTAATTTTTGATCAGCCTTAGGCACGCGCTTCGTACAGTCGAGTCCATTAATATGTGTACACTTTTGGACCTTATTGCAAAGGAGTAAAGTGCAAAAGTGTATTTATATTGGCGACGTCGACTGTACCCGGTACAACCGAAACTAAAGTGATGTGACGTCACATTCTGGGCCCAGCCCGACTCAAATACAGTTTACAACTCGCAACTTAAAATAAATTACAACTAGGAATATCACTGTTACACGAGGCAGTTACAACGCCATTGAATAAGTCAAATATTGCTTACATTTCTGTTTAAAAATTGTATACAAACGAAATTCAAACTAACTGACCTAAGACTACTTTCACAAATTACAGTAGAAATATTTTTCGTATGTAACGATATTTTTTCGTACTATCCGAGGCCATAACTAGGGATATTTAAAATAAAAATTCTTTCTTATTCAAAGTAGCGTTGGAATAAAGTCTACTTCCAAATTCATTGTCGTTTATACTCATGTTATAAAATAAAGTTTAGCTAATTTTAAAAATACCATGTTCATGTATTTGGAAGTCGAAAATATTCCAAAACATTACACAACGGACTACCAACCTCTTTTCATGAACACAACAACAGATGGCTGTTAATAACAATTCAGTATACCTTGTCACTCCACTACTATCGAGTGCAGATAATATGATATGATCACTATGTAAGGTAACAGCACCAATCGTGGACAAGGTTCCAGTGATGGACGCTCGAACTCTTATGAAACCTATAATAATAACATCTATAAACTATGTGTGTGTATATCCGGGTTTAACTAGAGAACTACTGGTCGGATTGCCACAATTTTTTTATGAGGGTAGATTATACCATAAAGTATAAAGCTATTTTTTATCCCAGAAAAGGCATAGTTCTCACGGGAACATTTCTACCGAATTCAACGCGGACGAAGCTAGCAATAAGATTGATATTTTTATAGATGGCCTGTCTATATCTAGCCTGCCTAGACTTACGTTAGCTGTCCAAGACCGGGGCTTTTACCTTATGTCCACGCGACAGCGTAAGGCGAATTTTCAACATCACGTCCGTGAAAAGAGATTTTTTTTTTAAATATATTTTCTTCGTTTTACATCAAAGGCGGCCTCTGGAGTTCAATATAAACTATGTCCATCGTACAATTGTCGCCAAACGTCTTGTCGACTCTCGTACAGGACAAAATTGCAATATTTCACCTATTACCATTAACGACGAGTTCAGAATAGTTAACCACACAACGCATTGCATTCATACCTGCGGTGACAAAAAAGAAACAAAATTAAACAAAAAATAAAGTAAAAAAATTGTAATCTATTGCAATAACGTCCATTTGTATAAATAATAAAATATCTGATTTAATAAATACAATATTTTATTGATATGATTTACGTTTGCTATTTATTTACTATACATATACATATAATTTATTGTATACATATAAAAAGCGTCTTGGATGTGAAATATATATCGCATTCTATAATAAATTAAATAATATAAAAAAAATACAAAATTGTCATATCTAAATTAAAATCGAATATCATATGAAAACAAGCGACGATTAAAAATAAAATTTTGAAGAAAATTGCTAAGTAATTGAATCGTTTGTTCTCATATCTATCCTGTCTTCAACAAACTCACTCACAGAGTCACAGCGTGTTACACTTTTGATGCGTTAAGTGCACATGGCGTTAGAAGCTGACCACTGCATTATATCTGTGTTTATGGACTAGTAAAGTTCATCCAAGATGAAGAAAATGCACTTGAAAGTTTCAAGACTTAAGCGCATTTTTGTCATCTTATCTTGGATTACAACAGTATTATTGGTTAATATTGATGAATCAGAATCTTAGCTCATGCAATTAGTTGACAGGTTCTGAACCTATTTTACAAGAATACCGGATAACCTTAGGTTAGGCTATTTTTTGATAGTATATCCTTAAACCCGACAAGACGAGAATGCACGTCAAGGGTTCCCTGCTCAAACCCGATAAGTCGCCGTAAGAAAACAATAAAATTTGAATTTGTCATAGAACATAGAAAGTTCAGTATTCAGTAAAACAAAGTATCTCGACTTATTGGGTTTGAGCAGGGAACCCTTTTTATAACCGTGTGTGTTTAATATGAATAAATTTTTATTACTCCCATTTCCAAGTGCAAATTCTAACGCCAAATTAACGTATTCGCTTACTCATTTTCATACAAATAAATAAATTTTGATATTTCCTAAATACATAATGACGGGCTCTCAAATTGACTCTCGGGTTAACATTTGAATAATATAGAAATATTGACAAATGTAATACTTGCAGACAAGTTCATTAAGAAAAAATATTTGATTCACAGTTAACGTGATCTTTTAATATCTGTTTCTTTAAAATTTTGGTTTAGCTAATAAATGCATGAATGAAAGTTTATTTCACGAACCTCATCTTTAAAAAATCTGGCTAACTTCTCTATCGATTGATTATCAACGAAGCCAATTGACGCAGTTGGATTTTATTATATTAAGTTATGTATGCAACTGTACATAATTATGGTGGTCCCACACTGGCTGTTATAAATGTTATATAACAATGTGTGACAGGGACTGCGTCATAGTACTGATATTGCGCTGTCCCTGTCACACATTGTTATATAACATTTGTAACAGCCAGTGTGTGACCACCATTAGGCCTTAAAACACTCGTGCAATATTATGTATTATGAAAAGAGCCTGACGGCTCCTTTCATAAAACCCCACTCGTGTTTTAAGAACCTTTATTATGTAGCAGTTACATAACCTACTATTGTATGACAATTCCATTTGAAGTCAAGTGGCCACTGACTGATCCGACCATCGACGATCAGCAAGCGCTGGTAGATTCATTTCTTTCCTGTAAAAGTGCCCGTATGTAGCCAATTTGCTGAATTGCTGATTGAATTTAGAATTTAAACCATTTTTTTTCCATTCGAAATTCTCGTTTATTTGAGAGTCTATCGAGAGCCGATAAAAGTTGCCATATTACCTGTCATGGTGTTTATCGAGGAGGTACTCCTTGAGCCTTCGCACCAGATGCTCCGACAGCTGGGTGACTTCCGGCCATTGTTTCAGCACTATCACTCCGACCATCACCGCTAGGCTCGTTGTTAGCACTCGCACCCTGGAATAAAGGTTTATATATATTTATTTATTAATTTATTAAAGAATAAAAAAATATTAAACTAGAATAGTGTCCTACAAAATAGTTTACGTGGTTTGACTGTGGAATTAGTCTTTACTCTCTTTACAAACAGGTAAGTACTAAATAAGTTTTTTTTTTATGTTAAAAGATTAACAAACAGGCGGACCTCCCACCTGGTGGTAAGTAGTTACCGCCGCCTATAGATATTAGTAACACCAGAGGCGTCACCAATGCGTTGCCGATCTCGAAAAGGAAGGAGGATAGGGGACATGGGATTAGGGAAGATGGGATAGAAGGATGGGGAAATAAGATTAATGCAGCTTTTTACCAAACTTAACTTTACTAGCTTACTTATAAGTAAGGTGGCCTTCCAAAGGGTCGTCCGGTGTTGCTAGCGCACAATTCATTTTAATACAAGGTTTAAATTCAAGAAGTGACCACTTTTTCACTTTCGACGCTTTTAACCAATTTAAATATCTGGTCATTCTTTTGAACTTGTGTATCGATCGGTCTTATCGGGTAGTCTAATAGTCAGACTGCCATTTTATTTTAATATACCTATTTTCTGGAATATTTTCAGAATTAAATGTGAGTATCCCACAGTCGTAACCACATTGAATTTCCTCTGTACTCTAGAAATACTGCTGATAGGTCTTCAATTACAATTTACCACTGAGCTTTTAGATGAAGGAAAAAAATTGGTCGTCTATAAAGTCGGTACGGACGATAATTTTATACGTGATAACGTCAAGTAACGTTTTATAAATATTAAAGCGATATTTTTTCGCGGGTGCAGCCGGCGTTCATCAATTTACAAGACTTTATCACGTCAAGAAACATGAGGAAACCTGCACAGAGTGTGAAATCTCACATCCGCACTGGGTGTGGGTTTCTTGGATCTAGATATTATTATTTAAGTTAGTTTTAAGATCATGCTTTGCCCTAGCAGGGTCCATGGCGTACTTTTAGCTAAGCAACACCTGTAATACCATGGTTAAGCATTGAATAAATATGAAATATATAAAACTAGCTTTTCCCCGCAACTTCGTATGCGCAGAAATATTAAATGTAAAATCCCGTTTTTTTCCCGTTCCCATGGGAATTTCGCAAAATCCTTTCTTAGCGTATGCCTACGTCATAACATCTACCTGCATGGCAAATTTCAGCCCGATCCGTCCAGTGGTTTGGGCTGTGCGTTGATAGATCACTATGTCAGTCAGTCAGTCACCTTTGAGTTTTATATCGGCCATCAGGCAGTTACCGAGTGCGCAGGAAGGGCATGGCCACGCCGGCCACCGTGGCCACCAGCAGCAGCGCCAGCTGCAGCAGCGTGAGCGCCACGTTGAGCAGCTTGACGAGGAGCAGCCGCGGCGGCAGCCCCGCCACGGCCTCGCCGCCGCCGCCGCTCACGCCGCCACCTGCCATCCATTGCTCTAGTTTGGTGATCTGAAAATGTTAAAAAGACTGTTAAATGTAGGGTTCAAGCCTGATGGTGATTTCGAGATCTAATTCATCTTAAGCAGACGAGCTTTCAAGAGGGTTTACTCCGAAAGTTGGCAACGTCGCATATAGCTGTCAAATATTTCGCTGTTTTCACTAATTTCTGTTTATTACTGAATGAAAACATTAATTATTGCTCTATGGTTGAATAAAACATTAAGTATGGATTGCAACTATTATCATAGGAACACGAAGTTTTTAGAATTATGGAAGTAATATCTTTTGAAAACTTTCCATCGCATTTTGATGTTATCTTATCATTAGAATGCCTAACCAACAAATATAAAACGAGACGCGTCATTCAACCATAGAATGATAACTTCTTTTTTAATTCAATAATATTGAGAAACTATAATAAACAGCGAAACATTTGACAGCTATATGCGACGTTGCCAACTTTCGGGATAAAGCCTCTTAATGGGATGATGATGATTATGATATATCCGTGTTCTATTTTAACAGTATTAAACTCACTTTCGTCTGGCACAGGTCGAGCGCCTCGTGGATGTCTCGTATCCGCTCTTCGCTCTGGTATTGCACTTTTTCTTCTACGTCTGTGAGGGCTTGTTTTAGATTCTCCACCTGAAAAAAAAACAGTCGCACATTAGGTATATATGTGCTTTTAAAATGTATGATGGATCAGTTTTATTTAGTTCGTGCCGAGCGATAATAAAACACAATTCAATTACAGCCAAAAAACTGAATTTTCAAGTTTGTAAGAACGAAACTAAAATGGTCCCAGTTTCTTTGTTATTCAATTCAAAAAGTGTATTTTGGACACTAATATCTCTGCTCCACTATTACTTGTAATTTGGTGCCAATCTGATAAGTAGTTTGCGAAAAACTACGTTTGTATGGAGAAAGGACCGTACTGGGGACTCTTAACACAAATTATGTTTTCTCGGGCAATGTACTGACCTCGTTTTGATGCAGTTCCGTGAGGTCGTTGACCTGCTCCTCGAGTCGCTCCGTCCTGAATCGCTCCTCTTGTAACGCCGCCGATATGAAAGACACCTCTTGCGACAGATTCTGAAGACAATTAACGCTTATGTAACATAGTATAAAACAACGTCGCTTTCTCTGTCCCTATATCCCTATGTATGCTTAAGTCTTTAAAACTACGCAACGGATTTTGATGCGGTTTTTTAGTAGATAGAGTGTTTCAAGAGGAAGGTTTTCGTATATAATTTGTTATAGTTTAACGCTCAATTCCCGCGGGAACGCTATAACCGAAGTCTACGCGGACGAAGTCGCGGGCAGAAGCTAGTTGGTAATAAGTTATGTTACAGACATCAGCACGGCACTTGAGCGGTGGTTTACGATGCGCAGAAGTCGAAAATAAGGTCTCATCGGCGGAGGGGCGCGGGACGCAGCGGGCGCTTTGTCGTGCGCGCACGCTTATTGTTCCTTCAGTAGTAAACATGCGCAGAAATCCCCTCTACTTTCACTCGCCGCTCAAGATCCGTGTTGGGGCCTGTACTAAGCCTGGATTGCATCAGGAATTTAAGTTCTATCAGACTGTCAATCTCCTTACATTACGGCGTACATCGGAAATAGTCAGGGAGCATCAACTTTTCATACTTCGCCTGTACAGGGCCATCTAGATGTAGCTCATGGAGTTCAAATTTATATGCAGGCTACCGAGGCAGCGACATCTATTATCGCATTTAACACTTATTTCGCGCGTACGTTGATTTGTTCGAAGGTTGTCCTTCTGGGTTTACCTTATTTTTTTCTATAGTTATCTAAATATATAAAAGAAGAAACTGACTGATTGACTGACTGACTGACATATCAACGCAGAGCCGAAACTACTGGTCGTAGAGAGCTGAAATTTGGCATGCAGGTTCCTTGGGGAGCGTAGGGGAGCACTAAGAAAGGATTTCCCGAAATTCCCACGGGAACGAGAAAAAAAGGGATTTTTACATTTTAATGTTTAGGCGCGTACGAAGTCGCGGGAAAAAGCTATATATAATAAACAATAACGTAAGTTTTCTTTTCTCTCTCTCTCTCTCTCTCTGCTTTCGTCTCCGAGACGTTGCCACCGCGCGGCGCGGTATACGACAATGTTCCACGTCGCAACAGTACCTTGAGCGCCTCCAGCTTGGCGGCGTGCCGCTCGTACTCCTCCCTGCGCTCGCGCAGCTCGCTCAAGATCGTGTTCATCTTGATCGAGAACACCGTCTCCGAGATGTTGTTCGGACCGGCTTGGGATGGGTACCTGTAAGACATAGACATAGACAAAACTTTACTTTTTTTGTAAGAGTAAGATAATTTATACACGGTGGGTCAGAAAATATGGCAAATAATTGACCCACCGTATCGGCTATCGATTCTAAGTATATTGTTGTATAGGTCTTTATTTTTTTTTGATTTGGTAAAAAAAAAATGGATTGGATTGGTTGTAGGCGTGGCATCATGAGAAAACTTGGGCGCCGGCGAAGAAGCGGCCCGCCTGACGACGGTTGTAATCTTTCTGTGTCTGTCAATCTGTTGTATATCTGTATATATTGTCTGTATCAGTGTGTTTATCACTCGTTGTTTTGTTTTGTGTCTCGCTTGGTGTTGTGTGAGTATGTACAAATGTTCGTCTGTGTGTTGTGTGAGTGTGCGGTGTGCCTGTGTGTTTTTGCCAGAATGTGTGAACTGTGTGTTTGTAATGTTATGTAGTTGTCTGTCTGTGTATTTGGACTCCCCAATCCGCACTGGGCCCGCGTGGGGACTATAGCCCAAACCCCCTCGTGGTGAGAGGAGGCCTGTGCCCAGCAGTGGGGCGCAAATAGGCTGAAGTAGTAGTAGTAGTAGTATTTGGACTTACACGGCCCCTTCACTGGTAACACTGGAGCTAGGGGATGCATCAGGAGAGAATTTGGGCGCCGGCGACGTCGCGGCCCGCGGCAGCGTGGACCCCCTAGGAGCCGCCTCGCCTGCCTCGGAAGCCCTGGAGCCTTCGGACGACGCGTTCGCTGTGGTTGTAGCACACTCAATACCGGCCCGATAAGGTCACAAGGTACAAGATTGCAGATTAAGGGTCAGTTGATTTATGCATAGTTGACGGACTCCTGGTCGTTAAATATGGCCGCCGAGCTGTCATTCCATACAGAAACGCCATTTTATCCCATAGTAAAATATTCAACGCTAACTTAGGGTGGGTTGATTGAAACCGTCCGTTAAGTAAGCAGCACTCGTTAAATATTTTACTATGGGATGGAATGACGTTTCTGTATGGAATGACAGCTGCGGCGGCCATATTTAACGACCAGGAGTCCGTCAACTGCGCTTCAATCAACGGGACTTTAGCCTCAGTTGCATGAAGAAGTTATAGCAACACAACGAGAAGGCGCGCGGATCATGCAATAATAGACTCCGCATCAACGGCTTAAGTGCTTCACCGCGCTTCTAAGTTGAGTTGTGCTATAAGGTCCGAAACGCGAGATTTTTACAATGGAGAACGTACGTTAACTTTCTTATGAAACCCAGGCTTGGCAAGCAAATTGGTACTTTTATTTACATATTACATAAGAATTTATTAGCCTGAGAAGAAACTCCGCAACAAATTCAAACGGACTTCTGATTTGATTTTGTCTGCGGGATTAAATAAGGTATGGCGTCCGATTTGTAACTGATTTCTGCTTTGGTATAGAAGTGCAAAAATGTCATAAATTGGACTTCCGGGGGGCAGTATTATAAGTTCCCATATTACATATTTACAACTGTACAATAGAAATTAAGTATTATTTTCTTAGAAATGGCGCACTTTGAACAAGTAATGGTGCTCCCACATAGCAGTTATACTATACAAAGTTATAAAATATAATATACTATAGAATCATACTCTTGTTATATAAGAGGTTTTATAACATTAGACACTCTTGAACCTCTGCATATTTTGCTGTTTATGAATACAATACATTTTTCTTTTCATTAATTTATATATCTACAAGCTTTTTTTTAAGACAGAGTAAAAGAGAAGTGAGAGATTTTAAGCTCATCAAGCTTAAGCTCAAAATATAAATTAGCACACAAGTAAATACGTGTATGAAAAAGCTTTTGTAGGCTATGGAAAAATAGACTGAAAGCTCAAGTGGCCGTACACACCGTATTCTAGTAAAATTCTTTTAAAGATTTCGACTTTAAGTATATGAAGTTTTAAGTGTTTTACAGACAATATATAGTAGGTAATGGAGCTTAATAAAATATTTTCAAAATGAAAAATGAAATCAGTTCTTTTGTCCATAATATATTTTTAACGTTTTGATATTCTATACTGTCCTGATATTGTCTGTATTATTAAGTGCTGTATAGCGACTATTTACCTCTTAGTTCCGCATGCGGTGGGGCTGGCGTGCAAGAAAGAGACAACACGATAAAGCGAATTCACAGTATGAAATGATTGCAGTTAGAACAGCTAATGAAACGCCGATGGTGCGAGATGAAAAGGCGTGAAGAGGCATACAATAAAAAGTCAAAATGGCCTTTTAAAAGTATGTATTACGTGGAGTGGAAAATGCCTTTTAATATGAAGATTATTATAGTTAGGATAATAAGTTCTATAAAGGCTAATAATATTATCATATCATACAAGTAATGCAAGATGTCGATTTGAAAACGTTTTTCCTTTTCACACTAACTGCAAAATCTTCAAAGTCAATCAACAAAACGAAAATATGAAGTTTTCAAGTTTCTATATGCGTTTGTGTCAGTTAATATCCAATTACGTGATAGAAAAAACCTAAAAACTACTCGAGAATAACTATCGCTTTAAAATAAATAACAAAATATATATTTACGTTTCTTTCTACACTTCCTGCACTTGTTGAACAACATTTCAGTTTGATCGTTTCACAATACACCAGCATTGTTTAGACATTGCACGTAACTGTCGCGTAAATGAGTCAACAACGCTGGTTAGCTAGCCGTGACATTGACGTCTATCTACACTCGTGCGAAGTTATCTTGACGACTTGTCTGATTTGCCTGTTTAAGATATTTAAAAGATGACACTTCCCGTGCCCGTGTACATAATTGATAGTAATATAACTTCACGTTTAAATCGCTGGACTGAATTAGAAAGAATTAGGTATGGAGATAGTTCGAGTCCCGGGGAAGGACATAGGATACTTTTTAATAAGCGAAAGTAACTCTGTCTGTCTGTTACCATTTCACGGCTAAGTGTCTGAATTTAATTTGACGAAATTTGGCACGATTATGCTATAAACTACGGGGGAGGAAATAGGCTAATTTTTATCCCGGAAAAACGCATAGTTCCCGCAAAAGCGAACCTATGATATGTTGTATCCTATAATCCGTCCATTTTGAATTGAATCTTCAGAAGCTTACGTTCAACGCTGGAGGTCTTTCGACTAACGTGATGAATAAAAAATGACAAATATCACTTCAAAGCGCACGTGAGAAAGAACACTATCAGTAAGAAATATTACCAACAATGACAGACTCGATTGCAAATATGCCATTTGATAGGTCACAATGTTATCGGAGATCGAGAAAGCTATTATGCGGGTAAAGTGCAGGTATTATGACTCATATTGCACTGAACAATAGCTAGAACAATGCCATGAGTAATTTATTTTCGAGTCACTAAGAGTTGATCCTTTCTAATTCTCGTAGCGTATTGTCTTGGTGAATAATATTTTTTTATTTTGTTGATAACCGATCTGAACAAAAAATGATTTTCGACCAAGTAGACAAGCTTAAGACATTTAAGTAGAGAAGAAACTCAAGAGCGGTCATCTGCTTAGTAGAAGGTGACTAGTATGTAAAGTCGCCATTAGATATTATAGATATAAACAAGGTGATCATAAATATGTGAACACGATCTTATTTTCAAGACGTTAGAGTGCATATTTAGATATTTATGATCACCCTTGTTCGTTCACATGGGTCCCATGGCGACTGTATACAATGCTGGATCTACTTTTCAACCTAAAAATCTAATACTATTTGTAACCAAAATGAAATGAGATCAGTGTGAATACAAAAACTAATTTTAAATGGCGGATAGTATTGCCATCTTCCTCCATACGTTATAGCTAATTAATAAAGTAAGTAAGTAACACTTTAATAATAATTTAAAGATGTGTGTGAAGTCCCCAATCCGCACTGAGCCCGCGTGGGGACTATGACTACAAACCCTCTCGTGATGAGAGGAGGCCTGTGCCCAGCAGTGGGACGCAAATAGGCTGTAGTAGTAAGTAACACTTTATTGTACAAAAACACAGCAATACAAAATCACAAAACAGAAAAGGGACAACTGTACAAGGGCAAGCTTATCCCTGTAAGGAATTTCTTCTAGCTAACCTTTGAGTAGTGGAGAGGAAACATGCGCGTGAGTAGACAAATAAATTAAATTATATAGTGGAAGCAAGATGGCGCTATTTAGTGATAATAATATACAGAATGTTCCATTAATAAAAATACACTTGGAGTGGTGTAATGGCTAAGTATGTTGGTAAAGTATAAATAATGAATAATAAGATGTATGTTACAGGGAAACCATGTTACCAAGTATTAACGTGACCAAGTAATTTGGAAGTGAACTGTATAGGATAAATGTTACGCAAAATGAGTTATCCCGTCAAGTAAAACTTCGTATTTATTTACGTTCTTCATATTATATGCATTGAAGTGTTTCTTAATAGTTCGTTTTACATGTATCTTTTATTTACTATGAGTAGTAGATAAGTAATTCTTTAGCATTTGGAGTAGTTTGCCAGAGCGCTTATATTAATGATTATCAAATTGCATAACACCATCCTTTTAATATGACAGGGAATATGTGAAATACCACACGAGATACTTACAAGGACCCGTGTTTTCTGCGACAAAAATACATACAAATACGTTATAAAATAATATAATGTATAGTATATAGCAGCTGGTATTCGCCTATATATTTGATATATAGGTATTTATGTATATGTAAGTTGTAGAGTAATAGACACACAAAAGCCAAGTCATTGTAAAATAAGCGATTGCATATTGAGTTTTATGTAAATGCTTTTTTTGAAATATTCAAATAGAGCATTTACTAATTTTATCATGTTAAAAATGCCGATCGTCGTAAGGTTACTTATCTATTTTAGATTGTATAGTTTACGATGACGCTCGAATGTATCTACTTAATAGAGATCTTCTACTATCTAAAGTCCCGCGCCTTCACATTTCAAAACGCTTCAATGTATTTAAAAAGCACCACCAACACTCTCAACACATGCGTGCGTGCTGAGACAG
Source organism: Aethes cnicana (assembly GCA_963971205.1). NCBI lineage: Eukaryota > Metazoa > Arthropoda > Insecta > Lepidoptera > Tortricidae > Aethes > Aethes cnicana. The sequence goes on from OZ020297.1 coordinate 4,370,073, forward strand.
CCATCAACTATGAGTTGAGAGTGTTGGTGGTGCTTTTAAAATAAAATTAAAAAATGAAGAGTTTTGAAATGTGATGGCCCGGGACTTTAGATAGTAGAAGATCTCTACCTGCAATGTTATAGTGAAAATGCATATAAATTGCCAACTTAACTTTGTTGCATTGAAGCACCATCGTGGCTTATGACTTATTAAATTCAATCTGAACCAATATTTCTGTGTAGAAATTCAATTGTACGGAACAACTTAGCTTATAACATATTCTTGTTTACTCGTAAATTATACTGGGTCAAGCAAAATGTGAAGATATTTCACCCACAGTATTCGCTGTCGATTATAGAAGCATGTTTTTAGGTTTCCTTTTTTTCGGCATCAGAAAATAAAAAGTATCCAATTGATGTATCGCTAACAACATCAATTCGATACTTTTTTACCATGCCGAAATAAAGCAATATAAAAAATATGCTTTAGAATCGAAATTATTATAATTGAAAAAAAAAAACCTTTCAGCTTTGTTTTCACTTTCTGCGGCTGTCTTGTTTTCACAGCACGCGCTGGCAGATTAATTAATTTTTTTGACGTGTAAAAGTGGTCGTTACAATTGACCGATGGAGGCGCTTGAGGTCCCTACGAGGTGCAATGTTGCAAATGAATCACACTGTGTGGTATATTACACGCTAGACTGGCAACACTGAGGTTTTCGAAACAGCTGTCACAGTGACATTGACACTATTGCATGGAAGACAAGTTTGACACTGATAGCCGCGTAAGAACAATGGTGCTAATACTTTATTTGATAGTGGTGGGTGAAATATCGTCACGACGTTTTGCTCGACCATAAATATACATGTATTTTTAATACAGTTGCTCAAAAAGTAAATATTTCTATACCTGTTTGGCGTGCGAAAAGTTCATCATTTCCGAACGAGAACTTTTTTTACACCTAGTGAGCGTACGTAAAGTTTTTGAACTTCATCCTGTTCGATTTTTTCTTTATTCAATTTTTTTTCGCAAATGTATTAAAAACGTCGTTTGATACATGTGCGGAACTGTCATTTTCACTAGGCCCGTTTTTTTTCAATATACCAATGGTATAGGCAAACGAGCGCACTGCCCACCTGATGGTAAGTGGTCAGTGCGGCCCATGGACACCGAAATCCTTTGATCCCCCATTAAGAAACCATAAGATCTCGAATGCGTTGCCTACCCTGAGGCCTAAGATGAAATGCCTCTGTGCCAGAAATTTCACCAGCTTTGACACCTTACAGGAACATAACAGTGCGAGCACTGCTATTTCGCGGCAGGTTAGGGGGAAAGACGGTGGTACCACCCCGGACGGACCCAGCACCAAGTCCTACCACTAGCAAAAGTTATGAAAATGAAAATATTTATTCAGTAAATAGGCCACATCTGGGCACTTTTAAATGAATTTACCAAATTTATGTTGGCGCAAACGAAAGCGAGCGTTAACACTAGGCACTCATGATAAAACGACGAACTATTCGCACTTGCATCAAAATGTAACGTCGTGTTATCTACCAAGAAATAGGTATAAAGTGTAGTGGTACCGACCGGCGAGCTGCGCGATGTTGTCCGCGGAGCCGAACCGGTTGGAGCGCGAGAAGAGGTGCGCGAACTCGCGCGGCGCCGCCATCACGCTGCCGCCCAGCCCCGTGATGCCGTCGCGGATGTTCCCGCCCACGTTCCTGGCCAGTCACAACATCACATTACCATCACGGTGACTGTTATCGAAATGATGGCGTAGTACAAGATTCCAACAACACTCTGTATTGAACACCATAAACAAAACACAGAAAATTAGCTGCTGCCCGCGACTTCGCCCGCGTAGAATTCGGTTATCGCATCGTACGTTTTTCCGGGATAAAATGTAGCCTATGTCCTTGTACGGGGCTCCAAATCCATACCGAATTTCATCCAAATCGGTCCGGTGGTCGAAGCGTGAAGAGATAACAGACAGAGTTACTTTCGCGTTTATACGCTTCATATGCTTGTAAATTTATTAGTAAAAATATGCATCCGTACCCCCTGTAAAATGTTATAAAGCGGCATGACCGTAACAAACACCAATTAAAATTGCCATTTTCAAAATATAAATTATACACGTCTGACCCACACTCAATGTTAATTAAAATATACAGTAGGATACCAAACGAATTAAAAACGATACAAAATGATAAACTCTTCAATAAAAAGTTGAAAAGTATCTTAATAAGTAAAAGTTATTATCACATGTATCGTATAACTAAACCGTTAACTAATGCATTGTCCACAGGAAAGGCCCCTGTTTTCACTTTTCGATCAATTGAATCCAGAACGAAGCGAAAGCTTCCAGAATATAATAGGAGATGCGTTTGTGCTTCCCAGTTCCTATATTTTTGATGTATTCAAGTCTAGAGTGAATAGGCATCTTCTGGGTAAGCGAGTTCCGCCTTAGACCCTATCATTGCTTTCCATCGGGTGTGATTAGGGTCAAACGCAAGCCCATTCGAGATAAAAAAAGATTACTGATAAACAACCATAGTTTGGTTATGTTATTAGTAGTAAGAAACGTCGGAGTACTGACTTGAGCCCCTGCCCCATGTCCCGCAGCACCTCCCTGGGCTGCCGGTGCGCCTGTCCGCTGGACCCGTGCTGCTGCAAAGAGATCAGCTGCACTCGACTCATCTCCCCGTCCCAATCACACGACCCATGCACTAATAGATCTGACACCTTGGAGTTATACTAGAGTTTATGCCTCAATTCGTTGTAGTCGGTTCTATATAGTCACTTGGGGCAATTCCGTGAGTGGGGTAATTACGTTTTTTTAATAATGTTACTGAAATGCAAGAATTAGAAGCTAATACCCACCGCTACATACTCGTACACTATAGCAACTACCCAACAAGAGGGAAGTGGTAATACCGATTATTTTGCGTTACAGCGATAACTTTAAAATACGAAATTACCCTATTGACGGAATTACCCCAAGTGACCCTACCCTTACGGCCGCTCCTATACCCATCTCAGCCGTCACTGTCACTCGTGCAACGAGTGAAAGAGAAAGCTCTACACACAGAACGTCCGATTTAGTTAGTATTTAACACGCTTTAATTTCTATAAAAATAATGTCTAAAAACATGGCATTTATAAAGCTGTCAAATTATGCATTTAATATCGATCATTTTTCTGACATATTTAGTTTTACACTGCTTGATATAATAAACTGTAGTAAAGTTGGATTAAAGGTCCGAGTTAGAGGTTACTTTGGAATTAAATTGTATCGAGATAAGTTTCGTGAAACGTGTAACGAAAGCTGTCAATTTAAGGAAGATATAATCAAATATAACATATGTTTTTTTCATATTTTCAACTTTTAGCATTTCTTAGAAAAAATATGATCTTACATGAGCAATTTGACGATGCTGAGTAAGGGAACGGCCTTAAGTTAACAATTTTAGATAGCATACACTCTTTGTAACGTTATTATTAAGTGTTCCATTTTGGAGATACAAAACGCTATACCAACGTCATGGAGTTTATCTCTTTAAACATACTTCAGTACGACCACGTAGACGATACTAAATAGAAAACATTCATAGAAAAAATGAGGCATAAACCACTTGACACTATCTTCATTTTTCATATCAAATGAATCCTAGCGGGTTATTGGCAGTGCAAGCCACAGAGTTGAAGAAATTTGCACGTATCTTGCGAAATCCAAATTTGTAAAGTTCACATGTTATAGTAGTGGAATAAATACCTCCAAAGCCCCGATCTATTAGTCTAGTCTGAGAATTCTAGTACCTCCCAGTTCTTGATGCGTTTGTTGTACCCTTCTAGCTTCTTCTGTAACTGAGCGATGCAGAGCGCACTCTTCTGGTTTTTCTTCTCGAAGACAGCTTTGACTCGAGGCAACTGCTGTTTGTCCGCGTTTGCTGCTAACTTGAGGTACTCGTTTACGTTATCTGTGGAGATGATATGGTATGGTTTAGTAGATTGTATGACTAGGGAGCAAAACGGTATATTTGACTGCGGGTGGCGGATTCAATCCAGAGCGACGCGAAAGATTCCGAAAGAATGGGGACTTCACGCACATCCTTGAATTACTTCGCAGACGCGTGCAAGTTTCCTCACGGTTTTGCTCCCCAGGGAGCAAAGTACGATTTTGCTCCCTGCTGCTAATGGTTTTCTCATAGAAGGAGTGGAAAGCAGAATGAACATCACTGTAACAAAATTATTTGCACTTTGGGTGACAGCTTAAATCCCTCGCTAGCTCTACACTCCACGTTAGTTGTACAAAATCGTACTTTGCTCCCTAGAGAGCAAAACCGTACGTGAGGAACCCTGCACGCATCTACAAACAAAATTAAAGGATGTGTCTGAAGTCCCCAATCTGCGCGGGGGCTAGTCATAGCCCAAACCATCTCGAGAGAGAGGAGGCATGTGCCGAGCAGTGGAACGTAAATAGGCTGTTGTGGTGTTTGTTTGTCTCACCGTCTCGTATAGTCTGCTCGAGTCGGATGAGCTCCTTAGTCCTCTCCACTTTGCTGTTGAGGTGAGCGATGGCGGCGGCCGCCTTTGCTGACGTTGCGCTTGCGCTGCCGTCGTCATCTGAAGGGGAAACAAGGAAATAAGCGTGATGTCAGAGAGCCATAGAGGGGAAACTGGTAGGAGTTACACTGAGAGACCATGGTCTAAGAAAACAAGGCCTGCTGCTCCGGGTGGCGTGACACCCGTACGTCAAAGTCGAGTTGCCACTTTATTGCAATAAAACGAAAATGATGGAAACATTCTCTGCCGTTTATACAAAATAAATTATTTGCGCATTACATTTGTCATTTACTTGTTTAAGGACACAAAATGGAACAAGCACACAACAAATGAACGTAATAATTTAATGAAACACTCACAGGATACATGGGGTCTGGGATTATTTTAATAGACCACTTGCAACACACAGAAGTGCGAATGACGTTCGGGTGTCACCCACAGCATACCAGAGTGGCATACCTGGCGAAGTATATTATTGTATCATGGGAAATCGCAGGAATATGCGTGATACAACAAATCGAGTGGCAAGAGGCCGAATGTAGGCTTCTGCTGTCATATATAATGTAGAGTTAATACTACTATAACATGGCCCACCCCTCGAAAATTCTCAACTATTTAAACTGTTAAATTAAACTATAATATATGTATGTACTGTTCCTTGAATGTGTGGTATTCAATAAAGTGTATTCTGTATTGTATAAAAAGAAACATCTTTGTATGTACATCTATTCACATATAACAACTATGAAATGAAATCTTATGTATTATTCATGTAGAGATCTTCTACTATCTAAGTCCCGCGCATTCACATTTCAAAACGCTTCAATGTATTCAAAATGCACCACCAACACTCTCAACACATGTGTGCGTGCTGAGACAGCCATCAACTATGCGTTGAGAGTGTCGGTGGCGCTTTTTAAATAATAATAATAAAAATTAAGCGTTTTGAAATGTGAAGGCGCGGGACTTTAAATAGTAGAAGATCTCTATAAGCATTAAAAAAATAAGATACGTAAAAAAATCAATACATATCATATAAATACAAACAAAACGCACCTAAATATCTCCTTATAGTTCTAGCCAGAGCGGCGAATTCTTCCAAAATAGGGATTCCCTTCATATTTCAATTAATTACTTTAAAAAAATTAATTAAAAGCAAAATACTATATCACTATTAACACGTCTACACTTTCACTGGTTTAAAATTGAACTTTAAAAATACGCACAGTAAGGTACCATTAACACTGTTAAATTGTTTGATATTTTTAAACATGTATTTGGGTTTAAAGTACACGAAACGTCTTTACGAGGTCACGGATAACATAAAACTAAAGAGAATACTAATTTATGCAAAATACTTCTGAAACGAGGAAAAATAATGATCTCGATAACGCTTATTATCGATCGATATTCGTTTTTATTTAAATTAAATAAATAGCAATCCGTATCCATACCAATATAATAAATGCGAATGTAACTCTTTACCTATGTCTGTCTATCTGTTACCTAATCACGCATAAACCACTAGACCGATTACGATTCAATTTGGTAATGGATACAGTTCGAGTCCCGGGGAAGGCATTGTATAAATATAAATATCTTTGGGACATTTCACACATATTGACCTAGCTCCAAACTAAGCAAGGCTATGCGTGCTAGACAATGATATAAATACTTATATAGAGAAATACATACATATATAAATACTAAACATCCATGACTCGAGTACAAACATTCGTGTTCATCACACAAAGTTTGTCCCGAGCGGACTCGAACCCGCGACCGTCGGAACAGAAGGCAGGGTCACTAACAACTGGACCAATCCGGCCGTCATGCCGGCCGTATGAAATGATTGATTGAAGATAAAATGGGATAGTATATTTTCTTCAATTCTATTGAAATATGAAAGAAAATATGACGTGGGCGCTTACGATGGGCCTCATAAGAAGGCTCAAAGTCACTCAGAGGGCAATAGAGAGCTATGCTCGGGATTTCTCTGCGTGATAGAATCAGAAATGACGATCCGCAGTAGAACTGGGGTCACCGACATAGCCCGAAGAATTGCGAGCCTTAAGTGGCAGCGGGCGGGGCACATTGCTCGCAGGACTGATGGCCGATGGGGCCAGAAAGTTCTCGAGTGGCGTCCGCGAACCGGAGACGAGCTATCGGTAGGCCTCCAACAAGATGCAGTGACGACCTTGTAAAGTTCCCGGGAACGCGGTGGAAGCGAGTAGCATAGTACCGGTCTGAGTGTCGAGTCTTGGGGGAGGCCTATGTCCAGCAGTGGACGTCATTCGGTTGAAATTATGATGATGATGATAAAAGATGTATAATTACCGTGATTTGAGTAGTCGCCATCCTGTCCTGAAATAAAAAAAACAATGTTTAAATATTCGGAAAGATATATATGAATAATTATGAAATGGTTCAACGGGTCATTGTACCGTATATTATTATGAACCTTCCTTATCTATCGCTATCACTATTTTTATTAAATTTAAGTCTTGCCCAGAATCCGCATCTATACTTATAATAAGTCTGTCGAAGAAGTCTCGTCTGTAACGTGAAAATTAAAAGAAACAATCAAATCGAGGGGACTATATAAACGATACTGAACACAAAAACAACGCTTTTTAGAAAAGTTGTCTGTATGAATGTATGTATGTACGGATTTAACTCGAAAACTACTGGACGGATTGCAACAAAATTTGATATGGGGATAGTTTATGACACTGGTCAACATATAGCCTACTTTTTATCCCGGAAAAACGCTAGTTCCCGCGGGAACGCCAATACCGAATGCGGGCAGAAGCTAGTTACATATAAGCCTGCACTGCAGTACGTCAGCTTTTACGTACGTTATATTCGGTACAGAATAAAACTTGTGATTTTAATTATTTCGTTAACTTGCAAATTGTATTGACTCTTGATTCGGTACTAATTTTTGATGCTAAGATCTTGCGCTCATTGATTCTGCCTTTTAAACATAGTATATCCGGTGGTCAAATAGTAGAGTCATAAACGTAAGCTAATTAGCAACTTAAAATAAAAGGGGTTACTAAGAGGCGCGCGGCGAAGCACTTAGCCGTTGACGCAGAGTCTATTATTGCATTGCTTCATCCACGCGCCTTCTAATCTAAGTTATGTATGCGTGTACGTAAGTCTGCCAAAAACGCGTCACACCTGACGTACAACAATAAACAAGACGAGAACGTGTTTGCACCCAACGCACTAGAAGATAAAATATCCCAAGTAAAATATCATCAAGCTATTATGCAACTTCGGCGGTATGTGTTACAATGTTTAATGCCGTGAATGCATCGGGTACAATGTGTTGACTTGATAGAAACAGACACCTGGCTACTATGTTTGCAAAAAAAATGCAATCGTATGAGTTTTTATACGTGAAGATATTCGGGAAGTTCGGTATTTGTATGACTATTCATTTTAATTAATAAACATATAGGATAGAAGACACGTTTTAAGAGCTTTTGGCGTTTCAAAAGTGGGTACTCTTAAATATAGAGCTTTGAATAAAAGAAAGTGTATTTTTTCATCAAAGCAAAAGCAATTTTTTTAACGAGAAGAATTGCAAAACTTGAATGATGATGATGATGATGACAAATAATTTAGTAAAAAAAAAAAAAAATTACGGAACAATTTCAATTTTGTCCAAACTTCCAAAGCCTCACTGGAAGGGAAAAAAATATGCATCACATCAGACCAGTAGGGAAGGATTAATAGTGAGAAAAAAAAGGATATTGAACTGTGCAAAAAATACATAACTAATCTGGTCAGTGATCAACCTTGAAATTAATAGGATGGATGAGTGGCGTGTCTGTTACAACCAAAGGATTAAAAACATTATAGTTTTTTTTAATTCTCGATAGAAACGATTAAGAATAAGCAACGGAGCTGAAGGTCGCAATATCAAATGGAAGCGACCGGATGATATCTGCGGATTTCTTTTGCTTGAATTGCGTGTCAATAGTATGTAACTTGTTACAAAAGTGACATACCAAATGACACGGTACTAATACAATAAAACTGAAAGTTGGTGTGTTCGGATGTTTGTGGCTCAATCAGGCTAAAACGGCTCAACCAATTTCCATGAAATTTGGCAAACAGATAGTTTATAACCTGGAATAAGCTATAGGCTACCTATTATCCCGGAAAATTTCCGGAAACTCATTACTGCGACCGCAGAAGAGGACTTTGGATAGAAATCGCGGGAATCTCACAAATCCCGGGAATCTCGGAAAAGGTTTTAGAAGTATCCTGGAAAAAGGGCTTTGGTAATATAGTATTTAATTCCCTGCAGACGAAGTCGCAGGTAAAAGGTCGTTGTTAATAAAACTAAAAAAATAATAACAGTATCCGTCAAGTGGTTTGACCTACCGCCTCTCACGCAGAGAGTCGGGAGTTCATTCCTGCTGGGACAGTAGTTTACCTCTATAAGCCGGTGAGCCGTATTCGTCCGCTGAAGACAGAGCGTACGAGACATTCGGACTGTACACAGCACTCGCGTACTCTCCGGGCGCTATCAGCCCCGAAAGTATCTTCTTCTGAGGAGAATCTTCTAGCCTGAAAACAATTAAGTATTTTCTAGCCTTAGGAATGAGCCATCGGAAAACACGTTTAGGCGCCGACTGAGAAATCTTTTATTAGAAAACCCAATACACTAGGTAAAAGAAATAAATGAACCTGAATCTGTTAAAATTATAAATATTTTTTTTAAAGTATCTATTATTATTTCTTTTTAATTCATTTGATAAACTTTGTAATAATGGACAGGTGTCAAAGATCACCGAAGAACAACGTACTGCCCTGTTGAGGCACAGCTTTTGACCCAAGATTTTGATGATAATTTCCTGGTGTCGTTCGCCCCAGTATCAAATGCTCATTCGCGGAATCTTGCGTGCCCGCTATAATGGCTGCAGTATAATGCGATTGAAGCCGCGGGCGTCCAGCGTAGAGGGAAATCGCTGGGGTTTTAGTGGACATTCCAGTCAGCGCGTAGGTTTAACATAGCCAAGGAATACCACCTCTGCCTTCCCAAGCTTTCGCATGAAAGGCATCTTCCAAGAGTTAAAAAAGCATTTTAACAAGGGACTCCACTCTCTCGAGACGCTGTCAGCGTTGAATGGCAGCGGACTGCTCCCTTAATCCCTGGAAACCGGGGGGCTGCTGGTGAGGTCACTAGAATGGGGTTTGACTTTGTGACCTGTCGACCCAGGGTTTAGGCAAGGGACTCACTCTCTCGAGACGCTGCCAGCGTTGCCTGACAGCGGACTGCTCCCTAAATCCCTGGAGAGTGGGCTGCTGCCGAGGTCCCTGGAGTGGGACTTCACGTGATGCGCTCGCTCGCCATGCCGTGAAGAGGAACTAGAGGACGGCTCCTGGGGAGAAGAAGATGAAATGAGGGCTACGTGTACGGAATGAGGGTCACCCGTCACCGCGAATGAATTAGAGGCTAGAGGGGCCTGATGAGTGTTGCCAATTTAGCACATTATATTATATGCCATATTATGCGCAAAACTGGCAACACTGCGCTCTCCGAAACGTCAAAAATCACAGTGTAATTGACACTTCTGTATCAATCTTTGACATCGACAGCCTGAAACCTCACACGACAGTGGCGCCAACTGGTAAGCAGGAATACGGTGGCCCTCATTTATGGAGATACGAAACAGTTCGTAACAACATGCACCTAAGCTAAAGGGACGCTATCATTGAACTGTCAATTTAAATTATTTTAAAATTAAGGTCAGTCAGAGCAAGTGCGAGCGGTTTAAATGTATCTAAATCAAACCTAAATTCAAGTTTCGACTCAATACCTTGTGAACAGAGCCAACTGTGTATAGAAGAGGTGTTTTCTTTGTTGTATTGATGGATATCGTTGGTCGAGTAATATTTTTACTGAGGGTAGTTGCACTTACCCCATCCTGGCGCACTTGCCCCGACTGACCTTATGGCATAATAAAACTAGTCACAAGTTTATAAGCGCGGTCAGAAGATTCGGATTTTCGTCATCCAGAAGCATTTACCAGAATGTTTGTTTTCGTGAACAATAATGAAATTTTAAAGAAGATTTCTCTTGCTAGTTCTCTTAAACACATAGTAATTTAAAATAACTAAATGGAACGAAATGACGATCCAGCCACGATCATAGCCACTTATAATATACCCGAATGTAGACGCAAAACCCCTACGTCGAGTCAAACCGTACTTGAAAAAATGCACCCCACGATAACAGATATTAACACAGCTTTACCGTATTCCCCCCACACATTATCCTACCGGCATTTACAGCATGGGCAATGTATCTAATGTCTCTATTGTTGTTCCCATTCTGTCCCGCATGTTTATGGGACGAGTTGACACCCTAATGATCTTTACCCTAGACATCTTGTCATATGTCTGTGAAGGGAGTTTAAAAATGTGTAGAAAAAAATATTATGGAGGACAGGACATGCAAAGTGACTTGTCGAATTCTTGGTATGTTTCGTTGCCTGACTCGTACGAATATTTCCTTCCCCTACTGATATTGTCACTTTAAAAAAGCGCCGCGAGCAGAGAGACCAAATATTGCTTTATAAAATCATTAACAGTTTTGTAGATTCTCCTTATCTTCTTAGCAATATATCTTTTAAATGTTGTTGTTTAAGTAGTCGCTCCAAAAACACATTCGCTCTAAAATTTTGTAGAACTAACTACTCTATGAATCGCTTCCTTGTAAGAGCTTGTCTTATACATGATGGCCATTATAAACACACCGATATTTTTAACGATAGTTACCGTAGCTTCATAGCAGCCTTAAGCAATACATAGTATTCATACCACATTTTGTTCTGTTTAATATAGTTTTAGTATTTTTCCGAAATTATACTGTCTTTAGTCGAAAATAAGACAGGAAATCGTTTAGTATTTTTTTTGTTGATATTTTAGTACTTGCATAGTGGCTAGCTTTAAGTTCGTAATTTTTGCATGATCTAACCATCAGTGGAAACTTTGTTGGCTTCTGCACCACTTAAATGTTTAAGTCATCTCATGTAATATTTTAAGCTGTTTGTTTCCCTTAATAAAGAAAAAAAATAAAATATTGCTCAGTTTTCCCTACCTACTGTGTCGAAGGTTTGAATCCCGCTATAGGCAACTGGTGGCGCCTTTTACTCCATCTCTGGATTATTTTAGAGGGAGTTAGACCCTTGATAGCTGGAGCCAGCCCAAGGCGCTAGGCTGGATATTAAATGGAGAAAAGTGGACTGTATTTTGCGGGGAAGAAATTTGGAAAAAAGCACTTGTATCAACGACACGTAAATATGGAATTATAAGAGGCCGATGAAAGGAAAAAGTGAAAGGCTCATGCGCACTTACCTCGTAGATCTGGTATTCTGGCCGGAATGACACTCCTGGACCTAGTCTGCCACAGCACAGCCGAAGACGGAGGCGAAAGCACACACACCACACAGTCCTTGCTTATAATTAATCAGTTTTTATAATAACACACGCGAGCTCGCACAATTTTGATGCATTCATTAGGGAGGCTTAGCCAAGAGTGATTATGCGATTTTGTCGCAAATATTCGTGGCCGTTGACAGGGACGGCCATAGTAAAAGTGCGCATGTTGGAGAGGGATGGGAAAAAAGATGGGTTTATGACGTATATACAAGTGCGTTTTCTATTAGAATCTTTGAATTATTAAAAACTAAAAATCGAGATCTAACAGCAACTTTTTGGGATGAGTCATTGACACATAAAGAATGAATGCATTCACAATTTCTCCAAATCTCCCACATCCGTTTTCGGGTCACGTGTTGCTAAAAAAAATGAAAGTACTCGTAATAATATATGTCACACATACACAACGATGCGTACATGTTTGTTCATCATGATAATGATCAGGTGTAGTCGCTGTGACCCTACTTAGTGTGGGTCGTGGGTTCGAATCCAGCCCGAGGAAAACTTTGCATAATGGGTAGTTAGTACCCGAGCCATGAAGGTTTAACCAGAATATAAGTTTCAAGACACGTCCTGTATATTTCAGTGTAAAACTAACAGGTGAAACTGATGTTTTAAAGTTTTTTTGAGGCCCAATCATTTCTAGAGATCTTCTACTATCTAAAGTTCCGCGTTAGGGAACGTAGGGGAGCAATAATAGAGGATTTACGTGAATAAAACGGGATTTTTCATTTTAATATTTCTGCGCATACGAAGTTGCGGGGAAAAGCTAGTGGAATATATTTTCATGTTGCATTCCAAATAAAAGTAAACAATGTGTCAAATTCCCTTTAAAGATTAAACTGTATGGCATATATTATTATCTAAAAAATACGTGTTTGATTACTAATATAATATGTAGTTATCAGATTTGCTGTTAAGCATCAATGACTTGAATAGTCGGAATTCGGGTAGTGATAAGATATGTATTAATTCGGTTTATCTTATAGAAAAACGTTAAAAATCAAGAATAGTAATGTATTGTTTGCGTTAAACACAAAGTACCGAGAATTATTTACGTCCTTGTTTCTAGGGCCATCGTGTACGAAAGAACCCAGGCACAGAATATTTAATAGTACTACATACAGAATGGCCACGGAATCAGCCGCCTGAATCATGTCTGCGCGCAATTCGCGCCCAACTGTGAGTGAATCATTGGCCCGCGTAGTGGTAACATTTACAAATGTACAGACGTCCTCGCACGCAAACATCGACATTTCATTCGAATTGTGTTCGAAATCGTGCTTTTACAGACCGTGTCCGCCGTGATCCAGACCAGGGATTGCCCTGGATTCTTTCGTCTATAGAGACCCTACACATTTTACTCATTTTCTAAATTCGCTCTAGTCTGTCTACGAGACATTAACCCTTCAGCGTAAAGCTAAACGGTAACTAAATTTCTAATTAACACTACCCTACACTTATAAACCATGTGTTCATTTCACCTTGTTCATTATTATGTAAAATAAATGCATAGCATGAATCTTGAAGATGTCGGTGAAGGATATAATAATGTGTGTTAACAATTCGATAATCAGATATACTCGGTCTCTAGTTTTGTACGGAAACGGCGCAAGAACAAAGATCAAATGGAGCGAGCAGCGGATGTTGTGCGTATCTTTGCATAGATTTAGTTTATTGGGCGATATATTAACCTTGCTGTAGCTGCGACTTTATCATATGCTTCCAAAAATATACGGGAATGGGTTAAATAAAAAAATATATATGTCGAATAGATGACTACCGGTTGAAGAATTGTGAAATACTCGTATAGAATTGTGAAATATACCTAATATCCATGGGACAGATTGATTTTGCTTTCTATATCCCTACTTTCTTTTGATAGAAATCCATACTTATATTATAAATGCGAAAGTAACTCTGTCTATCTGACTGTCTCTCCTCTTCCACTTTACGCTCAAACTATTGAACGAAAAAGATTTGAACCCTACTGGAAATCGACCTTAAGAAAATGTGGTACCTTTAACTTAAGTTAAAGTAGTTTGTTAGTTCTTAAGAACGATACAAATAGTTCGAATCCCGGAGCACATAGCCTACTTTTCATCCCGGAAAAGGCATAGTATCCGAAGGAATACTACAAGTAACCAAATTTCACGCGGACAGAAGCTAATGGAATAGAAAAGTAAACTTTCATCACGTGGGTGTTAACCAGTATAAGGTGTTTTATGGCATTATTGTATTGTATTTAAATTAGTGATGTCAACAATGTTTTACTCAGTAACGCTGAGCCAAACCACGTCTTAATTATTACATCCCACATATATGTATAAGTAAGAAAATAACATATCGATTTTTTCATAATGGTTATGTTATATTTTAATTCTGTCAGTTCTCGACTCGTTTTGGTTGAGGTAGTTTTTACTGTTTGTTCACTCAATAAAGTTCACTCCTATTAATGGTAAGCCTAAATAATGAAAATCTCTTATTGGCAGTAGGGTCCAACTATAAGATAAACATGTATATATCATAAGTGCTGTAGATTTTGTGAAATAAAGAAAATAAAATTAAAATAAATAAAATAAAACTTCTAGCAAAAAATATACAACAAAGAGTTACGACTGCAATAAAAAGATCACCGTTCACCGCACTTCATTCTGGAGCTGAAAAAACCCGTTTTTCACGGAAATATCCGAAATAACCGCGGCCTTGCGGCTGATGCCTAATGACATGAACGAAATTAGTACTGATTCTGATTATGTAGAGTTACCCACCCGCTAGACAACCTTATCGTGTAAATTTTGTAGAGTTCGATTGCTATGAAGTATATTTTATTATTATGTTAGTGGTAGGCCAATGATTACACATGCCACCTAATGGTGGGCTGACCTGATGGTATACATAGAGTAGATACAACATTTTAAATCTTAAAACCGGCCAAGTGCGTGTCGGGCCACGCGCAAATTATAGGGTTCCGAAGTTGAGGATATAAGTTGGTCGACTATTACTCGTAAGTTTGTACAGCCTACTTAGCTCTGATAGTTTTTCTTTCAACTACGTTATATATGCCACAACCGTGATTTTTTTCAGCCATCCAAATACCACCATTTAGCTGGCAGGGGGGGGGGGGGGGCACGTGACTCTAACAAAAAATAGCACTTTAAAACTTAATATTTCACAAACGCATTACTTAATCAAAAAATGGTTGTAACAAACCCACAATATTTTTTTAAGACCTATTCAACGATATGCCGCACCATGGGGTACGCAAGAAAAAAAAATTACATCCCCACTTTACGAGTAGGGGAGGTACCCTATAAAAAAATATATTTCAAAATTTTATTGTACCACTTTGTCAGTTTAACTAATATGCATATTCATGCCAAATTACAGCTCTCTAGACCTAAGCATCTCCGAGCAATAGTGCTGACAGACGGACGGACATGGCGAAACTATAAGGGTTAATTGTGGACTTCGGAACCCTAAAAATGTAGTGTTGCTATGATAGTTGTTGCAATCCATACTTAATGTTTTATTCAACCATAGAGCGATTATTCATGTTTTCATTCAGTATCATTCAGAAATTAATGAAAACAGCGAAATATTTGACAGCTATTTGCGACGTTGCCAACTTTCGGAATAAACCCTCTTAATGGCTGAAGTACGTGTGACTTCCGCGATCTGAGAGCTTCATTCGAGGCTATCTTCACAGATATCGAGTGTCTGCTCTGCTTCGCTTCCACCGTAGGCGCAATAAAATTTTGTTGGTATTTCTATTGGCGTTTTATTCATACCTATCCGAAAGCTCTGTTTAATATTGATGATTGTTTTTATGTTATCCATACATAGTTACATATTTTTCTCTCTTACACCGAAACGTATGGTGTAGATATAGATACCATACCAAATTGCGTAGGTTGTAAGACTTGTAAGTAATTAATTACAAAAGTAATTCCTTTACCCTGCTCCTTTACGATCTCACATACCATTTTTCAATCATAAACTCCGAGTATGAAATAAAAACGAACGACGCTAAACCAGTATCGCTTTTCTAGAACCATTGTTTCTGCCAACTCAACCCATTAGTGCTTACACACCTGCGCTGACTTCCTATCAGTAATGCCTTCAAATCAGTATGCCGCACCATGGGGTACGCAAGAAAAAAAAATTACATCCCCACTTTACGAGTAGGGGAGGTACCCTATAAAAAAATATATTTCAAAATTTTATTGTACCACTTTGTCAGCGTAACTAATATGCATATTCATGCCAAATTACAGCTCTCTAGACCTAAGCATCTCCGAGCAATAGTGCGGACAGACGGACGGACGGACGGACGGACGGACGGACATGGCGAAACTATAAGGGTTCCTTGTGGACTTCGGAACCCTGAAAACCATACAGCATGCCGCTAAATAAACATCTGCTTTTCAAGACAATAATGAAGATAATATAATGGATAAACCAACGGTTTCTGGCCAACATTGAATTTGCCGAAAACCATATTATTCTATTATTAAATTACGTGTTACGAGGTTACACCTCTAATTACTCAAATGAACGGTGAAATTACTGGCATATAGACATTTTAGGCCTCAGGGTGGGAAACGCATTCGAAATCTTATGGTTTCTTATGTCCATAGTCCGCAGTGCGGCAAGCACCTGTCCTCGGTGGCCTATGTGCTCGCTTGCCTTTAGCAATTACATAAAAAAACTTCAATTAAAGTGCATGTTCTGTAATGTTGAAAAAGTATTGATCAGCGGACGAGCGTGCTATTTTTAGCGGGGCAATGGTAATTCCAGTGTTTATATTTAAGTGTTCAGGCTGAGGAGGGGGTAATCAATTGCGGTATTAATGAATTTTATGCACTTCGACTGTTTTTGTAGTGATTTCAAGATGCATTTAGTTTAAGCACTTACTATTAATTTTGCAGGTGTGGTGAACATTAAGGCGGTACATAGACCCAGCTCAGCCGTCACTGTCACTCGTGGGACGAGTGAAAGAGAAAGCGCTACGCACAGAACGCCCGATTTAGTTACTTTTTAACATGTTTTAATTTCTATAAAAATACCGTCTAAAAAAATGGCATTTATAAAGCTGTCGATGTATGCATATAATATGGATTTTTTTTGTGTTATAATTAGTTTTACACTGTTTGATATAATAAACTGGAGTAAAGTTGGATTAGCGGTCCGAGTTAGAGGTTACTTTGGAATTAAATTGTATCGAGCGAAGTTTCGTGAAACGTGTATCGAAAGCTGTCAATGTAAGGATGATATAATCAAATATAACATATGTTTTTTTCATATTTTTAACTTTTAACATTTCTTAGAAAAGTATGATCTTAAATGAGCAATTTGACGATGCTGGGTCAGGGAAGGGCCTTAAATAACCTGATGAAAAACACCGCACAGCACAGAGGGAGTTAAATATTTAATACACAATAATGCATCTAGTGTGAATCCTACTTTTGTTTGTTGCTAATAAAACGGGGTCACAAAATAAAGGCTCACTTCCCTTAAATTTAGAAAAAAATTGAGTGTCCTGCCTTCATTTTGTTATTATTATTAAATTTTCCGCCCCTCTACCCTCCAGCAGTAACTGGAATTAACATTATTCGTTTCCGTTTCTACCAAGTACTTCAAGCCCGTTTGTAGAGATCTAATAAAACCGTTGTTTGTTTACAAAACCTAAGTACACAGCTGTTTATTTTTTTTACTATCTGGGCAAGATCCAGAGTAATTTGCCAAACGATTAAGGCTAAATTGGTGTTCTAGTGAACACAAGTTCTCTATACTTCGTATCAACGCAGGGTCTGTTGTTTAATCGTTAACCTTCACGTAGATCACATAGTCATTACAGTTGTACTGCGTCGTATTCGAAAATACAGTAACTATCAAACCAATCAAAGACTAAGAAGAATTGGCAGACGAAGTGGCAGGGGGTGGGGTATTGCTCGCAGAGCTGATACCTACCTAGCTGATGGAGTCAGAACGTTCTAGAATGGTGTTCGCGTACCATAAGGTGCTCTGTTAGTAGGCCATTTACAAGATGGAGCGATGACCACCTTATGAATGCCTTGGATGCGTAAAGAGCAGTACTGGCTTACCACTTCGCAAGCGCGGGTAAATTCATTTTTGACATGTAAAAGTGCCCCTATCTGGCCAATTTGCTGAATAAATGATTGGTTGATTGACTGGGCTGGTGGTCCTTGGGGGAGGCCCAATGTCCAGCAGTGGACGTCCTTCCACGGACGGCGACTAGCTCCAGCTTGCCCCTGGCTGTGTGGCCCCGTGCGGCGGGTCTACTCACGCTGACGTGGTGCGTCGAGGGCGACTGCACGCGCGAGCGGATCACGTCGTCCGTCACCACGCTCGGGTCCCGCAGCTCCGCCACGGACGGCGACTGGCTCCGGCTTGACCCCTTGCTGTGCCCATGGCCCACGTGTAGCGTGTCCATTGTTACCTAAGAAACAAAGAGGACGATTGTATAATCTGTGTCCTTAAACCGAACGGCGCACGAGTTGGTCAAAATCCATATTAATATTATAAATGCGAAAGTAACTCTGTCTGTCTGTCTGTTACCTCTTCACGCTTCAATCGCTGGACGGATTGAGATGAAATTTGGCATGGAGATAGACGGGGTCCCGGGAAAGGACATAGGCTACTTTTTATCCCGGAAAAAACGCATAGTTCCCGCGGGAACGCGATAACCGAATTCCACGCGGGCGAAGTCGCGGGCAGAAGCTAGTCATTTATAACTAAGGGGTGTTATTTGAAAAAATATGTACATTCGAGACCGGCAACGCGTTCATTGATATCGCTTCTTTTTGTTGCAATGTAAAAAACTCATTAGGCGGGCTGTCTACATCCTCTTTCGTTGTGATAGATCTGAAGCGTCTATGAAAAGAAAAAGTCGGGTGCTTCAAAATAGTTAAGAAATTAAGTTTTAAAATTGACTCCCAATAAATGGGGGCTTGATTGTCTACGAGTATGTCCAAGAGCGCCATTTTCATGCTACCCTTGGCGATATTTTTAATACTCACAGACTATACCGCGATAGGAGACATAACAGCGATTTTTTGCAGTTTCTTTTCAATTCATAATAAGCTCGATAGTAGAATATCTGCATTCGTCGATGATCGCTCCATTCCTGAAGGTTTCTGTAAAGAAAAGTTGAATTTAGGATTTACAGAATGGACTGGCCATGCTTATAATTATTTTGCCTTTCATCGGATATTTTTTTCATCTGTCAAAAACAGCCCTTATAAAGGCACTTCGTATGATAATTATGATAACAATATCATTGAAATTGGGTATAGGTGCTAGCACGGTGCTAGGCAAGATGGAGAAAAAGTTGGACACACTTGTTTATGGTTCCATCAATTCGCTGTCAAAACCCTAACCTAAGAACTAACCATAAATCGTAATCCTCCATAAAACGGAGACATTTCATCCACCAGGAATCTGCTAACGAAAGAAAGAGAGAATTCTAAATAGACTCTTTTATGGAGGATTATTTATGGAGATTAGCCTGAAGTGTTTTTTTACAATCCTTTCATATTATTTTTCTGACTTTCTGTCATGATCAAAATTGCGTTTCAAAGACTGACAGATAATAAAACCAAGACGTGTAAAATTAAGTAAAAACTATTCTGCGAAGAACGTTTAATGCATGTTCTGTTACCTGCAGTGCGCTAAATCGTAGGTGGCTTTGGGTGACTTCTTTCTATTCTATATAAATGAATGGCTTCTGTCTTGGACACTTCGCCAATATCAAAGTAAGGGCCACAGGCCTGCGTTGTTCGGTAAGAAAGGCAAATTCTTGTTTGTTTCGTTTACAGGACTTTGACAGTTGAAGGCAAGTGTCATGTTTTCCGCGATGCCAACTTCATGCTTTGAGGTTTAATACAGGTAAATAGAAGAGAATCTTAAGAGAATATTATAAACAGAATATAAACCAATATAAACCGTTCATTATGCATTTCCGAAGTAAATTAATGTTGTTCCATCGGCTTAACACATTTGTTTGTTTAGGTTTGTCAAATGGATAAAAGCATAAGTAATACCAACAGAACGTTATACAATCGAGTAGGAAATACTCAACATTATTTAATTATCAAATCAAACTTAGCGTTGCAAGTTGCAACTGAAGTAGTTTTATTTTTATTTTTTATCGTCATCGTAATTATGACCATTTTGCAACCATTGACACAAAAAGAAGGGATGTGTGTGACTGTGTCTGTATGTCTGTCCGTGGCTTCGTAGCAACGGATGAATGGATTTTTTTTTAGATAGCTGACTTAATCTAGAGTAGGTACCTAGTAGATTTTAATTTTATTTAATAACTAGATTAGAAATATTACCTATATCAAATTACTATCACTACCTACACCAGTCATATCGAATCGAATGCAGGTCACCTTGCAACATATCGTAAACAAGAGTAACCGATAACAGAGAAACACTTCTTGTTTACATACAAATTTGGACGTTATATGCAATACCTGCTTATTGTTATGCTAAACGAACGTTCGCTTACACGTAACAATAACCAGAACACACACTTAACCAACAAGAGATTTTTGTAGTACAGAACATTTTACATCTCAAAAGCAGGAAAATATTAGGGGTTTTTTAAGTGAGTATTAAAATGCAGCAGGAAATAAGAAGTTATATTTAAGCGAAAAACGTAAAAGCCAAAGGCTGTTCTTTGACCTAAAAATGTAGCCGAAGCTCGTAGTAGTCATACCTATTTCACATTGCCAAGGTAACGAAGTAAAACCTCTACTGAAAAGTAAGTGCTTGCTTTCCTTATTCGTATTTGTTTTATAATATCTAGTTTTAGTAGATTAGGAATAAGACAATACCGTAAAGACCATAATTCAATTATGGGTTTTGAAAACGTAATTAGAAAGAAAACATTTGTTGATGACAAGACAGGACAACACATGACAAAAATAAGAAACGGGACTTAAGATGGTAGAAAATCTCTAAGGTGTTGTGGTCTGTCACGAAATTATACAACGAACTAGCTTTTCCCCGCAACTTCGTACGCACAGAAATATTAAAAAGTAAAATCCCGATTTTTCCCGTTCCCGTGGGAATTTTGCAAAATCCTTTCTTAGCGGATGCCTACGTCATAACATCTACCTGCATGCCAAATTTAGCTCGATTCGTCCAGTGGTTTGGGCTGTGCGTTGATAGATCACTATGTCAGTCAGTCAGTCACCTTTGAGTTTTATATATTTAGATAAATAAACCTATGCATAAAATCAGTAAGTACAGTTAATAAGTCCGAGATTTAATTAAACATTAACAGTCAATATTTCGCCAAAAAAAATTGTTTCGTTTTTATGATCAAGATATTATTATATTAAGAGAAATCGTTTTTGTCATGAGACTCACCTACGTTGTTATCACAAATTAGAACCCTATCATACTCGCATTCGTCGTCTATCTATGTATTTCGTATTTATAAATCTCCATGTGCCAACGAAAAACGAATGGTACGGGTTTGCACGAGTACATCAAACTTAGCTCAGATTCGTAAATATCTATCCGTTTTCAACATACCTAGACATAAATAATACTTAGTATGGACCCGGCCTAACGTAGATACATGTCATGTTTCCCCACTTCATTGGTGTCCAATCCAAAGTTAAACTTATATCGTGACACTAAAGCTGGGTCACAATTTTTCAACAACGAGACGAGTTTTTAGATACTGAGAAACAGTTTCGAAAAAAATTTTTTTAAAAACGCTTATTGTCACGCACGCTCGGTGACAGAACTTTGGATTGGACACCGTGGAAGTGGGGACATATTACGTGTACGTTAGACCGGATCTAATGGTTTTCAAGTTTCAGAGGGTTACGACAAGGCTAATGTAGGGCATGAATGTTTTAGCAGCTAAGTTGGGAGCTAATTTATCCCTAGGTGACTTCTAACCTGGGGCTTGTTATGCCCTAGTGGCAGGGTATTTTTAATAGTAAACCGCGTCCCTATGCCTTCTCTGCCAGCGTTAGGTATAATTAAAGGGTAAATATTGTGTATCTTAGAATGAGAAGTGACTACATACATATGTTCACAACTATTTGTCATGTGAGAGAAAAGTAGCTACAGTAGTAAAAGTTTCAGCAGAATTAATTGCATAATTTTATTTCAAAACAAATATTATAAATTTTTGTATGTGCAATGATAATCCTTTACCTTGTATAGAACTCAGGCTCAAAGCTCAGGAGGTATAGCAGAACACAACTTAGAAGGCGCGCGGATTAAGCAATAACAGACTCTGCGTCAACGGCTTAAGTGCTTCGCCACGCGCCTTCTAAGATGTGTTCTGCTATACCTCCTGAGGAAATCAAACCGTTAGATGATGTATGGGTGAGTGAGTATGCAAGGAGGTCAATAAATATAATTTTATGCGTACGATATAATAAATCAAGAAACCGTTTTACCAATCACTATGAAACCTAAGAATTAAATATAACATAACAGAAGAGCTCATAAAGGCAAATTAAGCAAATAACGATAATAAAACGGCATAGTAAACCCACACGTGATCGATTAAACTGTCATAACTGAATCTTTACGATCTTTACCGTCAATCGACGAGGTAGGTACGGCTTTGGATTTACGCAAACGGTCTTAGTGAAGTATCTAATACGAGAGATGCAAATTATCTTTATAATGCTAATGTTCCTAAGTTGCTAGTCCTAGTTTGAGGGGACGTATTTTTTTTTTGTTTTCCGCCCGTGGGGGGGGGGGGGGGTTATGTGGGATTCGCCGACCAGAGTGGCCGGAATACCCACTAAAATCCCAGCGATTCTCCTCCGCGCTGTGTGCGCGAGGGCTGCGGGATCGCATTGTCGCATTCTACCGCAGCCCTCTCAGCGGGCCCTCCTCCGACCCGTTGGTAGGACCTGATGGAGAGCCTGTCCTACCACCATCTTACCCGCTAACGCTAACGTGCAGCCATAGCACCGCTCGCACTGTTGTTTTCCGGTAAGGGAATAAGAGAACCTGCAAATATACCAGCATAGAGGCATGCGTAGTTCAGTTCATGAGGCGCAGTGACCACTTACGTGTGATGAGGTGGCCTATGCGATCGTTTGCCAACCATTGCCATAAGAACCGGCCAAGTGCGTGTCGGGCCACGCCACAATTATAGGGTTCCGAAATTGACGATGCCTACTATATTGAGGTACCCTAAAAAAAATCAAAACTTTATTGTACCACTTTGACAGCGTTACTAATATATTCATGCCAAATTTCAGCTTTCTAGAACTAAGCGTCTCCGAGCTATGCTGCGGACAGACGGACGGACGGACGGACATGGCGAAACTATAAGGGTTCCTTGTGGACTTCGGAACCCTAAAAAAGATAGATCCGTAATCCCCCTTCATCTCCCCTTAATCCTTCACGGGGATGAAATATGAATAACGACAAACTTACCACTGTAAACAAGTACTTATCGACAAAATAAAGGAGAATGCCTGGCGTCCCATACAACCGTGCCCCAAATTGTGCACAAACCTGTAACTGTTGGAAATTAATAATTTGAATTTAGAAACGTTTTGCCATTGTTTTTTTTATTGTAAAACTGGGGGTTTAGATTTCAATTAAACAAAGTTAATCAATCTATAATTTCCTGTTAGCTAGTCCAAAATGGCGCGAGTTGACGTATTTGACATCTTGAATCGGTAAAAATATGGTAAATAGTGATGGGACAAATCATTCATTCTTTGAGTGAACTAGTACATAAAACATCAGTAAAGTGCGAGTCGAACTCGTGTAATAATGGTTCCGGATTTTTCCTATTTTTCGAGATAACCTGTAAAATGTTTTGTCATAGTTCTCTAGGAAAAACTAGTAAATGATATCACCTCCACCTATCATGTCATGGTAGCCTAGTTATTTCACCACCGCCGCCTCTCGGCAGAGAGTCGGGAGTTCGAATTTGGCTCGCACCTCTGAGTTTAGAGATAATCTTAGATTTTAGATACCACTGAGCTTTTCGGTGAAGGAACATATCGCGAGGAAACATGCACTCGACTCCGAATTCCGAAGTGATTCAAGGAAGTGTGTGAAGTCCCAAATCTCCACTGGGCCCGCGAGGAGGCTCAAACACTCTTGTGATGGGATGGTGCCCTGCAGTCGGATTTAAATAGGCTTTTGTGGTGGATAATCACCATATCACCTCCATGACAATGACATTTGAGGCTCGATTCTTCCTTATCTCTCAAAATTCACATATATTTTGCTATTGGCTTTATGGTACAGTATATTGTAACTGTATTATGCATCATGTACTGTTTCTTATATTTTAGTGTGTGGCTGTTCGGTATTGAGAATATGTACAGTGATATATTTTGTTTCTATAAGCGAAAACCTTTAATTGGCTTTGTGTAATTATAAGTAATGTATACTCTGGTTGTATAGCTGTTGGTTTTCCATGTAATAAAATAAAAATAAATAAATAAAATAAATAAATAAATAGGCTTTTGTGGTGGATAATCACCATATCACCTCCATGACAATGACATTTGAGGCTCGATTCTTCCTTAGAAAAAAAATACAACTGTCTTTTTCAAATAACTGCCTTGGAGCAGGCCCATGCCCATGTCCTCAGCAATGGACGTCTTTCGGCTGAAGTGATGAAGCGACCAACAAGAAAACTCACCCCCTTCCCCTCGGTAAGCCGGTAAGCCCATGCTGCTGAGAAGGGTAACGTCTTTCCTTGCCAGAGCCACAGACAAACGAACAGATAGTAGCTCACCTATGAGGGTTCTCTTTTGCCCCTTAGATATGGAACTCCAAAATGTGAAATCGTCACTCTATTGTTTTAATGTCATATGATATATGATTTCATGACAGTGTCATTTTATATGAAAGTGAAAAAAATTTTTGAATTACAAATGTATGTATTTAGCCATAATCATGTGAATTTCAATCGTAATGTGACGAAAAAGGACCTGATCGCAGTATGCTTGTTACAAGGTAAGTGTGTGTGTTTTTGAATACAGTAATTATATGTTTTTTGTTGTTCGTGTCGAAGCCATGATTTTGTTTGGGTCTGGTCTGAGCCATTCCTCTTACGAGATTGGGATAAAGCCTGAAGGAGCTGGGTATAACCGCCCTGCTTTCCACGGGATGGTATAAATCATATCCACAAGGATTTCTCCAAGAAAACCGGCCACCTGTCTCCACGAAAGTATTTGACCTCATATTTGAATTGCGTCGTATATACGTATAAGTTTCCTAACGATGTTTTCGTCCACCCATACTTGATGAGATTAGGCATGTGCCTAGCAGTAGGACTTAAATAGGCTGTTAAACCAGGGATACACTTGAGGACACATGTCCTGCGAGACTGTCGCCAGGACGTCAAGAGAAGTTTGCGCGAAGTTACCAGGTAAGTCTGACGAAATCGCCCGGCTTCTTATATCGTGGCTATCATGGAAGATATATCCCCTAGTGCATACCTGGATTAATGGTGGTTTTCGTTCACCGCACGTCTAGTTTCCAATTATTTCACAGATGAACATGACACATAACAAGATATTCGAACAGAATATCACGGTATGAGCGAGACACCGCGTGACTACGTGGTGAGGATCTTCTTCCGATAGCGGCCGGCTTCTTGATATACAGATAAGTTTTTAAATTGAAATATTCAATTTCAATCATATATTCAGCAAATTGGCCACATATGGGGACTTTGGCTCGTCAGAAAATTAAATGAAGCAAAGTAGCACAGGACCAGTCTGGTGGCGAGCCTTGGGGGAGGCCTATGTCCAGCAGAGTGGGCAGTCTTTCGGCTGACATGATGATGATTCTAGCCTATGGCTGAGAACAAGAGAAAAGATTTGACTACTCGTTGATAATTTAATAATTATGTCGCTCGCAAAGGTAGTACCGGAGAGCTAACGAGTAGCATTCTTTTTATCCCTGAGATCAACCCCATGAGGTTGTGAAAAGGGATTGGAAGTTTAGTGAGAATGCGGGTAAAAGCTATATCGAGATAAAATATTTATTTACAGCGGAGCGAGGATAGATAAATTAAGTGTTTCTATTGGTTGATGAAAAAAAATCCCTCGCAACGCATCCTCGCTCATCTCTGGTGAAAACGCAGCCTTAACATGGGCTAACGTTAATGTGTTAGCAGTCAGAAATACTTAACAAGTGAAAGGTTCCGTTTCTTAAAATCTGTTGCATGTCATTCACATCTTTGAATTATTTCCTGACGCTGTTTTCTTTCATTGGACGTTTTTTCAAGGATTACTCAA
The DNA here is from genome assembly GCA_963971205.1 of Aethes cnicana. Lineage (NCBI taxonomy): Eukaryota > Metazoa > Arthropoda > Insecta > Lepidoptera > Tortricidae > Aethes > Aethes cnicana. The sequence continues at coordinate 4,396,370 of OZ020297.1, forward strand.
CAAAAAGTATCTACATACTGATATTATATTTTTATTAATAGTTATACACTGTTAACAGGATGTAACGTCGTCAGGGGAACAAGTTGCTGGCGAGCGGCGTTTGCTTCTAAGATTAGCTAAGTACCTCTATTGATGTAAATTATTATTTAAAAACCTAGGTACTATTTTTTTTAATAGTACTGACTGGGCGAACCTTTCACCTTTCAAATACATATTAGGGGTGCGCAAGTATTTCCACATTTTTTCCGTATAGTGAATTGAACACGATGATGATGATGGGCGGGGCACATTGCTCGCCGGACTGATGGCCAATGGGACCGGGAAGTCCTCGAGTGACGTCCGCGAATCGGAAGACGATCTGTCGGTAGGCCTCCAACAAGATTGTAGCGACGACCTTGTTAAAGTCCCGGGTAACCGGTGGAAGCGAGTAGCACAGGACCGGTCTGAGTGGCGAGCCTTGGGGGAGGCCTTTGTCCAGCAGGCAGTGGACGCCTTTCGGCTGAAATAATGCTGATGAACACGATGATGGTGAATTGGTGGTGATGATGGTGATGATGATGATGATGATGATGATGATGATGATGATGTTGGTGGTGAAAGTCGGCTAGCGAGTAGTTCGGCATAACCACCCTACTTGCATTTCCCCACGATAAAAGCCATCCTATATCCGTACGATTATTCGGCCTAAATTGTCCACTTAGGGGCCCAACACACAGGTTTTCTCACGATGTTTTCTTACACCTGGCGTCTAGTTTTAACTTGGTTTCATTGATTGAACACTCGTTTTTCAAACAGAATTACACGAGATGAGCGGGAGTGAGGTGATCTTACGTGTACCTACCGTTGTCGGCCATATATATACGGAGATAAGTATACGTGAATATTAAGAGAAAATATTTGACTAAGTACTCGTTTTATTGTTTGTATCGATCAAATCGGATATTACTCCAGCGGTTTTAAAAATTGTTTCACCTGCAAAGATCTACAGTATTAACACTAACACTAACGAGTAAATTACTTTTCAGCGCTAAAATCAACCCTTATGGATGTGAAAAGGTTGGGTGTTTAGTGTGAATGCGGGCAAAAGCTAGTTATTAATACGAATCATCATCATTCCAGCCGAATGACATCAACTGCTGGACGTAGGCCTCCCCCAAGCCTCGCCACTCAGACCGATCTTGTTCGACTCGCTTCCACCGTATTCCCGAGACCTTTACCAGGTCAGGCATCATCTCGTTGTGAGCCTAGTGACAGTTGCTCTCCCGGTGCGCGGATGCCATTCGAGAACGCTATTTTTACCCGACTACGGCAAAGCCTAAGGAAGAGTTCTGACTTTCGCACTCTGTGTGTATGTTTGTATTCAAGTGAGTTGCACCCTAGCACTTAATCTACTGAATCGATTCTAAAAATTTTTGAAGCCGTGGTGGCCTAGTGTGGTTCGACCTACCGCCTCTCATGCAGAGGGTCGGGGGATCGATTCCGGCTCGCACCTCTAAGTTTACTTATTTGCGAAATTCAATTTGAATTTACCACTGAGCTCTTCGGTGAAGGAAAACATCGTAAGGAAACCTGCACGCATCTGCGAAGTAACTCAAAGATGTGTGTGAAGTCCCCAATCCGCACTGGGCCCGCGTGGGGACTATAGTCCAACCCTCTCATGATGAGAGGAGGCCTGTGCCCAGCAGTGGGATGCTTATAGGCTGAAGAAAAATGTTTCACCTGCAAAGATCTACCAGTACTAACACTAACGAGTAAAGTAAGTAAGTAACACTCTATTGTAAAGAATAATACACACAAATACAATTATCAATACAGAATAGAGACACATGTGCAAAGGCGAGTTTATCCCTACAAGGAATTTCTTCCAGCGAACCTTCATAAAATTACTTTTCAGCGCTAAAATCAACCCTTATGGATGTGAAAAGGTTGGATGTTTAGTTTGAATGCGGGCAAAAGCTAGTTATTAATACGAATCATCATCATTCCAGCCGAATGACATCAACTGCTAGACGTAGGCCTCCCCCAAGCCGCTCACTCAGACCGATCTTGTTCGACTCGCTTCCACCGTATTCATTAATTACAAGGAACCAATCCAAAGGTAACCTGCCTCTTTCGATAAAAAAAAAGATTTTTATATGTTTCAGAGGTCATCTTTGTGCTGATGACAACCCATGATGCTTCATTCCTGATTCAGGCTTGTATGCTAAGTATTTGCTAACGATGGGTTTGATTTCTGATTTGGATTGGACCTAAATGTTGAATGAACTCGCCGGTCACTATTAGAAAAAAATATTATATGTAGCTCAGTACAAAAAGATGTACTTATACTCCTTTCTCGTTGCGATTCTTTGTGTAGGTAGGACCCTGCAGGTGGTAGGAACGTCCGTTCGGATAGCTACCCACCGCCTTATTCGCTAACCTACCGCCAAATATAAATGTTGTGTTCCGGTAAGGGGTAAGGCACCCGGTGAAATTACTAGTATTAAGGTATTCCATAAACCTAACACCTCGTGAACAAGAGCCACGTAAAGGGTACAACTTTTGGCTCTCACGGTCGCTCAGAAAGGGCATATATTTTTTACTAAAGCTGTTGACTAAATTATATTACTTGCCAACATTATGAACCTTGTCTAGATTGTGATGTAATACGCGATGATAACAGACATCGCGTATTACATATTTATATTCTATTGTTAATGGTTTGACCTACCGCCACTCATGCTGAGGGTCGGAGGTTCGAATCCGGCACGCACCTCTAAAAATATGTATGTGCAAAATTCAATTCGAATTTACCATTGAGCGTTTCGGTGAAGGAAAACATCGCGAGGAAACCAGCGCGCAGTCATTTATGGATGTGTGTAAAGTCCCCAATCCGCACTGGACTCGCGTGGGGACTATAGCCCAAACCCTCTTGTGATCAGAAGAGGCCTGTGGCTAGAAGTAGGCCGTTGTGTAAATAGGCTGTTGTGGTGTGGTGTGGATATTCTATTCTAGATCCTCTAGAGCCTCCCCTATTTCTAGACGCGAACCCAGTAAACCTAAATTATAAATTAGTTGTCAGTTTCTTTCCTTTAATCAACTTCATTTTGCAGTTGAACTTAAGTACTCGTATGCTGGCATATACAGCAAGCTATATTGGAACATTTAACAGTATGTTTTTTCAGTACCTATGTTCACAGATTCTTCCGTCAAAACGAATAAACCGATTTTTAAATATGTTTTTTTAATTAAAAGAGTGTGCTACGCCTGAAGTCATCCCATTCTCATCAAGTCACGATGTGATGATGGGATCTCAGTGAAATCGAGGGCAAGCCGCAATTTTTATAGGCTCGTATTACGCGTTTCATGTAGTTACTTTTCTTCTAAATAAGTAAGATATATTCTTACTGTACTATGTTAGGGTTTTTGTATTTGCATCTAGTATTCATCATGTTGAGCTGGTGATGAAAGCTCTTTAACAGTTAGATGTTGGAGGATATTTTTTGGTATGGTAGGACTTGGTGCTAGTTTCGTCCGGGTACCACATGTTATCAAATCTTCCTGCTGAGTATATAAATAATTAGAACTTGTAGCCAAAAAAAAAAACATCTTCTAACCCCGACTGACTAAGACAAAGTGAATCGACATCCAAAACTATAATGATGATCTTACGAGTAAAGGTACTGAACTGGAAATCGATCGTAGCAATTTGTCGAAGTTTGAAGACGGTATTGTATTTTTTGTAGGACCTAATATGAGAATGTCAACAACAGTAGGTGATCAACTATATGTTCCAAGCATGTTTTGGATTGTTCTGGATTGACAATATATCAGGCATAATACCTCAGGAACCCGATGTCGGTCGCTTTGTTTAGCTGTGGAGAACGTCAAGTGTCTGCCAGGCTTGAATTTGGAAGAAGGACCAGCGCCATCCCGCACCATGAAAAATAGGCTCATATTTACTGCGCAAACTTACACCTACTTAGGCATAGCTACCTAAGGCATAGCTGAAACAGCGTCTTAGTTCCGAGAACACCTGATATTATACTTCATACTATGCCTGGACGGGCTTGTCAGGCAACATCGCGGCGTGCTGCATGCAATGGTGAGTTGCTTTTCAGACAAAACGGGTCTTTTTTACCTACTTTAATTGGAGATATTGAAATAAATGTTTGTTTGGAAAATAGTAATGTGTATTATTTTGCTATTTATTTACCAAGTGCCGCCGGGCTCCGAATCTCATATCTTTTTGGATGATCTCTGATAGTAATAAAAGTATGCAGTATGTACATAGGTCATAAAATGATCTTCATTTCTCAAAGGGTACCTAGGGTACGTACGTTAAGTACTGCCTTGTCTTTCGTGACTTATTAGAAAAAACGTGATTGATTCGTGTTTACTGAGAGATCATCTGCAGATAGGAAGTTTTGGGCCCCTGGACTCTGATTTTCGATGCCTTGTTACCATTATCTCATGGGACACTAAAAAAGATTTGTCAGTTTTCTCTGACCATCGCGTTGTCGAGATAATAGTACCTAAAGGTGTCGATAATACGGCCCCCCGTAACGTGGTTAGACAGCGGTTACGAGGATTTTCAATTCTACTTTGTTGGACCATCGGGCCACGAGGACAATATTTTTGAAATATAAGCCTCTGGAACATGCTGACATCCTGCTGCGATACGTTCGCTAAGGTCGGGATCTTTGCTCCTGGGTTGTCTAAATATAAACTACTCTAAACTCCTCGCCATCTATCTATCTAAAGGGAAAATAAATCCTTAGACTATCTGGTCAAAGGATGTTTGCAAAGGAATTAATAGACAAACAAATCTTTGTTTGTCTATCAATCTATCTTGTGATTTGATGGACGAACGAAGGGAATTGAAATAATCTTCATGAGTGGTCGAATCGTGTCGAATTCCTCACTATCCGAGAGTGTGACAACGCTGTCAAACTACGCAGCCACATGAATATATGGGCCCTATATAGAAACTTATGGCAGCTGTACTCTCGCTGAGACACCCCGAGAGCTATGCTGGTCTCCATTTATTCGCCATATGCAAGAAAGACACCAGCATAATTTTCGGGGAGTTTCGTCGAGAGTACAGCCGCCATCATCAGATGCACGTCTTTTGAAATGGTTTCTTCATCAGAAAGCACTTTATTGTAAAATCCATACTTGCATGAAGCTTATTTTATATATATAGTGTATTCTAGGTGCGTCTCTCAGAAACAATCTCAAAAGAATGAGAATGTAAGCCCTATCTACTGCCAGTTTCGTACCCGCGTTATCCACTTCCCACAATGACCACTGCCATAATGACGACTTTCCAGAGTAAGTAGTTCCATAAATACCACTTCAGGTTGGTTTCGTTTGTTATATAAATGCCCAAAGGGCAAACTGGCTAAAAATGGCAGCCCCATTAAAGAAAGTCAGTCAAATAAATACCGCTAACGAGGGGCCCCTGTAACGAACCTAACTTGTGCTCAAGGCCTTTCTTGACCGAGCTGACTACGCATAAGTATTTCACATAGGTATTTGTCGGGTATTATGGGTAAGAGACGAGAGACATCGACACGAGACGTGCGTCATCTATGACCAAATCGCCCAAAGAATCGGCGAACCACCTCGTCATCAATGTACGTCGGTTTGTATTCTTGAATTCAGTCTTCGATGACTCTATAATTAAATAATTAAGTAAGTACATTGCGTTAACAGACATCTTATCATTCACCCTACCATAAGGTGGATGTTCAACCTTTTTATAAATAACTAGGCCAACTTCGCAGTTCATTCAAAGAACGAATGATGTCGCCATCACTAGTTACCGATTGACACACACTTTGATATATTGGCTCATTGACGGGTTTCCGATTCACACACACATTTGAAGAATTGTCAGTCAGACATATTAACCCTTTCCTCGCCACGATTATTGAAAAAGTAACGCCAATTTGAGCTCTACTGGTATGAGCAACAGTTTATTTTACGCTGTAGTCTTGGACGTCATATGCCGTCTGTGACCGCTAATACTAGCTGAACAGGAACTAACTATTGATTAACTTATTTAATTTAATTTCTAAACCCCCAGTTCTAGGAGAAAAAGAACAATGCCAATGATTAATAATATTCATATTGTTAATTTCTAACAGTGTCATGTTTGTGCACATTTCTGGGGCAAAATCTGGCATTCTCCTTTGACAATAGTTGCCCTCATACACTTGGTAAAGTATAAACTATAATAATGAAATATTTGAGGCTCTTGAAGTTACGAGAGCATAAACAGGACAATAAAGAGTTCTCTCTGACAGATCTTATATGTTACCAAATAAATTGCTAACTTAGAGAAAGTAAATGGGCGACCGTGCTTTAGCTCTGGTGAAAATGTGACTTTTCCCAGATATGAGTCCGGGTCACAACTCACACCTGCCGCATTCTAGCAAACGGTGTGACAGGTCTTACGAGAACTAATGCTATACAGATGCAGGCGAGCCGCAGACGCGCTGCACACGCATTCGGTGTGACCCGGGCTATAGACCGTCCAACTTTCTTCAAACATATACACACACAAACGTCGATCTTTAAAAAAAAAAAAAAACTACTTTGCACCGGAGTCCCTCTTGGTGCTTGTTATCAAAACTGCGCAACTGCGTGAGGCATTCCATTCAGTTTAGTTTACATTTTTATTGCGTTCAATTCATACGAACGAATCCGAAGATCGAACCGTCGAGTAAATGCGTGATTCATCATACATACGTTCCTTGTAGGAAGTACCTTATTACTTATTAGAACCGACACCTATTAATAGCCACTTAGCCAGCTAAATGTGTTTGCTTCTTAGTTCTGTTTTACGATATCCATTACAAGGGGCCTTACCAATTTTCATAAATATAAAAGTGCCGTTGAATGCCCATGTTGGCCACATTGCACATATTGAGACATTTAACATTTAGAACTGACAAATGAAAGCGACACGGGGAGACAGTTAACCGAAAACTCAACGCCCCCACGCATTCTAAATTCAAATCATTACCACAGGCTATTGAACTGATCAGACAATGGTCCCAAGTGGTCCGTTCCGATCACACCTCCGACCCACATCGGTGACCTCGGTACCGTTCGAACACTCGAGTAACGTGTATTCTGTGACTGAACATGAGTCACGACTTGAGGGGATACTCGTATGTGTAAGAACGTTTTCTCAAAAATGCTATGTAATGTTGCCATAACATCGCTAAAAAGCATCCAGTAAGTAGGTCATACCGAAGGCTTATTGGAAGTGTCCAGTAAATAGCGAGATTTTGAATTTGGAATCAATAATTGTCCAGTAAGTACGTATGTAATTCCATTACGTATCATGTTATTTGAATTTCGAAGCACCATTTTTACATCGCCACCAACCAATACAAAGGATTAGGTCCTGAGGTCGTATATAAATTTAAAATAGATAAAGGATAAAAATTAATTACCTTGAACGATATATCACTTTAAATTTACATATTTATTAAAGTATACGTACTTTTTATTTTGCACATGACAAAATGTTTGATTATATTCACTAAGAACAATAAAAAACTAAAATAGGTCAGCGCAATAGGCAGTACGTATAAAAAACACATGATCCAATATTTAAAAAAAAAACCTATCGACAAGGTTATTCACAATTGTAGTGTGTAAAAAGGCGGAAACAGTTAAGATAATTGTTGACTTCGGAATACCTGTTTTATATTATAAAAAAAGAGGTCTGAGTTAAAGTTAAAATCATGAACATTAGTTCTACAATGTAAAAATTATGAAATATTACCAATAAAAAATGAGATTAGCAACAGTGCAAGTAACTCAGTGCAAATAACTAAACGCAGTCTTTATAAAAAAAAAACGTAATGACAGTCGGCTAGGCGCTAGAGCTAAGGCGGGATTTTAAGTAAAACATATTTTGTTTGTGTTATTGAATACATTTTTGAATAAAATGAGTTCAAGTGAGTCAGATTCCGATATGGACGGCACTCCTCCTCACTTAAAAGCAGAGGTGGAGTTAGCCAAAAATAATTTACTTCCACCTAAGTCAAAGGAGAGATATTTAAAATAATATGAAAAGTTCACTAAGTGGAAGGAAGACAATAAAGCTTATAATTGGTCAGAGAATGTGTTCCTGGCTTATTTTAACCATCTGCGCCAAATAATGCAGCCGTCAAGCTTATGGGCAGTATATTCCATGCTTCGTTGTGTAGTACTAGCAAGTGCCCAAATATGAATGTAACCTTCAATATTTCTTAAATATATTTTTGTCTTTTATTCGTGTTTCATTTTTGAGAAAAGCACTATACTTGCTTCGACCGTAAGAGCCATACTGGCCGCGTATGTAGCCGGACCTCGGCTGGCGCCTCGGTCCGTCAATATCATACTTGGCCAGTATGGCTTACTTACTGGTCTCTGCAGTAATGTACTATTAAGGCCCGCCACATACAGTCGTAATTCCGATTCGGAAATTCCGAACGCATGCCCGCCATACAAAATGTATAGACCTGCCACATACAAGCAGTAGATTTCCGTTCGTAATTCCGAACTGAATGTGTGTGGTAGGTCTATACATTTTGTATGGCGGGCATGCGTTCGAAATTCTGATTCGAGATTCCGCATCAGGATTCCGTGACGGAATTCCGAATGTATGTGGCGGGCCTAATCAATGAGTTTTGTGAAAAACGTACGGGAGAACCCAGAAGTCCCAGAGCTAACTCCTTGTCGCAATTAGAGCTTTAAGGTCACACCGAACGCGTACGCAGCACAGAGAGTGCGTTACTTACATGTATAACATTAGTTAGTTTCCCTAAGCCAGTTCACACCGCTCATGTCTGTGGCATATCAAAAAGGATGACGACAACTTTTTTTTCCTTAGTCTATCAATCCGCACTGGGCCCGCGTGGGGACTATAGCCCAAACCCTCTCGTGGTGAGAGGAGGCCTGTGCCCAGCAGTGGGACGCAAATAGGCTGTAGTAGTAGTAGTAGTAGTCTATCAGGAAGATTATTGAAAAGTGGACACGTATTTTTTCTTTTTTCACGTAATCAAACTTATACGGAGATATATTGAGTTAAAATGTCGCGTGACGTCACGGTTAGGTACGATTTATACCTAACGGTGACGTAGTTAGCCCCCACTCTCCAACTTTAATGCGTTTTAACTTAGTCACTCTTTGTTAATTTGATAAAACAAAAAATACGGGTCTAATATTTTTTTATTTGACTGACGGACTAATTAGAATTTCGATTTCTTCACCCTGTCGTCATCCCTATTTCCAGATTGTCAAAGATTTCCGATTCCGATTTCTCACAGATTTTCAAATGCTGTGCACGCGACGAACACTAAGTAACTATACGAAGTAAGTGCACGTGGCATAGTCGGATCATCGCATAGTCGTCGCAGTAGTAGCGCGTGCACGCATTGGGCTGTTGGCTTTACCTAATTGCAATCACTTTCGTTCTAGGTCTGTTACGTAGACAAGGTACTGAAAGGGTCAGTAACTTATTTTTTGGCAAAATAAAATTAATGTAAAGAAGCCAAGGCATATTTACGTTTATAGCTCAATTTATGGTACCTACAACTTTTTTACTTTCTTATTTTAAACCTCGATTGATTCTGTTTTTGTTTGATAGGTAACTTCATCGAGGGTTCTTGATTATGTTTGAAGAAAATCGCTACAATGGTTTAAAAAAAAATGGCATTTTTTCAAGTAAAGGGGTTTATTTTAATTTTCTACTTATATTTTGAGAATAAAATACCTATCTAATGTAATCATTTTCAAAGATTCCCAAAGTAGTTTATTTACTCGACCAAAAATACTAGCAGGGTGTTAATTCTAGTGGAGTGCACGTGACTCATGGCAGTTGTATGTGTGAGTTATTACTCACAAGTCTCACAACATAGCAACACGTGGCACGAGCAATAATAAAACCGACTCACACACCAATGTTTAACATATCAATGAAAGGACTAACTACAACTGTTTTAAATCAACTTTTCACTCCTCCTATAGAGTATTTTGTTGCCCGTTTAGAGGGAGCAAAATGCGATTTTGCTCCCAAATTTGCGGTATTTCTCCCTAGGGAGCAAATTGTGATTTTGCTCCCTGCTGCTACTGGTTTTCTTGCTCCGCTCGGGATTCTATTCTGGAATCTTTCGCGTCTCCCCGGATTCAATCCGTCACCGGACACTTTGCTCCCTAGTCATACAATCTACTATTTGATTTTCGTTCATAACATAATAGGTACCTCTGTTCGTGAGAATGATAACACGATATTCGTGACATCCCTGGTGTCAAATCACAAATACATATCAAACTCTGACATATCAAAACATGAACGTCTTCAAGACGTTTGCTTCTTAGTTACATTACATTTTACATTAGGTACAAATGCTTAATCATTAAATTGATATATTTCTACAGTCATGTCATTACGAATCGCTCTAGTGTATTGTAGCAACTAGAATCCATGCCATGATAAAAGAACGATTAATAAGATCAATGGCTTTTACCCTTTGATCTCATTTCCTGTACGTATTTATTGCTCGAGATTAATTTGTCCGACCCATTTCGTGGACGTTCTGATAACAGCTATCTATTGCGTTCACTTTCATAAATATTGAACTATGTCATGTTTCACAAACTTAAGGCAAATATCACACTTTTTGTAGCGATGCAGTAGTGATTCATGTCGCTATCCTTTTTACTCAAAAATGCATTGGCAACCCTGAAGACGAAGATAGAATGCCTTTTTGGTGGCAATTTCACCGGCTCTTTCCCATACCGGACGGAACGCAACAGTGAGAGCACATCTTACCGAGCCAGCGGGGCGGGTTCATGCATGAAAAACAGTGATGTTGGCCACAACAGCCACTTTTACGACCCACTGCTGGGCACAGGCCTCCTCTCATTACGAGAGGGTTTGGGCTATAGTCCACGCGCGGGCCCAGTGTGGATTGGGGACTGGACTTCACACACATCCTTGAATTACTTCGCAGATGCGTGCTGGTTTCCTCACGATGTTTTCCTTCACCGAAAATCTCAGTGGTAAGTTCAAATTGGAATTCGCACATAAATAATTTCAGAGGTGCGAGCTGGATTCGAAACCCCGACCCTCTGCATGAGAGACGCTATGTCAAACCTCGGATACCACGGCTTTCTTTCATCGGGTGATGTTAGCGCTAAAATATCCTGTCGGTTTTAGTACGCGTTGTTGTGACTTGTGCGTACGGTTATGGCCACAAGTTTGTATAATATTTTCATATATGTAGAGAAAGTCACGTTTTGCAAATTTATATTCATACACGACCTCTATTACCCATAATTACGTGGCGCATTCAATACCGGTACCGTTTAGCGTCAGCTGAACAACATCCGGAACGATTTCAGTCGGATGAAATTATTTGATTCGGTTGCTATTGCTAAATATAGAACCAACAGCCTAAAGCTCATCACACACGGAGCGATAATATACAATAACTAGCTTTTCCTCGCAACTTCGTTCGTATGCGCAGAAATATTAAAATGTAAAATCCTGTTTTCTTCCCGTTCCCGTGGGAATTTCGCAAAATCCCCTCTTAGTGCTCGCCTACGTTCCCTAAGGAACCTTCATGCCAAATTTCAGCTCTCTACGACCAGTAATTCGGCTCTGCGTTGATCGATCAGTCAGTCAGTCAGTTTCTTGTTTTATATTTTATATATATAGAAGATACACCAAAATATGCGGATATATATATTACAGTACAGCTAAGCATCACACACGGCGAAAGATGCTTTAATAAATGACTCAATGGACAGCAATGATGGCAAAATATATAATTTTGCCATCATTGCTGTCCATTGAGTCCTTAAATATGCGGGATGTTCTAAAAGTAAAACATTGGTGGATAATAAAGGAATATGGGTTTTGTTGATAGTTCTTCAGAGGATACATAACTTTACTTACACGTCCATCAGGTGGACCAGCGTGAGTTATTCACTAATTCCTACTAGTACCTACTTTAAATTGTATGATTTATAACTGTAGGTAAACTTACAGTAACCTCTTATTTGAAGATTACATTACACATTACCTTACTTAATTTCCATCAGGTGAGCCGACGAGAGTAATTTACATAGCTCTGTCTGACAATATTATAAGTAGAATTACTTGCAAAGTGAAAGTCTAAAAAGAACACCCTCTGTTGGCTGGCAAGATGCAAAAATATATATTAATATGCCTTAATATATCGTAATATGCCTTGCTATAATATATATTATAGGTCCGTCTGTGGCATCTGTCAAATAGTATGGAAAATATGTAGTAATATGTTTCATAGTCGGCATATCTTCTAAATATATAAAACAAGAAACTGACTGACTGACTGACTGATCGATCAACGCAGAGCCGAAAATACTGGTCGTAGAGAGCTGAAATTTGGCATGTAGGTTTTTTAGGGAACGTAGGGGAGCACTAAGAGAGGATTATGCGAAATTCCCACGGGTACGAAAAAAAAAACGGGATTTTACATTTTAATATTTCTGCGCATGCGAAGTTGCGGGGGAAAGCTAGTTAATATGTATTATCGCTCCGTGTGTAATGGGCTTAATAAACTATGCAATAAGTCAACGAAGAAGTTTTGACGTAGCAATCTTACAGGGGCGAGAGGAGACGGAGAAATATTCTCCTCTTGGTCCCGAGTTACTAAAAAATTGGTACGAGGGAGTATTCAGCTCTCTCTTGACCAATCTTCCTGGAGGCACTTTAAACGAGTTTAAATGGAGTAACGTCTAGGTGGCGCCTCAAATCATCTTAGGATTTGTATGGAAAAGCGCCCCCCGAATGTTGCTTATAATACCGAGCTTCTCCGATGTACTACCGTACGCGCAATGTAAGGAGATCGAGTCTATTATAATTACCTTGTTTCTGCTAAAATATAAATTCGTGTTATTTATCTGCATGGCTGGTTTCTTTTTACAGTTAAAAAAAAAACAAGTACCTCACCTCCCAGACAGAACAATGTAGCATTTTTTTATTTTGGCTGGCTTATCGTGATGCTCTAGACATATTCATGCTGTTGTCTAAAGGTTAAACCAAAAAGCCTTCCAAACTCGCTTCTCGAGCTAGCTATGAAAGTGTTGCGTGGCTGGTACGGCACAGAAATGTAAATCAATTGCACACGTACTTTCGAAAACGATCCAAAATGGCGACCGTTCGCACTCAGCATAATGAGGCCTGTAAAATTGAGTGGATTGCTCCGTGGCCAGTAATTGACCTAATTACAGTAAAAAAAACTGGCAGTGGACGCGCGGCTAGTTCTAAAAACGAGTTAGAGCCGAGGCTATTGTTTTTTCTAGGGTGTAAAGACATGATTTTAAAGTAACATCAAGACATTACGATGTGTGTTGGTCTTCGTAATATTTCACAGATGTGTGATATCAGCAGGTTCATTGCGTTTGGCCACCTGATTGGACAAGCGGCCGTCTTCGTGATAGACTGAATATGGGTGGCACATATCCATACTAATATTATAAATGCGAAAATAGCTCTGTCTGCCTTCACGCTTCAACCACTGGACGGACGGATTTCAATGAAATTTGGTATGGAAATACTAAATTCTAGTTCCGGGCAAGGTACTTCTTATCCCCGAAAAACTCGTAGTTCCCGCGGGAACGCAATAACCGAATTCCACGCGGGCGAAGTAACGGGCAGAAGCTACATATAATTAGTTAAATAATGTATTTCAACGAGACAATGCAGCATCAGATGGCCTTAACGCAATAATGGATTTTATAAACAATAATAAAATCACACGACGAACACAAAGGCAGTAACGGAATAGTGCTATAAGGTTACACAAATGCACCTGCATATCTGATCATGTTGCACTCAGGTATTATGATGCATGTACACAGCCATTGTTGCTTACGTCGCCTTGAATATAGTACATTTTGATGCAAGTGCGAAAAGTTTGTCATTTTATCACGAGTCCCTAGTTATGTTGGCGCGAGCGAAAGCGAGCTCAAATGTCAATTTCGCACATGTATCAAACGACATTTTTTAATACATTTGAAGCTCAAAAGACTTTACGCACTATTAGTTCGTAAAAAAACAACTTTAGGCACGCTCACTAGCCGTCAAAAAACAAAAAGCGCTCGTTCCGAAATGACAAACTTTTGACACGTTAAACAGGTATCGAAATGTTTACTTTTTGAGCAACTGTATTAAAATAGTACATTACAGACCTAGGGTGGTGAATTCGTAAATGTCTCAGATCCCAGGTTTCTGTGGCCCGAACCGGAGGTGAGGGCCATAAATATGCGATCTGGGGCTTTACGAATTACCGCCCGCGGTTTGTCAAAAGTTTTACGTCTTGCCTTGGCCAAGAAGTGAGATTTTCTCTCCGCGTAGCGGGCTGAAAATCTCACTTTATGGCCAAGGGTGATGTAAAGTATATTTTAGCAACATGCGATTTCGAGTCAGAGATTAGGGTAAAATACCATCAGTCTTGATTAGTGTAATATATGTATTTCATGAGAGAATAAAGTTGGGTGCATACGAAATTAGAATGACAAATTGGGAGTTTTAAATTAATGACTGAGAAGTCTGTAGAAGTCACGTGACCGCGTGTATGTATGTATGTCCGGGTTCAGCTTCTGCCCGCGACTTCGCGTGGAATTCGGTACTGGCGTCCCCGCGGGAACTATGCGTTTTTCCTGGATAAAAAGTAGCCTATATGTTGACCAGTGTTATAAACTACCCCCATAAATTAAATTTTGTTGCAATCCGTTTCAGAGTTAAATCCAGACATACATACAGACATTTTTTTAGAAATCGTTATTTTGTATCGTTTATATACTCCCCTCGACTTGATAGTTCCTTTTAATTTTCAAGTTTCAGACGCGACTTCTATTGGAGTGTATGTTCAGTAGGTCCGAGAATAGGATTTTTCATACCCAAAAAAAATTCCTAAGGCTGTACGAAGTCCGCGGGGTCAGCTAGTTACTATATAGATTGGAAGGAATCTACCGATACAATCTCTCCCTGTAAACTATCCAAAGTAAAATACCTATTATTAATTAGCTCTTCTCTGAGGGGATTTTTACCATGGGTTTACCTATTTTTCAACCAGTCCAAATTACCCATGGGACAATTGTGCATAAATATTCTTCGGGGTCTAATTGGAGGATTCTTGTTTGTTAAACCTTTTTCATACTATTTAGTATTGCGATTTCTCCATAAAAACAACCATGAACTTGTCTCAGCGTAAAAATATCGGTGTGAGTTAATTGCGCTTTCCGGCCAAAGTTCCGGGATCAATATTAATTAATCTTGCACAGCTGCGGCTCATTCAATTTAGAATGGAGCCCTGTTTCGACCGGCCTGTATAGCACGACACATCTTAGAAGGCGCGCGGCGAAGCACTGAAAACGTTGACGCAGAGTCTATTATTGGTTTATCCGCGGGCCTTCTAATTCGTGTCTTGCTATACTAATTAGTAAGGTGACGCGACGTGGCGACTGTCACTTAGGTCTGGTCTGAACCAGACCAGGATGTAAAAGCAAGTTTGGGTCTATGGTCAATTCTACAGTTTCCTATGTCCCAGAAACGAACTCCAAAACTTAAAAGAGTAAACGACCATGTAAATACCATTAGGTATTACGAAGAACACTTGATTTAACCCTTCATTTTCAAGTTTTGCAACTTTTTGACGTGATAACGTCTCATAAATTGATGAAAGCCGGCTGCGCCCACGAAAAATCATGACGCAATGTATGTCCATGAATGTCCTCATGGCGATATGTCCCGTTTTAATTAATGTTTTCTTATGACGTTATCACGTAAAATTATCGTCCATAAACCGACTTTATAGACAACCGATTTTTTTAAATAGTTTTTTTCACCTGCAGTTCTCATTCGCGTCGGACGTTTTTAACTTCTTTTCAGTATTTTTAGTTATAGTCAGAAGTTCAAAATTCCCCTATTTGTAGTTGTAGGATAAAAACGCTACTGAGGCAACGATGAAAGTCGATTACCTATAACAAGTTTCCTATAGGTATCTCGAAAACTACTGGAATTCGCTTATAGCGTTCTCGCGGGAACTATGCGTTTTTTACGGGATAAAAATTAACCTAATGTCCTTCCCCAGGAAGGACTCTAACTAGGTATATCCAATATCCATACCAACATCTAAATCGGTCAAGCGATTTAAACGTGAAGAGATAACAGACAGACAGAGTTACTTTCGCATTTATAATAATACTAGCTGGTGCCCGCGACTTCGTCTGCGCAGGATTAGTATTTTATTTCGAGTAGCTTATATACATGTCGGAGAATGGCACTGAGCATCAGGTATTTCCTTGTCTGTGGGCATTTCGTATAGGTATTCCTCGAGATTATAAGAATAGTCCAATTATAATCTTCAGTAATTTAATTACACTAATTACAAACACCATTAAGAGCCACTGTCTTCAATAGGTAGTCCAATAATAATTCAACAATAACTAATTACAATAATCAAATCGTATGCGTCCGCGCACGACGGGAGCCTATGGAATCTCTTTTGAATCTGTCGTCCTTTTCCTAGGCGACGCCTCTCGGGCAGCACTCAAGTGGATTTCGCGTCAAGCTGGAGTCGTGTCTTCAACCACGGGTTCCCGACGTACACAATATCGTTATAAATTGTAGCCTATGTGTTATTCTCATGTATAAGCTATATTATTGTAAAGTTTCATTAAAATCTATTCAGTAGTTTTACGTGAGTAACAAACATCCATCCATACTTACTAACTTTCGCGTTTATAATATAGTAGGATAGGATAGTATGGATATTTAACTTAGTTGTATGTTACCATGATACAACGAGTTAGTTACTAACAGGTCTATCGATAGGAAACAATGTTATCGAATGAAATAATGCGGTCACCTAATTAATACCTGCTAAAAATTGTAGCGATAATATAATCTAATCAAAATCTCCTTTAATCTAACACGGGTTTAGACGGGTGAGTAAATTAGGTGTATTTTGTCTTTGAGATCGCGCCTGGACTGATAAATATTCGTTGAATAGCTCTTGAGGTTGGCACCGGAAGAGGGAGCGTTGAAGGAAAGAAAGAAAACATTATCTATTGGTGATTAAGTACACAAAGGCATCCATTTGGTTGGTTATGAAATGATTCAATTTTAACTCATTGTAGATATGAGGTTTCAACTGGTGCAGGTTAAGCACCCTGCTTCCACTGGATTCAGAATGTACGCGTTGGTGTTAGTACATAGATAGATTATAAGCAAAGCACTTCAATGTAGGTACTGCCTTATGTCTATTTCGGAGTCGCGGTTTTCCCATTGAAAGAGAGCGATGAAAACATTTAATCCATACTAATATTACAAATGCTATAGTAACTCTGTCTGTCTGTTACCTCTTCACGCTTCAACCGCTAGACCGATCTGGTTGAAATTTGGCATGGAGATGGAGTCCCGGGAAAGGACATAGGCCACTTTTCATCCCGGAAAAACGTGTAGTTCCTGCGGGAACGCGAAAACCGAATTGAACGCAGGCGAAGTTGCGCGCTCCAGCTAGTAAGTAAGCAAAATTCAACAGAAAAGTGGTACTTGGTTATTATGTACCTATTTTTGTTTTTTGTTAAATTGCTGTCGCTGCGTGGGTTGAGTTGGGTACATAAAGGGCAAAGGCGAGGCGAGATAGGTAAATCTAGGACTAACCTCCAATAACGGTTAGGCTGACTAAAATAAAAATATAGGTAGGACTTTATAAGTCTTGTTTAAATTTTATAACAATTTCAGAATACGCGTAGGCGATTTTCTTTCCCAAATTCCCGTGTGGGTGTCGGTAATGAAATAATAATTACAGTATAGGGATGACGACAGGGTGAAGAAATCGAAATTCTAATTAGTCCGTCAGTCAGGTAATAAAAAAATATTAGACACGTATTTTTTGTTTTATCAAATGAACAAAGAATGACTAAGTTAAAACGCATTAAAGTTGGAGAGTGGGGGCTAACTACGTCACCGTTAGGTATAAATCGTACCTAACCGTGACGTCACGCGACATTTCAACTCAATATATCTCCGTATAAGTTTGATTACGTGAAAAAAGAAAAAATACGTGTCCAATACTTTTCAATTATCTTCCTGAAAGACTAAGAAAAAAAAGTGGTCGTTATCCCTATTTGAGATCGCTTTTGTCATAAATTTGTGAATTCGTTACCTAAGGAGGTGAAAAGGGGGAGGTTTTGCCTGGGGGTTCTTTTTTTTCGCAGACGGACTTGCAACACGGTAGTTAGGTTTCCTTATTCTGTGCTTGCTTGCAAGCCAAAGTTATTTGAATTGTTATTCCGCGAATTATACCCATTTACCGGACACTTAGCAAGGTGGAATCAATATGTAGGTTTACTATTGATTTTGCAGATTAGGTATTCAGATTCAGGTCTACGTGTACATCAAACGTGTGTCGTCAAACATCAAATTAGCGTGTCAATCCCTTTGACGTGTTTTTACCCGATTGCGCAAGAGGGGGAAGAGGGGGGGAGTTATGTTTTTCGAGTGTTTGTAAGTAGGTAGGTACATTTCCTTGGCACGCTCTATAGCCCAAACGGCCTGATGGATTTTAGCTTGTGAGGTGTCCTTAGATTCGTCTTGATTGTGCGACTGAAACTAGGTATATCAAAATTTAGTGTGCAGTCGGGTTTAAGTTTTTTTTAATCGAGTTAAGAGACAATTCATGTTTAAACTTTGATCCACCTACCAAGAAAGTTCATTACTAACTGTGTACTTGATATGAAAAATGGATTGTTTTACAGAGTAGCTGGATTTAGAAATTACTGTCAATGATTCAAAACTTTCTCGAACTTTCAGCAATAATGTCAGTCATTATACTACTACTACATCCTATTTGCGTCCCACTGCTGGGCACAGGCCTCCTCTCATCACGAGAGAGTTTGGGCTATAGTCCCCACGCGGGCCCAGTGCGGATTGGAGACTTCACACACATCTTGGAATTACTTCGTAGATGCGTGCAGGTTTCCGCACGATGTTTTCCTTCACCGAAAAGCGCAGTGGTCAATTCAAATTGAATTTCGCACATAAGTAAACTTAGAGGTGCGAGCCGGAATTGAACCCCCGACCCTCTACATGAGAGGCGATAGGTCGAACCACTAGGCCACCACGGCTAGCTAGTCAGTCATTATACATTAGCAAAAAATGGCTTGGATGAATAATTATGGTATCAAATGTAATAATTTATTATTTATCAAGTAATCGTTTTCCCAGAATATGCATGGGCATCCCAGAATAGGCATTGTACTGGAAACAATGGATAAATATAATTTCACTTAATTACCTACCTATACAATGGTTTGGTTGTTATTTTATAAATGCAACCAATAAAATGGAAAAAGTAAATTTTCTTAAGTACAGTACAGGTTCCACCAGATATTACATTACAGAGCGAAAAAGGGTGATCATAAATAACTGAACATGCACGAACTAACATATCTACATTACGAAAGTACACCATTCATGAGAGTAAGTACCTATTATTTTAAGCAGTTGCAACACACAGCGTTAAAAAACTGGAAAAAAACTAGTAAATATGATTAAGACCCACTTTATGGTTATATTCCGCCGTCATAAGGCCCATCATAAGTTACGGTGCGGTAGTTTGGTGGCCACGCACCAACCTATCCACAGTTGTAGCTAACCTACAGCGGCTCCAGAGATTGGCTTGCATGGCTGCAACGGGTTGCATGCGGACAACACCCACCGCAGCCATGGAAGCCATGCTCGACCTGCCGCCCCTTCATCTCTTCGTGAGGCAGGAAGCGGCAGCTACGGCCATACGCCTCAAAAAACTTCATCTTTGGAGACAAGCTAGGGTACCCCACACCTTAATACTCGACGAGTATGTAGGTAAGGAACCACTCATAGAGGCGGTCACCGACAGGATACCCAAGCAGTTTGTCTTCGACAAGAAATACAAGGTACAGCTGCATGAAGATCCCTGGGAAGGCCTCAACGAGAGAGAACTGAGGATTTTTCACAGACGGCTCAAAAACTAACTCAGGTACAGGCGCCGGAGCTTTTTCGGAGGACCTCCACATGAGAATATCAACATCACTAGGTACCCACAACACTGTGTTCCAGGCAGAGTGCATGGGTATCATAATAGCCACTACAGCTATTACAGCCAGAGAGGTGAGGGATTATCCCATCCGCATACTCTCGGACAGTAAAGCAGTTCTCCAAGCCCTCCAGAGCAACACCATCACCTCTGGGCTAATCTACGAGTGTCACTTGGCCCTGTCTGAGGTATGTAGCACCAACAGCATAACCCTGCAGTGGATCAAAGGACACAGCGGCTCGCGCGGCAACGACGCAGCCGACGCACTGGCGAGACATGGGTCTGAGGACGCAGCTATAGGACCAGAACCCATCGTGCCACTACCTTTCGGATGGCTCAAACAAGCAATCCGGCAACACACCAAGGCCGCCCATCAACAGATCTGGTCGACCCTGGATACCTGCAGGCAGGCCCGGCAGGCCCTCCCGACGATCAACCCCGGATTGTCACGTAAGCTTCGTAAGCTAGGGAGAGGGCAGTTGCGCCTAATCACAGGAGCAATAACTGGTCATGCCCTATTGAACAAACATCTATACAATTTGGATATTACAGACAGCCCCCTGTGCAGAGCCTGCATGGAGGCAGAGGAATCAGCCACTCACGTCCTCTTGGAATGTTCCGGAGTGGCAGCGTACCGGGCAACACACCTCGGAAATCCGAGGTCGCTCCAGGAAGTCGTCGGCAACATTAAGGGTCTGCTAGGCTTCCTTCAGGAGCTGGGCTGGCAGGAGTAGCCCCGCCAGCCAAAAACTTCACGCAAAATAGGCGCAATCATGACGTCGAGTTGCGGAAAACCGGCCCGCGCGAACCTATCCTAAGACCCACTTGCACCAAAGCTGCTAACCTCGAGTATATCTGTCTGTCTGTTGCCTCTTCACGCTTAAACCGCTGGACCGATTTCGATGAAATTTTGGTATGGAAATAGTTGGGAGTCCCGGGAAAGTACATAGGACATACTTTTTATCTCGGAAAAACGCATAGTTCCGCGATAACCGAATTCCACGCGGGCAGAAGCTAGTAATTAAGTTCCCAATCCGCACTGGGCACGCGTGGGGACTATAGTCCAAACCCTCTCGCAATGAGAGGAGGCCTGTGCCCAGCAGTGGGACGCAAATAGGCTGTAGTAGTAGTAGAAGCTAGTAATTAAATAAACCTGTGAAGGGGCTTGGTGCAAATGGTGCCAAGGGAGGGTCTTTATGTGATCATGTATCTATAGGTAGACCACTTAAATGAGTCCTCGCCCGTCTACCTATAGTTCAGCAACTTGCAGTAATTGTTTGCAAATTATGCCATATAATGACTAGGTACTATAATACATAACCAGTTGGAGAGACATCCCACGCTAGCACCAAGCTATTTGCACACTCAAGATAAGTATTGTTACATGACTGAAATATAAAATACAGATGCTGCAGTCTCTATAAATGTTTTTTTAATACTATTACAATAAAATTAATGTAATTACTTCCATGTCATCAAATCTACACATATCTATCCCCCTATTATTTAAAAAATGCCGTGAGTTAGTCTAGCTAAAACTCGAGAACTGCTTCCAACTGGCCTGAATCTTTTTTTGTTAGGTATATTCTCTATGCTTCAGGGAAGGTTTTAGAATGAAAAAATCGGAGAGAATCTAAAGGAACAGCTAAAAATTAAAAATAATTTTAGATGAGAGTTGCCTTCGGGTGATACTAAGTTCACAGGCTCAACTAGTACAATAACAAAAATCCACTATACACATCCAGTAGTAAATATTTACTCTAAGTAATGCTTTAAACATATTTGATGTTCTTCATTTATAATAATCTATATGGATGACTAACTAAGCTTTGTTATCAACAGGGAACAATGAGACACGGTCAAAGTCCAAACAATGGGAACTATAGCAAAACATTGATGAAATATATCATGTAGGTATGTTATTCAGTTTAAAACTTGTACCTTAACTAGTTTTTCTTTTGTGGTTTGACTAACTTAACAAGACTTTTTTGTTATTTAGCAAAGATTAATGACAGGACAGTAGGTTTTAAAATAAATATAATATCTATATCAAACTTTCTACTAAACAAAAAAAAACATCATTTTATTTCTAATGTGTACTTTGATGTATTAGCAATTGGATTTTATAAATAATTAGAAACCACTACATGGTAATTAATGGCCTGCGGAGCCAATGGCCGATACTAAAACAAATAATAACATAGTGATTAAATAACAGATCATTTACCTACTACTACTACAGCCCATTTGCGTCCCACTGCTGGGCACAGGCCTTCCTTCATCATGAGAGGGTCATTTACCTACAAATAATAAAATATTCACAATTGTCACAGCCAGTCCACAGCCTTTTTTGAAAGATTTTCGGTTGGTTTAACACACACTGTATTTCGACACCTCAATTAACATTTTTTTTCATAAAATAGGCTCTTTGATCATGGAATACACTGTGAGGTGATATACTAGGTACTTTATTTTGTATATTCAATTCAATTCAATTCAATCATTTATTCAGCAAATTGGCAACATAGCGGCACTTTTACACGTCAGAAAAAGAATTTACCAGCGCTTCCTAGACCCATTGCTTGAGAAGAAGCGCCGCAACAAACTTAAGCAGAAGGCCTTTTTTCAAAATTTACAAAATTTACATTACATGTATAAAATATGGAAAGATTACATGTATTTTTCAATTTACATGCCTTTTTTCAAAATTTACAAAATTTACATTACATGTATAAAATATGGAAAGATTACATGTATAAAATATGGAAAGAGCAAATGTCCCGTCTTATTACGACCTAAAAAGACGGGCACAGGATCGAGAGACATGGCGGTTACTCCACCGACAAGAGCACGGCTCTTAAATATAAGAAGAAGAAGTATAAAATATATACATATAGGTACGTACTAAAATTACATTGAAGGGATGTATAGTCCCTAACTTAAACTTAAATCTAAGATCTTAGAGATGCATAGTCTCCAAGGGTCCAGAAAAAAATATATATATAAAAAACCTCCATATGAAACAGGTATTGTACTAAAGGGGAAAAAAAGTGATGAGAGGAGGCCTCTGCCCAGCAGTGGGCAGTAAATAGGCTTATGCTGTTGTGGTTGTTGTTCTTAATTCTTACTCAATAAGGAAACATTAGCGATACATTTTATGTATAACTTAAATAAATGAAACTAAAAATACTGAATAAAGCAAATTATTAAATTACAAGATATTTATTTTATTCTCTCGTTTCCAGTAACAATAAAACAAACTAATACTTCCAGTATAATTAATGACACTGAATAGAGATTTGTTAGTAAACATCTTCAAAGCTCATTAGCAAAGTACACTGTGAGGTGATAAGCTGTGAAGGAAGTCTTCTACAATGAGTCACTGCATTTATACTGAGATTGCTTGACCCAAGTGAGTCAGATCAGGGAATGAATAAACTAAATAAAAAAACAATACATTTATCTCACACCCTGATAACTGCACCATATTGGAGTATCATTGTTGTTGCACTGGCGTAAAGCCAAACCACACGTAAATCATGCACAGACCGCATATTATGTAGTAAAACAAGGAAGTAGGTATATATAAGGCGATACGAACCTACAATTAGTCCTAACATTACCTTGAGATCTTCACGATCATATTTTATGACGAGCTATATACAACGTATTCATTAAATTACTTCGGAGAATGCTTCGGAGTTGTTATATCGTAATAACAATGGATCGTTCTTAGAAAGACCAATAAGTTTGAATATCGAACTTGAGCACTGGCTGTCATTGTCAGTCTTAATAAAAAAACATCCGATTGGTACCAAAAACACTTTGCAATCAACTGGCCAGCAACGTTTTATAATCAATGCAGTATAACACCAAGATAAAAAAAGAAATCGCAATAAATGAACGTTCAAATATAGAAACACCTTCACTTACGTTTTAAACACCGCAATCTTTTGTGCACTTATTTACACTGTAGTCTCACCACATGTTTTGGTTAAATTAATGGAACTCACTGTTGCATGAAATTACAAATTTGTATTTTGCGACAGAAAACAATGGAATGGAAAAGAAAAGACGTGTGTGGGTTGGTTGTGGTTGGATGAAATTCTTCCGCTGTCTGGCTGTCGGACCGGACGGCTGACAGTTCTCTCTCTGTCCATCAATAGATGGCGCGAGCACAACACACCATAGACAACGAGTATTGCGAGAGAGTCTATAAAAACTCCAGAATTTAAGAAAAGCAAAATATGATATCTTTTTTTATCTTATTAAACAATTAATCAGAAAAATATTCTGACTACTTTTCACGACTCTTTTATTAAGTAAACGGTTTTTCTGTGACAGAAATAAACATGTTGATTCTGAAATTCATAATTGGCCAAAAAAAAACATCCGCACCGGGATCCTAACCTAAATACGTTTCAAAAATATCAAGAAAAGAATGACGAATTACCAAAATATCTATAGATTTGGAAAACTAAAATTAAGTCTTGATTAATACTAAGCA
>OZ020297.1:4421193-4563419 GCA_963971205.1 Aethes cnicana
GTTTTGGTCAGGTGATGAAGGCGTACGACCACAAGAAGCGAGAGAACTGTGCGCTCAAAATGGTGCGCAACGAGAAACGGTTCCATCGTCAGGCGCAGGAGGAGATTCGCATCCTGGAGCACCTCCGCGACCAAGACAAGGACAACACGATGAACGTTATCCACATGTTCGACTCGTTCACCTTCCGCAACCACACCTGCATCACTTTCGAACTGCTCTCGATCAATTTGTATGAGCTCATACGAAAAAACAAGTTCCAAGGTTTCTCTCTGCAGCTGGTGCGCAAGTTCTCGCACTCGTTGCTGCAGTGTCTGCACGCGCTCAACAAGAACCGGATCATCCACTGCGACATGAAGCCAGAGAACGTGCTGCTGAAGCAACAGGGCCGCTCTGGGATCAAGGTTAGTAGCTAACCCTTTAAACGCTTATTCGCTCGCTGAAGTCGCAGATTGAACCTGAAGACGACAGTAAAAACCGCATCAAAACACTAAGCATTATTTACGCGTTTCAACTATGTTTATGTTGTCAATTATTAAATACGTTTCGGGTGCCCAAATAGTAATAAAATTGGCTATAATAAATCCACTTAGTAACCATACTAAAAACATGATTTGACGTAGGATCAATTTTTCGAGTAGGCAGCAGGTACCTATGCCCGTCGTGTTTTGTTATTTATACCTATCGTGGTACCCACGTTTGCCTTTACCCGTGCCAATACAGATGAATAAAAACGTACTTATATGTGTCAGTGGGTGTCCAACAGATCCCTCACGAGGGCCCGCCCACGGCTAAAATCAATAAGCGTAATTTGAACACCTGCATTTAGTTAGGGTGCGTGCGAGACCAATCAGCTGGTCGCCGCGAGCGATACATAACCTCACAAAGCAGTTAGCGTATTCCGCGTACAGATTATGCGCATCTTAGAATAAAAGTACCTACATTCTTAGAAATGCGTCCCCGTTTTTCGATAACTCTTTATTACGTATCCTATTGCAGCGATGCCGATAAACGTTATCTGCGCGAGTCGCTCACCCAAACGCGTTCTATTTTCAAACCGCCCAATACATTCGGTTACTCGCTCCCGCCATGTGATGTGACTGCTATTTACGTCAACTCGCATCCGCGTCGACGTTCAAAAACAAACTTAACTAATGAAACACGACCCCTTCATGAGACAAGGTCCTTCCATTACAGTTACATGGAAAGGTATGTATCTTAATTGATACCTATCTCCAGAAAACCAGATCACAGTTAAAATGTTGCCATTTGTACAAATCACCTACCTAAACTTAAACTCCTAAACATTTGATATTAATGTAAATTTACCAAGTTACTTACAATACCTATCTACCTGGACGTACAAGAACCGTGTCTTCTCCATCTTTTATTGTGATTGAACTCATTGAACTTTAAATAAGTATCCAAACTTCCACACTTCTTAACTGTTTCACCTGTATTGTTATGTTATTGTATTATTTACAAAGCTGAAAGAGAACCCACTACATGTACCTACCTGATTTTTTTCCATTAGGTTATCATTATACGTCGCCCAATGTCTGTCTGTTGCAGTGTTCAACAAAGAAAAACGCAAACCTTGGACCGTTCTCTAGTTTTGCTGTGCTATAGCAAAAAATATTTGACCTCACCTCGTGATGAGACGAGAAGCTTTTTAGTTGATCATAGACAAGAAAAGCAGCAATTGTTTTTTTTAAACTTAGGCTTAAATTTTTAGGCTGAGTTCCATCAAGAAAGTTAACGTCCGATAAATAGGTACATACATATGGCGCCAGCTGTTATTCCATACGGAAACGGCATTTTCTTTATAGTGAAAATCTATGCGCCCATATTTTAACGGTTGTTAACTTTTTGATGCAACCCAGACTTATACACGAGTTGACACGTAAAATACTTAACAATAATGACGTTAGCCGTTTCACGGCGTGTTAAAAAAAATAATGGAATGACGTAAAAACAATTCTATATATCTACAAATATTTGAATAACATTCATTAGGTACTTAGTAAGTGCTGTCAACTCCGTCATACATATTGCAACTTACGAATATTATTTTATGAGATTTTATATACTGGCGTGGGTGCCAGAATGTTGATTCAGGTGAAACCTAGATCGCAAGCAGATATGCAACAGGTAGGTACCTCGATAAGATAATGCTTCATTGGTTAGCATTGCCAAGCGCATGCCCCTAACGGCACATGCCACTTGCCACAACTAGATTTTATATTTTTCTCTCCTATTGTCTCGGCGTAACACTGCAATGTAAGTTAGACCCCTTTTTATTCCTTTGTTTAATTGTGTCTTGCTTATCTCTGTACAAATAAATAACAATCTTGAAAACCATAATCGACTTGTCTCTGTTCGAAAAAATGCTGGCTGAATCCGGTAGATTTACTTACGCGTTTGCATCTTCTTAAGGCGCTGACGAGACCTAAATTGACTTTATTTAAACAGTATTTGAACGAAAACTATTTGATTTTGTATGTCGAGTAAAATACATGTTAATATTCACTATATATGTACTTGCTATTTCGTAAAAAGGATTTCATGAAATCGGTTCAATGAAAAAAAATCGTGAAGTTACGTCTTCTAATGCCATTTAAACGGTTCTACATATAAGTTACTATAATTAAATACACTATTCCGTCGTACTCATACCAAAAAAATTGCTAATTTATAATGATCATGCAATGTGGGATTTATTTTTTTCTTAATTTTTCTGATTTTCTACGTATATCGCCCACATGCCGCGGTCGTGCTTCTCGCTCCCTCCAATGCAAACAGACATTGTCCGCTGAGACAGTTGCCTGCTTCGATTACTCAAGGTCATTAGCTCTTGTCAGCGTCTTAATTAAGGTTACCAGCGTGACTAACAGAACCACTTAGCTTTTTCGCAATACCCGGTAGGTAACGGTGGTTTTATCAAAACCTGTTCTGAATTGCCTATTTGGACACAGCCAGCAGTATAAAGCCAGGATAATAAGTTATAAAATATGCGGGCCGCGTTAGGTGCAATGCACTCTACATTTGAATCTTTTGAATTTCTGGTCGTGAGAATGTAAAGACTATTTTTTTTTAACTTTAAAACTGGTTTTTAAGTTTAAGTTTAAATTCATTAAGTAAATTGTTTCATTTCTATTTTGTTATTACCACACAAACATGCCACGATTAAAATTACTTGCTATTTTAATGTCCAATGCAATATGAAACGTGACATATCAAAGCAACACGTGAATATTAATGACTAGCGATAACCAGATATCTTTTAATAATCGATAGCGTTTTTTTTTTACTTCATAGACATAAACATTTCCGTTCTCCCACTGTGCAAGTATTGTAATAAAATGAAAACAGTTACTTTGCAGATTTACGGTTCTGACTTTACGTCGGCTGTTCTATCGCAGAAGCTTAATTTCATACAATGCAGAGCACTTTTGTTGCATTGTGTTGCCGTATAAAATTTCGTGCCCGCTCAAAGGCATGCTGTCAGCCATTTCAACCACGCCGCCATGCGGGCATTTTGTCGAGCCGATGTAACTCGACTGTCACGCAAACGTAAACCAATCTTTCAAGTTGCAATGCCGTTTCAAGTAGCCAACGCAGGTAATTCATACGAGGCAATTGGAGTATGTTGAAAATTATTGTTTAAATTGACAGGACAAAGTTATGTTGATAAGTTGTCAGACTACACACGGCCAGGCACGATTATCCATAAAAGAACATAAAGATAAACTCGATCCGTATAAAACTCGTAAGAAAACAATTTAGCCAACATCGAAACGCGATGTTCCACAAACAACTCCGCAGGATATAGAGCGGCCTCGAGACGCCACCTGCCCTTAACCTGTCCAGGTAGATTGTAAGGGCTAGCGCGCACGAGCAACTTAGTTTTACGGCAATTTATTTGTCACTGTCGCCATCTCCTCGCCACAATTTGAAAGATGCGTACATGGAGTCGCATGTGTGCATCACAACACAACTATTTTAACGCGCACGAGCAACTTTTGTTCCCGCAACTATTTCATCTCTCACTCGTCGCCACATTCGCGCACTTTCATACTAACCCGTAGACTTGATGTAAGAGACAAAATAGTTGCGGAAACAAAAGTTGCTCGTGCGCGCTAGCCCTAAATAAACGCACAGGTCCCTAGCGAACAGACCTCGCAAAAACTGTACGAGCCATAGACTATAGAGTAGCTAAAACTCAGACGAAGGCATTTAATAATTTACAGATTAAGGTCGTGTCCTCAAATCTAGAACAATTCAATCTATATTAAATGGAGTAATTATTAATTAATAGACTAGGTTTTTGATTAATCTTCCGGGAACAGAAGGCCAAGATGTTTGATGGTGAAATAGAAATAACTGAACAACGTTGCGCTGTTACGTTCCGTTATAGAAGCGATGCTTGTGTTTTTTTTTCTTTTGAATGACGCCATATGTTCAACATATGATGTCCATGCACCCAAATTAGTTAATGTTGCTATAAGGTTTAAGGTATCTAAGTAAATTCATTTGTTTTGTACTTATTAGAATTGTTTGACTTTAGTTACAAGCAACATTTTGATAAATAGTTTTAAAACCACAAACCACTCAGTTAATGTGTTTTAAACAACATTGTTGATAGATTAAGAATTAAGAAGGTAATTTAACATTTGCTAATGAAAATTATTTTAGTTATTCATATTAATTACTACCCTTGCCAGTACAATACAAACTTTGAAAAAATAACATAACAGAAAATTGTATGTTTCTTCTATCTGAGACGAGACGAAAATGTGAGCAATAAAAATAAAATTGTGCACACCACATGTGTAATGTTATTTTTTAATGTAGAGCACACTCCGTGTGTTTACTAAACGGCAACGTTACTCAATCTCAATCCACTTACACGATAGTCTTGAAGATAATATTTACCATAAAGTAACATGGCAATGCACTTTTGTAATGTACAGTACAGGCAATAAGTTTGCAATGTTGGTCGCATACGTATATCATAATATCAAACAATTTAAGCAAAATGGCGACTTCTCTGTGCTCTTTTACATGTCATCTTTATAGTTTTGAGGATATGATGAAGGCAAAATATGCATCCAACATAACATACATGCAAATATCGACTAGATCCAGCAATGCATCGTCAATTATTAATGAGTTACAAATGCATGCAACATTTGTCAATTAAGAGGGTTTATTCCGAAAGTGAAGATGTGTGTGAAGTTCCCCATCCGCACTGGGCCCGCGTGGGGACTATAGCCCAAGCCCTCGCGTGACGAGAGGAGGCCTGTGCCCAGCAGTGGGACGCAAATAGGCTGTAGTAGTAAGTATTCCGAAAGTTGGCAACGTCGCATGAAATAATAAAAACAGCGGAACAATTGACAGCTAAGTAGCTGTCAATTGTTCCGCTGTTTTTATTATTTTCTCAATATTACTGAATTAAAAAAGAAGTAATCATTCTATGGTTGTATTCAAATGATAAGATTACATTAAAATGCATGTAAAATGCGATGGAAAGTTTTCAAAAGATAATACTAAAAATGTAGTGTTGCTATGATAGTTGTTTCAATCCATACTTAATGTTTTATTCAACCATAGAGCGATTATTCATGTTTTCATTCAGTATCATTCAGAAATTAATGAAAACAGCGAAATATTTGACAGCTATTTGCGACGTTGCCAACTTTCGGAACAAACCCTCTTAATGGCTGAAGTACGTGTGACTTCCGCGATCTGAGAGCTCCATTCGAGGCTATCTTCATAGATATCGAGTGTCTGCTCTGCTTCGCTTCCACCGTAGGCGCAATAAAATTTTGTTGGTATTTCTATTGGCGTTTTATTCATAGATACCTATCCGAAAGCTCTGTTTAATATTGATGATTGTTTTTATGTTATCCATACATAGTTACATATTTTTCTCTCTTACACCGAAACGTAGCGTAGGTTGTAAGACTTGTAAGTAATTAATTACAAAAGTAATTCCTTTACCCTGCTCCTTTACGATCTTACATACCATTTTTCAATCATAAACTCCGAGTATGAAATAAAAACGAACGACGCTAAACCAGTATCGCTTTTCTAGAACCATTGTTTCTGCCAACTCAACCCATTAGTGCTTACACACCTGCGCTGACTTCCTATCAGTAATGAGTAGGGAAGAGTCATTAGCAAACCATTTAAGACGTCCACTGACTGCGCAGTACGGCTTCCGGATGCTTAGACCCTGGCTTATACCTAACTGACGTAGCACCATGCTATTTTCACGCTCCATCGGGTCGACGGATACCGCTAGGATGTGTGCAATTTACACAATCGACTACTAATTATATATTACGATAAAAAGATATGAAAACTTGAGATTCAGGTCATTCAAACATTTACTTCGATGAGGTACTTGTACCTATTAAATAATCTGCCGAGTATTCGTGAGATGTTTAAAAGTCGCCTTAAACCCATACAAGAATCCCAAATAGGAAAGTGTACTTCACATACTGAACGATTAATATGATATGAATCTAATCAAAATTCGTCGCGATGCTTCCTTATTAGACCTTTCCATTTACTAACGTTATTTAAAACACCCATGAATTTATTATAAGCAATTTGTATTTGCGTAATTTCTCTGCAATTAGACAGGCATAACAGTTAAATGGGAAGGCATTATACCCACGAGCCTAAGGCGCTCCTTGTTGAATTGAATTTTCGAAGAGCTACGTTTAACCTATTACGAAGATCGAAAACTTAAGCAACAGCCCATTAAGCGAACCAAAGCGAACGATTAATATGGAATGTTACTGAAACAGGACATATCAGTCATCGCCCGCAGTCTGTACTAAGTGAAATCTAGAATTTTCCAGTAAATTCTAGAAATAACATATCGAAGAAAGAAGTCCTGAGATACAGTTAATTGGCCTTTAAATTCTTTGCGACTCAAATATTTCCCACACTGATCAAGGAATGCCAGAGAAAGTCCCATCACATCTCTAAAAAACAAGTAGCGTAGCAACGGTTTGAAAAACGTAAAAGAAATCAACAACAAAATCAACAGCAATTTCTTTGGAATTAATTGAAGAGACTACCGACCTTCTCCTCCGAAAGCTCGTCATACAACGAAGACAAGCGGTTGAGTGTTTGCGGATAATAGGATAAAATTGGGTCGGTCGGAAGTGGTGATGTATCGATTCCATCTCGGTAATCGCCCAAAGACACCCGTTGTCTTGGAAATTCGTCTTCTGAAGGTAAATCAGTTCTGGATTGTAGCTTTAAGACTATTATAATACTTAATAAGTGAAGTGCTAAGTAAGAGGTTGATAATGGAAATACCATAGTTCATTTTGATACGAAAATTATAAGCGACCCACGTTTGCTCATATCTAGAAGATATACGACGACGATATCAGATATTTCCAAGAATTTCATTTCAAGTAAATAATGTAATGCATATTTGTATCAGCATATCATCATCCAAGTTATATGATTGTTGTCGTTTTCAGAATTCGTATGAGTCAACTAATAGTAATCTAATACATTAATGAATAAACAATTGATCACAGAGACAGTGAAAGTAAATTAAAATCTTTGTAAATTATTCTAACCACATCATTCTGTCTTTCTAATTTGTGTGCATTTCCACATGCAAACTGTTCTGCAAGCCTTATATGTACCTATGTATGTACTTATTAGACTGCAATACCTGATGGCTCTGACTTGAGAGCTCTTCATAAACCTGCGCTCCACAACAACCTATGCTCCTATTTCTGTGACCCAATTACCGCCATTATCGCTCGTCTCAGCACGTGACGCATTTAGATTAGATTTTACCTCCGCTTCGGAAATATTCGCAATCTTTCTGCGCTTTAATTTACAAGAAAAATATAAAATATTCATAATGACTCTCAAGTGAAGATGAGCATTGAGCTCCCACAAGAAAATTCCACAGTTAAATATTTCACGATCCTTTTAGGGTGGGTTGATTCAAGCATAGTTGACGGACTCCTGGTCGTTAAATATGGCCGCCGAGCTGTCATCCCATACAGAAACGTCATTTTGTCCCATAGTAAAATATTTAACGTTAACTTTAACGGACGGTTTGATTGAATCAACCCACCCTTAGAAGAAAACAAGTATACGCAGAGACTGCTGGTATCACTTACCGTTGTAAGTTTCATCACCGAAGAACTAATTATTTTATAATTCACTTCAGTTTCTCAAGTATTCTTAGTTTCAGTTTAATTTATAGCAGTTTCCACTTTATTATTTATGGTGTTTTCTAGATGTATTTCTAAAATCCCTATTTTCACCTTGTTTTAAAACATGATAATTTGCCCTGGTGTTTACTTTTCAACGTTATCATTATCTACACATCTGTAATTTTCCGACTTCATATTAGTCTAATTATTTTATTTCCGTAGTTATTGCATTTGCTGTATATATTTACCGACTTGCAAGTTTTGAGGTGAGAACTTTTGAACCTCCCCTTTTAGGTGAGTTTAATCCAGGGGTTCGCTACAAATAGCCGTCTAGTTTCCAGGGAGCACTTTCAAAGGCTTCAACTCAAGCCTCGCGCTAAGGTTCAGTCTTATTCCGACGTATTGACAAACTTCTGCTCTTTCCAACCACTTTAACGAACTTTCAAATCCATAAACGGAGATTTGAAAACTGTCGTAATGGTTAATAGAGCGGCTTCTTCATACCAACTTTGTGGAAAATACGTACCGTTGAAGCCATCGTAGATTCTAAACCGTCTATGCAATGTCATCGTATATTTACTTGTACCATTTACCTTTTTTACATCGAAAAAGACACCGAAATCCTATGATCCCCATTAAGAAACCATAAGACCTCGAATGCGTTGCCTACCCATGGCTGTGAAGCTGGCCACCCCATATCAGCTACCCGCAAAAAGCATAGCTATTTTTGCGGGTAGCTGAAATGGGGTGACCAACTTCACAGCCATTGCCTACCCTGAGGTCTAAGATGGAATGCCTCTGTGCCAGAAATTTACCTAACATGGTTAAGTCAATCGGCTGAAAAATTGATCTGTAGTCCTATTAGAATCGACTTCTGGCAGTTCGCCATTGCGTGCCAGTCGCTTGTTCTGTCATCTTTTAAACCTTTTGCATAGTGAACTTCGCCGGGCCAGACGAGTAATATTGAATGGAAAAGGAGTTTCAATTTCCGCCACGTTGAATGAACTTTGTCAATAATATTGATGCAACAACGCTCGCATACGGCTGTCAGCTGTCACGGATATTTTCTGGCTTCTTTAGTCCTAAAAAAATGGCAAAGAAGAGAAGACAAGCCATTTTGTTCGATGAGGTATTGCTTCATACAAAAAATATAGTTCCATCCATGGAACAAACGAGAGGACCGACCCAAGTTTACGGACATTTCTTTCTAAAGCGACAGTGTTTTGTTTTATCTATGTTTTGTACTGAACTGCCCATGCGTGAATGACCCCGAGCTTTTTTGCGCATTACAGAGAATCCTTGCATGTTTTTTTTTATCAGTGGTATAGGCAAACGAGCGCACAGCCCACCTGATGGTAAGTGGTCACTGCGGCCCATGGACACCGAAATCCTATGATCCCCCATCAAGAAACCATAAGATCTCGAATGCGTTGCCTACCCTGAGGCCTAACATGGAATGCCTCTGTGCCAGAATTTATACCCCAAAGAGGTCAAAGAAGTTAAATAAGAAAAGAAAATAATAATAATTCTTTATTTAACTTGTCCAAATGATTTATCATACTAGAGGCGAAAGCACACAATCTTATTAGGTCACTGTACACACAAATACCTATCGGCGAGTCAAGTGGATGTCTGCGCGTACATTGCGGCTATACAGATACACAGTTAGAATATTAGAAACAGTTCGCAATCCTAAAAGTTATTGGGGATCGTAAATAGTATTTTTCGCAATCGTGACATAATAGAGAGCTTTTCAGTCGAGTACCGTGTTTAGGCCACGAAGCTTGCTGAGTGGCCTAAGTAAGGTACGAGATTGAAAAGCTTGATTATGGCACTATTGTGAACAATACTTTTTGTACGAGTCCATTAAAATTAATAATTTAACTCATTAGTACGAGTATATAAGAAAAATAAATGTCGTTTGAATTTTGCTCTTCGTGGTAGGGCCTGTAATCTAGTTGGTCACGACGTGCATCTAGATGGCCATGCCGAAACGTGAAAAAGTATTTCGATCGTCTAGAGCGAATCGAAATAACTTATTTCGGTTGTTTCGGAAGTATGACTATTTAACGATGAAAAGAGTGACATTGCAGTATTCTCTATGAAATCTTAATACACATATTTCAATTGACGAGTACAAAAATTTAATTACAATGACTACTAACAGTTGTAGCATTAGTAACATTACATTTTAGAACAAAAGATGCATTAAACAGCAGAGATACCACAGACGGGAATCGTTAAATCCCACATGCTTCATCAACAACGGTACCGTGGAAATGGCTGATGTTTATTTCCATCTTTACCACTTAGAAGGCACGTACGGACACGTGGATTTATGGCAACTTATAAGTACGGATAATTTCTGACTATAATAACTAACGGCACAGGGGTAAATTTTATTGTATGCATTTTATAACATCATTTAAGAAGGTTGTATATTAGATGCTTGCGGTCTGCCTCATCTAAGATTAATTGCCATTTCGTGTATTTATTCACTCTGTAGTTTTTTTTTTGGTTTGGTATACTGTTCGTCCCAATATAGGTTAAAGGGCAAACTGCTCCCAAAATTCCCACTGTGGCGTACCGTGCGTAAGTAAAGTAGGTCAGTCGACAGTGACGGGAGCAGCCGGGAGCGCGATCGATAGCCACGCACAGATATCGAGAGTAACTAAGGTTGTTGCACCCGTTTCATGACAACCCTAGTGTTTATCGGCTCTCGAACGCTGTAGAAATTTGTCAGGGTGAGACTGATAAATAATGTTTTCAAAGAAAATAAAAAAAAGAAATTGTCACCCCACACAAGCCCCGGCAGGCAGATGGCGCACTTGTAGAAAAGTGGGTAGTTACTTGTTTACTAGTTTTACTACCTGCCCTACAGACATTTGCAATACAAGAAGCCGAAGATAGAAAAAGAAGAAGAAGATATTTAACGACGCTAATTTTATATTGGGTATACGAGGTCGCAAAAGATTGAAAAGCGTTTAAGAATGAGAGGGATGCCTTTGCCAAACAGTAAAACAAAGACATTACAGGCTAATATAATAATGTTTTTGCGTTTCTTATGATTTCTCATGTCTAAATATGACCATATCATATGAGTTACCCTACCCGTTAGTCAGGTTTTCCAATGACTTCATTAAAGTCGTTTTCTCGGTTGAAAGTGACGAAAGTTACATTTTACTTTTCAAATCCACCGCTTCACATATATGATTGATTATATTGGAGGAGGAATAGATTCGTTAAACCGGATCATCCATGATGTCAGCCTTAAGAAAGATAGATTGCTATCATCTTCCGAGAGGTTACCGAGAGAGGCGGAATGTTCAACACACGATTGCTCTCCGTATGAAGCTATATCACAAAGACTACACGTATCTTCCATATATAAGAAACACAATACATTTTGTTTTAATGTAGGTCGAAATTCGGCGCAATTTACGTTTCCCGAAGGAAATTCTATCTCGAAACAGTTTGGCGGTCGACGCGACGTCTCACTCGTTCAAACAGGGTCTGTTTGCTGTCTCCGCAATCGAGGTAAGTGGTCAAGTATCAACTAGCCAGAACCCGGGGTTTAGGCACAAGTGGGCTCTTCCCAGCCTGCTATAG
This sequence comes from Aethes cnicana, assembly GCA_963971205.1. NCBI lineage: Eukaryota > Metazoa > Arthropoda > Insecta > Lepidoptera > Tortricidae > Aethes > Aethes cnicana. The sequence goes on from OZ020297.1 coordinate 4,433,004, forward strand.
TTTGTGGTTTAAAGCAAGAGAGAACTGTGCGATTTAAGGCAACAACGTTTTCATGTCACAAAATTTGTGAATATCTACCTACAGTTTATGATATTAAGAAATGTATAATTCATAAAGGTTTCTAATATTTTGACCAACTACTCTTGAGCTCCCCCCCCCCCCTGGATCCGCCATCCGCCACTGACCAAAACCGTAAATATACTTACAGTTCGATAAGCATTGCGTTTATGGACCACGTGAGGTGGAACTAAGAGGCCTTTTGTTTTGGAAGTAAGGTTGCAGGTATATTTTGAAAATACACTAACGCTTACACAGAGTTCGATTAAGATATCACAAACTTTTAGTGGTTTAATTACTTAATGACGACAAAAACTGCTCTAATTTTCGTATAAATACAAAAACTAATGAAATGCAGTACTTAATTACCGTATCTTCCGCGAATGAATTCGAGGAATCTTCAAAAAAAATTAATTGCATTCGCTTGTTCTCTTGCATCGAACCCTGAAGGCAGTTGGAATGCAGCCAAGCCAAGCTCCCGGGCTGCATGGAGACTCGTATGAAAGAATTATTGTTTCCAATCCAACAATGGAACAGCTTTTGTTTATAAAAATGTACAGATGAATTTTCCCGCCTAGGAGTTAATCTTAATGAGATATTGATCTGTAGAAAAGTGAAAATATTTATAAAGATTTCCTATTGACTTTCAAAACTTGTCCAATTTCCATAAACAAACCTGTGATTCAAAACTTTCTTAATCGGCATTAAATCTAAATTTGAATACGTATCCATTGTCAAGCGGGTTACTAAATGCGTTGCTCAGTCAGCCTAGCTAGACTTTCAATGCCGCAGTTAGCGTTCTGCGTTGCGCTAACCATTGCGTATGCGCAATGCAAACAAACTGTTGGCGGTTTTTTTCTTCTTAATTTTAGAATGGCCTCCCACGGGCTTCGGAAAGTGGGTTAATGCCAAGCCCACGCGACCTGTGCCCCGTAGACTGACACGCCGGTTACAATACTGTTTCTAGATACGCTAGACTTCATGTTGACAAAAAACATGACATACATTTTGTTAATGGTCGCTAATGAGAGAAGCCAGAAGCTCAGAATAACGGGGATGACCGATGAGGCGGGATTCACCCCGTACCCCGTATCAGAGGCCCGAAGATAGAAGAAAACGGTTCAAAGAAAACACACGAAAAGAAAAGTCATTACAGAACTGAAAGATATTTGTTTTCTGAAAGGTACGTTTTGAACATTACAAATTACAAATGCCACACATCTACCCTACAGTAAATTACGCTGTTTACCAGACATTAAACATTTCTCACGACGGAATGAAAAGAACCTTTTTGTCTTTTTATAAAGGTTAATTAAATAAAAGACTCCAAAAAAATATTTTTTCATAATAATCTAAAACGTTTAAATTTCCAATTCCCGAATTTTTGCTAGTAGGTAGATTTCTAGTCCTTAACATGGTTTTCATAGATGCGCATCAATTCCATAACCCTCAAGGATGGAAACTTGAAGTCAATGTATCGCACCGGACGCTTTATTTCGTTCTAAGTATGCTCGCTGTCACCGAATATATTTATTCATCCTCAGTCTATTGTATTGTGTTGTGCGTGATGTAACCGGAAGGTCTGGTGGCCAATGTCAAGCTTCGAAACAAGGGGTATTCGCGGCTGGCTTTGACACACTTCCTCCATCATCCTCCTTGTGAAATACTAAACGAAGGCCGGTGATTCTGAAAACAACCCTTTTACTCTCCGTCACTTTCACTAGTTCATTAAGATCTATAAATTTTAAATGAATTGTTCTCTGACATAAACATCGATGAAACCATTGATTTAGCTTACCTATTTTCTACTTTGATCAGCAAATCAACATAGGACATACGAGAACACAGGAATGCGTGTAAACCGAGTATTCGATCTCCGCTCGACCGAGCCGTCTGCGAATCTCAACCTTAGTCGCGCTCTATTAACATTTTAGGCCAATAATGTGCTCGCATTCTTGTACCAATGTACACCGACAATTTTATGGATCGTTACTTTCCCCTGCCTTATTTCAAATTAAGTAATTCTTCTGCAAAAATAAATAAATAAATGGAGGATGGATAGATAATTTAAACGCAAGTATCGCACCGGTCGACACGTCGCTTCATCTTAATATTGAGTGGTGAAAACGCTATGTGCCCAATCCGTTATCCCAGATTGTGCTCGCGTGGGTAGATCACAGCTTTTTAATTTAATTTTATTCAGCATTACACATCGTAATTATACAGACAAAACCTTTAAAAGAAAGCAGTTAATTGGCCTGGTCCCATTCCTCATTTTATTTGAGTCATTAGGTGGCTCTCGATGTTTGAAAGCATCGAGTCCATGACAGTTCATCATTAAAAGATGACCTCACCAGCTTATTCTTTCATTGACATTTTACATTAAGCAGATTACAAAAATAAATGAACCCCAACGCCAAGTCAATTTAAACTGCGTAGAATCACCATCAAACAATATTTATTTATTTGCATTATGATAAAAGGAGCTTGTTCTGTTAATTACATAGATTAGACGAATTAATAAACACTCAAGATTATTTCGATCACGTCGATATCCATTTTCAAGGTAGGTACTTTACATCCATCCACAAAGCCAACCATTTAAGACCAGTCGATGCATTCAGTCACGAACTCCTAGGAAACCTCAAGGTCCTCACTTAGCCGGGAACGTAATTAGAAGCGAGTACAAAAACTAGTAATTCGGAATGTAATTTCATGGTGTATCATAATAATACGGCTCCGATAATTCTAAATGGGAACCGTGAACCAGACGTGCAAAAAAAAACAACGATTTCAATCGGCATTCGCCTTTTGCAACGCCTTTTGTTGCCGAAGAAGTTTTTAGAGGTGGTTTGATGGCCTTATCTGTGGTATAACAAGACAACGAGATAACTCAGTTTACATTTCAACATAAAACTTCTTTTGTCGTATGCAAATATAACGGTCAAACTTGCCTTCACACAATCACAATAGTTTCATTCACATCGCAATTGAAAGTACTTTATGCCTGTCAATCCAAATCATGGATCACTTTGACATCGTTATTAATGCCTTCGCTTTTTACCATTTTGAATCTTAACGCTGTACAGTTTAGACGTGGATTACTGTCCAAGCTTCGAAACGTTGTCCTCGTGATGAAATATTTGACCGGAATATAAGGAGTCACGACCTGCGCCGGAGTCATTTCGATTCAATCTTCAATCGATTACGAAAAGTGGTCTTAATCGCCTTTAGAAGTGCCAATCAAGTATTGTAATATGGAGATTATTATACCTCCGCCATCTCTTTATGTACAATTTCCATTATTATTAAATGTCAAGACGTTTAAACTGGTTACATCGTTTTTTATCACGTGGCATCCTTCGATCCGGTTCGAAGGACCAACGCGTGACTACGCGAAAGATTTATACCCAAATTAGAAATGCTAATCATGGAGACGTTGACTTCTGTCAACGGAAGTGCGTTAACCTATTGAACGATAGTTTCAAGTCAAAGTTAGCAAAAAAACTTCAACAATCGTTTTTCCGGTAATTGTATGCGGATCACTTCAACGAATTTTACTACTGTAAATTATCCTGTTTAGGATTATAAAGTTATTACTTTTGGTATGGGTCAATTCGTATGTATAAGCTTTATTTAAATACATATTTATATTAAGGGGTTTCACTTTGCCTTTAAAAGATCTATGTAATTTTCTTGGACGTAACCTTATTGGTCCAACCCCGACATTTTATTTTCAATTATGATCAGTAAATTCAGTAAGTATATGACATGTCCCATGCATTACGCACTGTGCTTTACATTCGATCTCGTTAAGATGCCTGCCTATGCCACTATGTCATCATACGATTATAAAAACAATTATTTAACTAGTTTCCTTACATTTCCCAGACGATTTCCTGTTAACAGCGCAAAAACAAGACCTTAACTGTCACACATTAGCATACAAATTGACATGTTAGTTGCTAAAAAGGCTTTAACTGAAACCAAAGGCAAATCTGTCGTTTAATGAGGTTGTTTATCGCCTTCCTCATTGTATATGCAAACAAACCTTAACTATTTCCACCATATACAAATAAGCTAATGAACATCGATAACCTGGCTTTATAAGGTGATCTTCATAAGTTTGTCAAGGTCGTAAGGTTGAGTTAACACGATTTGGGCGGTGCAACACTTCTGCCGGAAATGGCCGTTCCTTTAGCTGTGTGGACATTGATGGATCGTATCGAAACCTTGTTGATGCAATCGGCCGTCTTTGATTGGGTTCAGGGAAACTTTTGACATGGTACGATGGTAAACTTCCTTGTGATCGATAAGGCAACGCAGTATTAATCATAAAATAATAATCTTATTACTAAAGTGAATTATAACTGGTCTACACTGTACATACATGGATAAACGGATGTTTGTTACTCCTCGCTCTGAAGAACAGATTTTGAAGAGTTCTAGGAAGGAATAAATAACAAATTCAAGTAAGCAATTAATTGTCTCATTAAGAAACGTACTATACTGTAATGTTAGATGTTTATAGATTGAAATTTACTTTCTGAGTTATATTATAATATGTGACAGTTTTGAAATATATAGACATAAGACAATGAGACAAAGAATAATCGAAGAAGATTCAATAAGTGAAATGGACGACTGGAAAACAGTATCTAAGTAGGAACGCCAGACAGTTGAATTTATTATTATAAAATATGGCCACGTATACCTTCTTTCTATACTTCCATAAACACAAGGATTATTTCGGTATCCATAAATAGAGGCAGCTGCTACACCACTACCAGCATCCCTACGTGATTCCTCGTCACGAACATATCCAAATATAGACGAGCACAAATAAGAACTAGGAAGTACCAGTTAGATAAATATACTGTTTAATTGTCTTGTGTTTGTTCTCTATGTAAATGCGAACATGCAAGTATGATTGTTTACGTGCTGTTTATACGACGCTAAACGATGTTCTTTACTTACATTATGCACGTTAATTCTCTGATATTTTAGTTTTAGCTCGAAAAAACATATTCATCTTATTTTAGGAAGGAAATTATAAACAATGATTCAGTGTGACTACTAATGTCGATAGAATAAATCAATAATAATGAAATTAAATGAATTCATTGAAACTTGATTATTCTCAGTTAAATCCTACTCGTATAATGTTTCTTTAAAACAGTATTTGAAATAGCAAACGGTGATGCTACATGCTACAGTAACATCCAACGGATCTATAGATTGCAACACTGCAATTCCAATTCAACGGAACAGCAGTTTAAAATACTTCAGCTTCACATGTGGGGTTTCCTCTTGACCCATATTGTCCTAATTTTTATGACATGCACACTGCACGCGTCAATTTCACGCATATTTTGGTCGGGCGCCTCGCCTGGCCCGTTAACTGGGACGATATTTTAGGCTAGGGCTCCGCAATCGATAGGGCTGCGACGGTTTGCCAATAAACACAATGTTCGTGATAAGATTATTAATGTGTGAAGTTTAAATTATGTAGATTTCATATATTGAATTGCATATAGTATCCTAACATAACAAACACATCCAGGTCGCTAAGAATGATTTTCGATTTTGATGCTTCCAAATAGTAAAATACTTATTCATTTTGCTATTAATAGCAAATAGAAAAATATCAATTAGTATGTGACCTCAAATATGAAAACTCATTTTATTTACGAACATTTAATTTTATTCTATCTCGATAAAAATGTACTTCTCATCAGGTATCACGATTATCACGACGGAAAGTTCACTGGATGCACAGGACGATCTCACGCGTGGCTAGCGAAATAGCGAATATATTACAATACTAAGCCTCGCTAATGCCTCATCTATTCGCAAATTGACAGGTTTTTATGCTAACCGCCGCTGAGACGTGTCGATCCAACATTTTCTCACGTTTCCGCATGTTGACAGATATTTGTCTTAGTTTTCACGTCTAAAACTCTTGATTTTGGTTTCGTTTGTCAATAATTCTTGTTGAATGTACTGTTTGACACTAAATTTAATGCTAGTTAACGTTTACTGACCATTTTATTAGTATATAGAAAGACATATATGGTTTGATAGACATAGACGACATATTACGCGCGTGTAGTTGATCGCATTAATGTGCTGCAAATATGTGCTCCGTTCCATTTTAACTTCAATTGTGCACGAATGAATAATTTGATAGCAAAATACCATTATTTATGTAGTTTCATTCGATTTTAAATGTCAACGCAGTCTTCAGTTTGCGTGCGTCATTATTTTAATCCCGTACATAATATCATCGTAACTGCCTATTGCGTATTCCGATCACGACAATCACATTTCATTGTTTCATTTGCTTTAATAATTTATTTTCATAATAGCACGGTTAAATGGCTGTTTTTAATAAAAAGTTGAGCTGACCAAGTGACCATGCAGCTATTTAAACGATTTGAGACATGGATCGTTTTAATACGGGTGCTCAAAAAGTAAACATTTCGATAACTGTTTCGTAACGTGCCAAAAGTTCGTCATTTCCGAACGAGCGTTTTTTGTTTTTTGACAGCTAGTGAGCGTGCCTAAAGTTGTTTTTTACGAACTAGTGCGTAAAGTTTTTTGAGCTTCATCCTGTTCGTTTATTTCTTTTTTTTTTGCAAATGTATTAAAAATGTCGTTTGATACACGTGCGAAATTATCAATTTCACTTAGGGACTCGTGATAAAATGACATACTTTTCGCACTTGCATCAAAATATACTATTTCCTACCGAATCCTAGGCCTGTATGTGCATCGCTTTGTTCAACGATGTACTCCTCCTTACTACCTCGTCTTCCTTCCTTAAAAAGCAGTTTCTTTCAGTTTAAAATTAAGGTTTTTATTTAAGATATGTCATCTGTTTAGCGGTATCAGATTTTTTAGCTTCTATGTTTTCAACGTACACATTGTCCTAGTTAATATGCCATCGCCATCCCTATTGCCTTTCTGGTTGGTATTGTTAATTTGTGCTTTCCATATATGAATTTTAAATCATTTTAACAAAGTGCACTTGCACTGTCTAGCACGGCATAATTATTTGACATAATCATTTGACTTAAGATCCTATATCTCCTTAGAGGACAGAATGCACAGTTAGTCTCCAACTCTCCATCTCAATCTTGATTTTTACGCGTCAGCACTTCCATTTCTCAACTCCCCCCAACCTGCTTCCTTCGCTTTCGTTTCGTCAAAAACCTTGCGTCGCTAGGTTTCTTCGGGACGGCCACGTTTCCTGTCGAAAAAAAAAAGAGTTAACTCAATTTTCTTTCCTTTTTGGCTAGCAGCACCCCTATTGCATACGTCCGATTCACACCGCTCTCACGACAGCGAAAATGCGAGGCGCCTCTCGGTCGTTTCCAGTGTCGGGTCGAAATTTTAAAACCCCAGTAAAATTCAACAGTTACCGGATTCGGAATGGCCGATACGTTCCGTGGTTTAATTAAGGGCTGTCATAGTGAAATGGCGTTTTATTATATGCCAAGAGATGGGTGTAAATATTGGTTCGACGCAACCACAACATACTTACTACGTCTCACCACTGGTTAAAAATGTATGCATTTTATTACTTGTTCCTTTATTTTGACATGTAGATTGTCCCACTCGCTTTGTTCACATGGAAAATAGATAAACAATATAGACGAATGGTGTGTTGATGAACTGTCTCATCTTTACCTATTTATATTCTACTAGCTTTTGCCCGCGACTTCGTCCGTGTGGAATTCGGTAAAAGCGTTCCCGCGGGAACTATGCGTTTTTTTTTCGGGATAAAAAGTAGCCTATGTGTTGACCAGTGTTATAAACTACTCCCATACCATATTTTGTGGCAATCCGTCTAGAGTTTTGGAGTGAACTCCGGACATACATACATACATTATTTTTTTGTAAAAATCGTTATTTTGTGTTCAATATCGTTTATATAGTCCCCTCGACTTGATAGTTTCTTTTAATTTTCAAGTTTCAGCTGCGACTTCTCCTACAGACTTATTATAGTATAGATTAGCATTTTTTATATAGCTATAATGCGCAGTTTTGTATACAATGACTTAATTTATTCCTTTGACAACACTAATAAGTTAAATTGTTTGTTGCAGGTATGTTTTAGCTTCATAAGGCATCGTTACATCGTAAGTTATAATTTATAATACTGCTTGACGCATCTATAACTATTGATCGGCCGTCATGCACTATAAATTCCGTACGTTACATGAGTATGTTGGTTTGAATGTTAAAGAGGCCTTTAGTGATGAGTAACTTGAGAAGTATTATTAGAAAATATCATATACAAACGGAACTCCGAGAACACTCCGGCGTTGCAGAGAATAAACATATGTATATCGAATTTTTTAGTTTGTAAATGTTCGTGTTCCGAGGTCCTAACACGTGGGGGATGATGTTTATGAATCGGTAGATGACACACTGGGGACTTCTACAGGTGGACTGCTTTTGTAGTTTCGATACAGTTTTCTCAGTTCAAAACGGTATGTCTGTATTTGTTGGTATACGAGTGTATAAATATGTGCCTCGTGGTACACCCCGACATTCACTAATTAGATTGTATAAAAGCGGCGCCTTGTATAAATGTACAGAAGCCAAGATGCCCATTTGTTTTGTTACAAGAAATTAACTTTTTGAGAACACACTGTCTTTATAATCTATTTGCGATCGTTTATAAACAACTTTTGCACAAATGATTTCCAACTCCACGCTCCCACAGAGACAGTTTGACAATATCGTCAATATAAAACCTGAATAAATTTATTTTAACTCTGAAATTATTTCGCATAACTTCTTCACAGATAGTCGATAGGTAAATAGCACCGTATGAAGTAACAGTACAGATATTGAAGCTTAAATATTATCAGTGCGCAAGTGGGTCAGATTGTAGGAAATTCTCACTGTGAATTTCCTTATTTGCAACCGATATACTACATGCAGTGATAAGATGAAGTACCTACCTTGATTTAGTGTTGGTTGAGTTTCGGATCCGACTCGCCCGAGGAACGATGGAGCAAACAAGTTTTCGAGTGAAGATCACGAATAAGCAGAAGAAATTCAATTAGAAATGAATACCTAATAAACGGAGTACCGAGCAATGGGAGATACCTAATGTTTAGCAGTGTTGATGTTTTTCGCTTCAGTAAAATTGGGATTTAAACCGATGACTGCCAGTTGCAGTATCCATAGCTGTGAATACATCCTAGATGTCGTTGTACGGTGTACGGCTACAGGAATACAAGTAATGATACGTGTAATAGTAAGTATACATGATCGTTGTCCAATTTCGCCACTGACTACAACAGCACATATAGGTACGAGTACCTATTGTTTTTATAGTCTCATCATTTACAATCCTTGTAAAACTATCAGCCATCATTCCATTGTAGTAATACACACTCCGTTTGTCTAATGAATTGTATCTGATCCAACATTATTTATATCCTTACACGCTGACATTTCATGACCTGGCATCGAGAAGGGTACATCTGCCTATTAAATTTCACTCACATTGGGACTTTACACTGTTCATATAAAGTCCAAATTGTACTGACACAAGACAATCAGTTGAGATCTCGTCATTCCCAGGTCACGCTTTTGCTGGAGACGACCTTTGTATCCAAAATGCCGCAACAGATTGCTCAATTTGAGAAGCAAGAGACACGTGGGTAAATATAAAAGTTATAATACAGGATATAATTTAACTTTAATACGGATCTTCTGCCAGCTGCTTCTTGGCGCGAACAATGTAGGTCTTATACCTAATATATTTTTATGATCAAATTGTACTTCAGTAAACATAATTAAAGACCCGTTTTACAGCGCATTTTTGCGACGTACTCATAAACTTAACTTAAAACCATTTAATTTTATTGTGACTAAATGTGAAAACGTATTACCTATTCAAGAGAAATATATCTACTTTCCTATTACGCCGCAAGCCGCAAGGTTTCTATTCACGTTAAATATGTTAATACCTTACAATAAAATATATTACATCGTAAAGAATATTTGTTTAAAGCTGGAACATTCAACTTACACGATGAGTTTATTATTTACATGGTTCACTTGACCGTACCCTTTAGTTTAGATACATTAAACGTAGTCACGACATTCAAATTGCTTGCATTAATAAATAGGTTTTGCATAAAAGTTTGGTCTCATTGAGTTTTTTTGTACAAATCAAGAAAATCTTGATATTTACGTAATTATAACTAATAGGTTTCATTTGTGACATGGCTCTATGCTATCCATACACGGTATTCACTTATAACGTAGATTTAGACTTCTTGTAACACTCTCTGGCAGGTAACCGCTAGACGATTCCAATTTTTAGGTGAACTGACACTGAAAATCTCAACTTAAAATAAAAATATAATGTTGACGCATCGAAGTGCTGGCATTTCCGACCTCATTTCGAGATTACGCGTGGCGTTAGAAAACTGTCGCCTCGACTAATGATCTGTTAAACTAATCAGAAATCATCACTGTTGACTAGAAAATTAACTGTGCATATTCTGTGTGTATATACAAGCTCTCACGGTTTTTTCTCCTTTGGAAAGATAATTCAATTGTATTTGTTATCTTTTTCATAAATGGTTTGCTATGAAATTTTAAGGAGTATCCTATATTACATGGCACCGTACATCGGAAAATCTCTGTTGCGTGCAATATCCAGATGGCTCTGAAATTTTCATAACAGGCTCAATATGCAGCGACATCTTTATATACTTAACGATTTAGCTTACTTTTCTATGATACCTACCATGCTACTTTTGAGATTGACTGTACAGAACGAGGCGGATGTTCTTAAACATAATGGTTTGTAAAATTAAAATAAAAAATATGTAAATTTGACATCACGAATCTAATGATTTATTAGTTTTGCAAAGTTGATATGATCAGTACAGGAACGTTTCCTAACGTGACCTTAGAAGGGGTCAATGGCATGCTTGATCGATGGGAAGGAGTGCTGGGACTAACAAGATACCACTAGGAAAAAGCTTCACTAATTTAATCTACATATACATTAACCACGCTTATGTGTATTACAAAAAAATGTGAAAGTTTACAGACTGTCTCAAATGTTGACTCCCTTATTTATTGCTAAAGCCAAGCTAAACAATCATTGTTGAATTATATCTCATAATGGCCTTTGACAATCGGCGATTGATCAAATTAATACGTATAGTATAGTGCTATCTAAGGGGAGAGGACAAGACTAGTAAAATTATTATAGTAAATCTGTGGGAATTCCTACAAAGAAATATTATGGCCGCCGATGTGTTCATCGGAAATGATTAAGCTAATGCAAATTACTTATATGAAACATAGATGAAATCTTGTCCTGATCATCGGTAATACCATATTTTTTAAATGTATAAAAGTCGTCTACATATTGTTTATTTAAATGTGATTAAAAGACATTGACAAACAACTGCACTGTAAAGGTTGATCATTGGAATGGAATAAATATCTAACCTTTATTTACCAATAACATCCTTTACAAAAACAGTCACATAGAGAATGTTCATTATGAAATGTGTCAAACTAAACTGAGATTTGTGTCAAAAATGTCAGTAAACATTTTGCCGGTCGCAATCAAAGCGTATTGTAAAAATGTTCGCTACTAACTGTTATTGAAAACGAAACGTTTCCAAATCTTGCCGTACTGACAATAGCCTTAATGACGTCATTTTATACAATAAGTACAGTACGTTATATTATAATGTAAATGTGTTTCCGATTACAAAACACGCTTTCAAAAACGCGTCGTTTAAGCGAAAGTGACTTTGACTGAGTGGAAGTGAAATTTCATTCGCGACCTTAAGGGTCATTTAGTATGCTTATAGAGTTTTTATGTCCGTTCCGGTATTCCCTGGCTAAACCTTGTGTTTTCACATTTTCTTTTCAACTTGTGCCGTATTAATAAGAAATTAGGCAACAAGCCCTGTCGAGAGCAAAAAACCGTTTAGCACTTTTGATCTTTGTCCTTTTTAATAAAAATATATGACATTTAAAATACAGTAAATTGTTCAATCAATCGTTAAAAGTTAAGTAAAACTGAAGACTATCGCCTCTACTATGATGTCTAAAATATGACCATTCAAATTGAACCACATCATTCATTGAGAACGTTGGCAAATCTTATACAACAGGATTCATCAGACTATCGACATACATGCTAGAGTTAATTAATAAAAATACGCTTACGTTAAACTTTACATGTATTCACATAACTAGGTATGTATCGAATCAGTGACTTTCCAGCACATTCGGTGTCAAGCATGCACAGACTAACAGAATGACATGTTGATAAACATCGTTAGAACCTTATCGTATGAAAGCTTATTTACGCTTCACTTGGCTAAACAGCGTAAACAGCAAGTTTTCCACCTGTTATTTTACGATGGATCTTTTAGAATATCGAGGTAAAATTTTGACGACTATCATCGCAATATACTTTCTAAGGCGACCAGTTTAACGGCTTTTTTATAGGTCTTAGTTGATTTACAAATATAGATAAATGAAAAAAGTAAATTCAATACACCATTAACTGTACCTTTTTTCATCACCGTCGCAATTTCCTATTGCAAATCTCTTTCATAGAAGCTTTATTCTAACTGAAATACAATTCGTATCAACTCTCACGCTTTAATTAATAGATAGATACGACTTCTTTTCGCGAAACTTTCTTTTCCAAATGTAATTTATGAGCATTTATAATTTATTGCATAGTAAAACGTGTTTCCCATTGAGTTCACGCGAATACATCGGTTTCTATTTAATTTGGCGAACATTGATTAACGTTTTCGACGTCTTGTGAAAGTCAATGCCGAAGAGGTGCGGATACTAAAAACGAATTATTAACCTTTCAACCGGTCCAATACTCTTCTGAACCTATACCTTTACCTGTGCCGCTGTGCCTATACCCACGCAAAATAGGCGCAAATGAGACGTGCAGAACTGTGGTTTTTTAGGCCCGCTTGCACCAAGCCGCTAACCTCGGGTTAGCCTCTTAACCCACGTCAAATACCGAATTTAACAGCTTGGTGCCTTAGTATTTATTCTGGCTATCCTGACCGGCGAGTCCCATATAAAAATCAAGTGTCCGTAATGCATCAATCTATAAATAAGTTTCAGTAATGGTGCAAAATTTATGTGGGAGCAGTGAGCGCCGTATTTTTTCTTCGGACTCAATATAATAAAATGTTTTCCGCCTGAATTAGTAACGGCGTATAACATTATTATTATTACTGATCATTTGCTAATGGTTAAACAAGTAACCATTCAATAAGTGCACCTTATCACCAAGGTTTTTGAGGACGGGTTGAGTGACTAAACCGAACAAGGATTTTTGTAATCATTAGCAAACGCAAATTCACCGAATTTCGATGACAGTACACTTAGTTTCCTTATTTGCGAATAATATCGAAAGTTAGTTATTTAACCCTATTCAGGGATAGGATTAACCAAACATGCCTTGCGCTTGCATTTTGAAGATGTTAAATAATATGCGAATGCGAATTGTTGCCTGTGCGTGCGACGTCAATACAATCAAACGTTTCGTTAATACCCCCTATTTGATTAAAGCCGTGGGGCACTGAGGGTCGGGGGTTCGAATCCGGCTCGCACCTATGAGTTCACTTGTGCGAAATTCAATTTGAATTTACCACTGAGATTTTCGGTGAAGGAAAACATCGTGCACGCATCTGCGAACTCAAGGATGTGTGTGAACTGCCCAATCCGCAATGGGCCGACGTGACGCTGACGACTATACCCTCTATGGCCCAGACCTTCTCGTGATGAGAGGGGAGGCCTGTGCCCAGCAGTAGGACGCAAATAGGCTTTTGTGGTGGTAAAGTATACCTACAAGAGAAATACAATTCTTGTGCACGGGTATCCTCGTCTCGTCTGTTTAGCCTTAGAGCAATTAAGGACAGCTTATCATGACGAACAAAAAGTTAAACCGATTAGTGACGTAAGTGCCGTGCCTAGGCTAGGAGACAATGGATAATTCAGGGTAAGAAAATGACGAGTTGTCAGGAGTGAGCTGCAATTCGCTATTTCATTATATCCATTTTTAGAGTGCTTCAATGCTAGGAAAAGCACGGCTTGTCCGGGGTGGACCTTGCAGGCCCTTATTCGCTTACCAGCTATACTGTCTTTCGACTAGATGAGCTGATGTAAGATGTCGTATGCATACTCAATGAGGTTTGATAAAAAAACCAAGACTTCAAAAATTATCGAATGAAAACGATTCTTCATTGTACCTACTGTGTACGAGACGTCTACACCTTTATAGTTAAGTATATATAATTCCGAGTTGCGGCTTTGAAGGGCTATAGAGTCCAGTATCTCTGCGGCCATTTCTGATCTTTTGTGATCGCCACAGACTACAATTGACAGTCTGTATCTACGCTACGCCTTTCTCGAGACTCGTTGAGGCGATTGTGGACTTAAGCACGCCGCCAGTACATGTGACTGTACTTTAGGAGTTCTATTTGACTGCTACGCAGACCATTACCCTATAAACTATTTAATAATTTTACTAGCATTAAATAATTAAAGCCTAGGTTGGTAAAGATTCATCCTAGTCACAACCAATTTTTCTCAAACATGCTCGGAAATGTTCGTGTTACTTTCAAAAAAAGAAGACGCGAGGCAGTCCATTGCCGGCCTTGGCCAGCAAAAACATTATTGTCGTGTGTTTTTTTTTAATTCGCTTGCTATTTGAGACACCTCTGTAGAGAAACTGACAAATCCATGGAGGTAATAAGTACAACTTCCATGGCCAAGTCATCCACGATAATGGAAGTAGTAAATACTGATGTGGGGTAAGTGCGCCTAAATTTATTTCGCCCCTATGCCTTGTAAACAGCCAACTACTAGTTGAGTAATATTTATAGGTTTAGATATATTTATGTTAGGCGCACTTACCCCATCCTGGCGCACTTGCCCCGAAACTGACAAATCCATGGAGGTTATAAGTACAACTTCCATGGCCAAATCATCCACGATCATGGAAGTAGTAAATACTGATGTGGGGTAAGTGCGCCTAAATTTATTTCGCCCCTATGCCTTGTAAACAGCCAACTACTAGTTGAGTAATATTTATAGGTTTCGATATATTTATGTCAGGCGCACTTACCCCATCCTGGCGCACTTGCCCCGACTGACCTTACGTATTTCCTCGCTGTTTGAGAAAAGCATTATATATACCTCGGCCGCAATTGCGATTGCCGGACTCGTACTAATAGAAGGCTTCGCTTCGCTCAGCCTTCTAACTGACTCGTCCGGCAATGCGCTACTTGGCGGCCTCTGCAATAATGTACTATTACTGTAACGTGATTGATATAAAAAAAGCTTGATTATCTTGACCCTTCTGCCCGGATGTGTTCGCGTAGTGCGCATACGCAGCTGCGGGCAGCGTCGCGTGCAATTGTTTCTGTATCGATTGTTTGTTTTCAAGCGCCATTGGGCATTGGTAACTGTGGCGACCATGTTTTACCGTTGTACGGAGGGGTGATTGAATGAGTGGGTATGATTATTTGTGAGTACCCTCATAAATGTTTTTTCTCATGAGAAAAATATAAAAATACTTCATAGTAGGTACTGCTGGTATACCTACAAAGAGGAATTCAATAGTTAACGTTAATTCTTGTAATAGGTAAATCTGGGGTTTATTTAGTTCACACGTAGGTAACAATCACATTATGTGTATATTAAAAGATACCTATCACAGATAATAGAAACAAGCTACACCACTCCACTAGTAATTTTGTGGTTTATAATTATTACGTTTATAATTTCGCAATTAGGGTAGATACCTACTCTGGAATTGCAGTAAAAAACATTCTGGCGTACTTGATCCTACTGTCACAGGAAGTCGTAATTACTGGCGTCCGTGAAGTCGAACCAGTTCCAAACGAGTCCAAAGACCTTTTGTTCCTGTGAGAAATGAAATTAAGCTCGGGATCTTATCTATAAGTAATATTCGGCTTTAATTATAACTTAATTTCTCAAAAATATTTTTGAGACAAGCATGTTCCAAAAGGCAGTATCAAAATGAACATAGCAAATTGGGTAGGACCGGATTGACATTATCTCACGGGCGATTCTGACCGTTATTACCAGGGCAAAGCGGCCATAACGACTTTACCGATGACGTGTATCCGTAATGTTCATAAAATACATCTTTTATTTGCTCAATGGCTATTTCACTCACAATGTTTGGGCCGAGGAAGCTTTCAAAACTTAAATGTGACTGCGCTGTGGAAATACTGGTTATGTCCTGGTCCTTCGAATAAGGGAATTTTAATATACCTAATGGCCCTTTTCTAAATGAAAGTATGCATTAATGAATTAATGATAGCTGCTCTTAATTAGCTAAAGGTGCATGAATCTACCAGCGTACAAATAGCCATAGTGTAGACATGAGTGATGATAAAAAAACATCCGCTCTTAACACCAGACCGCCAATGTCTCCATGTTTTTCATAAAAAATGTTATCGCTCTTGCGGCAGTGAAAATATTAATGCAGACAAAAAATCTCAACCAAATAGGTGCCAAACCTACGCACTAAGGTACAATGAAAATTCTCAAAAAACTGCAAATTGTGTCGCAACGCGATTCCGAACCTTTGTGCTTGTTGCAATAAAATTACCTCGCTAATCGAGCGCTTGACACTCGCAAAAACTGGACAACACTGACTGTTTTAGAAGGCCGTATGTCCAAAGCACTTTTTAGGTGTTATATGACATTTTGAATTGGCACCGTTTATATCCGGCTTGCGTAAGAGTATGGCGATCATCTGCGCGCGCATTGTGTACCGTAGAAAGTGGGCGTTTTGCGTACCTACCTTTCATTTTTTTTTTCAATGCACGCTTGTGTCATTTTTGGCCCGGTGTTGCAATCTGCAGACTTTTGAAGAGCAGTATTAGTAAGGATCATTTGCGATGGTTAGACAAGACAACGCGTTAAGTGTTTAAATGTCATTTTTAGGGTTCCGTACCTCAAAAGGAAAAAACGGAACCCTTATAGGATCACTTTGTTGTCCGTCTGTCCGTCCGTCTGTCAAGACCCTTTTTCTCAGGAACGCGTGGAGGTATGAAGCTGAAATTTATATCAATTACTCAGGTCTACTGTCCCTTGAAGCTGTGAAAAAATCAAACTTCTAAGCCAACGCAATCAAAAGATACAGCCGTTTATGCCGCAAATTTTCGACACTTGCAAGGGAATCAAAACCTACAGGGTGCTTCCCGTGAACTCAGAATCTTGAAATTTGGTACGAAGCAACGTCTTATAGCATAGATAAAGGAAAAATTACGAAAACCATAAATTTTTAGTTACATCACATAATATATATTTTTTTAATAATTTTAACCTTACTACCCATTTCCTCATAAACGCGTAGAGGTATTAAATTGAAATTCATACCAAATACTCAGGTCTATAATACCTTTAAGCTGTAACAAAATCAAACTTCTATGTCAACGCAATCAAAAGAAACAGCAATTTAAGCTGCATATTTTGAAACTCGCAAGTACTCGCAAGGGAATCAAAACCTAAAGGGTACTTCCAGTCGACCTAGAATCTTGAAATTTGGCATGAAGCAACGTTTTATAGCACACATAAAGGAAAAATTCCGAAAACCTTAAATTTTTAGTTACATTACAAATTATATATTTTTTAAGATCTTTGTCTTAAATTTATGCTACTCCATCTTTCCCCATTGTAATGTTATGAATTTCATTTTGCAATAAAAATACCATAGTTATGACTCGATTGTCGTAAAGAACGAACTTTGTAAACCTTACAGGTTTGTACGGAACCCTCGGTGCGCGAGTCCGACTCGCACTTGGCCGGTTTTTTTTAAATAATTTGGAAGCATCGTAAACTTTAGTTATGAGACCACTGAATATAAACTCGAATGAAGTCTTTACTTCTTCCATCGCAATGTTGCTCGTAGTATTATTGAGAGTTCATACACAACGCTACCAATATTTATAAAAAATCGCACCGTAATGTAATACCAGATTTCCGAGCGCAAAATAAATTGCGGAAAGCTATGCTGCGCGGCGCAGCGCTAGGCACTGCATTAAACCTTACTAAGTTACCGAGCGTGAATTCGAACGTGCACTATGTAGGTACCTATATTAGATTCGTTTGGATAAAATACCTGCATGGACGTATAAGTCTTTCATCTCCACACTAGCACGTTTACTGAACGCATTTCAAATCTCTGCTTTAGTTAACGCGCTTACGGTTGATTCTTGAAAGTAACAACGGTGGTGTCGATTGCTTTTCACCCTACGGAATATGATTTCGTTCGCGGGAAAGCAGTGCGGTACTCTCACGAATGCAGTATTTTTTATCGGTTTAACGAGATCTCTATATCGTGGGGACCATAAATAAGCGATATGAACTTTTCCACATATTCACGGATGGATGTCGGATTGTTCTATAGTAAAATGTTACTAACGACACTGAGTTTTACCACGCGTTGCATAGACGTGTTTGGTGCTTGTAAGTTGCTAACGACGATGTTCTTTTCATAGAGGGTGCCGCCGTGCAACTTGCTAAAGCACCAATGTACATAAGATAGTTCGCATTATTATTATTATCATATTATTATGTATTCACGGAATGTATGTAGGTAAGTATAGTCCGAGACTGTATTTATGAGTCGTACGAATTGTCTGTACGTGCGTACGTACAAACAATTCGACTTGAATGTGTTTTCACACATAAAGAATTCAGAGTATGATTTCGAGCATGAAAAAATCATGGCGTCGAATCGAATATCATTTGTCGTTTCACCACAGACCGCACAATACCTACCTCAGAAAATGATACCGCTCATTACTTTTCTGCCAGAATGTATCAGGATCCAGCGCATAATACTAGATCCATTCATTCAGGTCAGTAACACGGGAATCTCGGTTCTTAATGGGTCATTGCCCTCTCAAGTACCTACGTGGGATGAAATTCTAAACCTGAAGTGGGATTCTCTGCCATATTGTCTGATATTTCTACCTATCCCCAGCGCAAAGGGATTAACATAATACATTTATCTTCACTAGTGCTGAGTAGGTACTCTAGATATAAACTAGTAATGCATTTTGTACAGAAGTTAAAAATGCAGTCAAAGGACCTTTCAAAATGACATCCCATGCAAAAGTAAAAAAGCCGGCCAAGAAGCGAGTTGAACTCCGCGTGGTGAGAGTTCCGACCCTTTATTATTTTCAATTACGTCATTTTAAACCGTTTCACAGGATAAGTACTTCTATTTGATATGTCACACGATATAGTTTGAAATATATATTTGAGAACTTCATTATTTTTTTTGTCAATATTAGCCCCCAAAAAAAGGGTCTATGTTTAAAATTCATTTATTTTCGTTACACGTCCGTCTTTGGGTCACAAACTTACATTTATAAACGTACCAAATTTCAACTTAATCGGTCCAGTAGTTTCGGAGAAAATCGACTGTGAGAGACGGACGGACAGACACACGAGTGATCCTATAAGGGTTCCGTTTTTACCTATTGAGGTTCGGAACCCTAAAAAAGACCGAGATTACAAGATACAGCAACATCTTATCTGGCGGTCCCTAAGCAATGCCTACGGTTTGGTATACCTATACAATGCAGTTTAGTATGTTCTAACGTTTATGTGCAGGAAGAGAACATAAAATATTTCTTTCACTAATTAAGTTTCTTTCGCTAATTGGCTTCTGACTTGACTCCACGTGACGGCGCAGAGGCACACCAAAAATGAGATGGCGGGACAACCTAGACGTCTTTGATAAAGAGTGGCAAACACAGGCACTGAACAGGGACACCTGGCGGAAAAAAGGGGAGGCCTTTGCCCAGCAGTGAGACACTCCAACAGGCTAAGAAAACAAAAAAGAAAAGAAAAAGAAAAATAGTTTCTATAGTACGTTCAAGTAGCAGAATGCAGTAAACTCCTTGTGTAACCTATGGGGTTTTCAGTTTGGAGTGCCGCACTATTTGCTAACGCGAATAGACTGTAGACGTAAATGGCCTCGCGGTTTCCTTAATCGCAGCGAACCTCTTAATAAAACGGCTATCTACATCCCGGGTCCTGTTATTCAAGTAGCCGTAATTAAAATCAGGATCTACCGGGAAATTACGAGTTTTGTAATACCGTGTGCAACGAATTGGGCAATCGGCCGGCCGATCGGACACGCACGACCGGCGCGGCAGCGGGCCCTGTTTTGATAGGGTTCTGTGATATTTGGGTCTGTATTGCCATGGTGATCGATACTTTATAATCGAGTCATTGGTATAATTATAGGTATCACAGAATCATTATAAGATATACACACGTGTATACCTACCTACCTATCAGTACCTACCTAATAACGTCATTTTACATCTAAGTTTAGTTTTTAAGACAGGGTAACATGTAGATACTTAAGTTACCTAATATTAACACCCTATATCTGTAACACTACATGTTCTGCAATTGAATAAATAATAAAGAATATAGTTGTGAACTTGGTAGTAACTGATGTAGGTAAAATTGCTTAATTTTTCGAATCAGAAAACGCCGCTTGTAATAATAACGAGGTTTTATGATTCGAGCAATGAATTTCCTAGAATGAAAATTGCATGTCTAAAACTGAGACAGTTCTCTACACAGAAAATAAGAACTTAATTAGGTTATTCTGAGCGCAATTAATGATTAGTCATTTCTGCTGCTGACTGTAGGTACCTATACAGTAAAGAGCTAAAGGGTTTTTTATGAACCACTTTTGTACCCACTGTAACTTGATCTATTCGTCAAGGTCTTTGCTAGAATGGCCCACCTGGTCCTTTCTTAATACCGTCGATAATTTGCAGGGTTAAAGTGTCAACTGAAACCATTTTATAGCTTAAAGTTGTATGATAGCTTTTTAAACTATGCATAAAATACATAACGTTCACTTTTGATTCAAACCACAGTTAGAAAAACAGCCTTGCTACCGAAACAAGTTAACATTCAATTTCACCTAGAAGACTTTCTATTTCTAAATGCTATTTAAATTCTATTAAAAAGCCACACGTGATATGAAACTCGGAAAATATATTCACTTGAGCGTGGCGGCTGACGGATAAAAATCACTCGAACATGAGACATGAATATTTAATGTGGGCACAACGGAAAAATGTAAATGTCGCGCCACCAGACTATGAACATCGATCCATGACGTTGCGGACGACGTGTGAGAGAGGCTTGACTTCTTAGGGAATGATTTTAGAGAGAAGATCGATCAACTAAGCCCTGGGGAATAGAAAGGTTAAAAGTCTTTGAAATTCTACTCGGACGAAGAAAATGACTCCAGTTTTCCATATCCATGAAGTCACCGCCGGCTCTGTACATCTGTATCACCACTGCACCTTTTTAAATTTCCCTAAACTTGATCTTTTAAGATTAACTTACATATTAAATTATTTTTTGTTGTACCTTTCGCCCTTGACCTCACTGTCTCTTCCGATTGGTTTTTACACAACATTAGTCAGAGGAAAGCCAGTGTATCTTCTCAAAACAAACGTGACCGATGTAAACAAGCTTTCCTTTAAATTGAAAAATATTGTACGGCTGAATACGGACCATACACAAACAATTTCGAGCCGTCGGTTTAAAAAATAAACTCCGCAGCGAATTGTAAGGGTCGACATAACAAATAAACAGTATTTGCACTGTTTCCAATTTGCTTGATTGTAACGTTTCGTGTACAGCTCGGTCGCTGTAAAGTGAAAAGAAAAAAGTAATACTTTCGATGAATCGTATGTCTTTTACATGTACAAAATCATTTTAAACTTATTAAAATTAAAAAAGATCTCTAGTTAAAAAAAAAACTGTAGGTACAAAGACGGGGTTGATATCAATGTAAATACATACCTTAACGTATTTAATGATATAGTAGTTCAAACCATCCGTACAACTCCGCAAAAAGCGAAATTAACCGCTATGAATGTATGACCCTGATATGACGCTCATCTTTGTCTGTATTGGCCTGGTTACTCAGAAACCTTAATAACTTATCCGATGTAGATCACATTTCGTAAATTGACGCTTTGAAGCCTATAGAGTACCTACTTTAATCATAATAATAACTACTACTACAACAGCCTATTTACCGGCCACTGCTGGGCATGCCTCCTCTCATCACGAGAGGGTTGGGCTATTAGTCCCCACGCGGGCCCAGTGCAGATGCGTGCAGGTTTCCTCACGATGTTTTCCTTCACCGAAAAGCTCAGTGGTAAATTCAAATTCAATTTCGCACATAAGTAAACTTCTAGGTGCGAGCTGGAATCGAACCCCCGACCCTCGGCATGAGAGGCGGTAGGTCAAACCTAGTGGTTTGACCTACCGCCTCTCATGGCGGCCTAGTGGCCACCACGGCTTAATCATAATAATAATCAATCATCGAAATAGAAACGAGAGTGGAAAATGGAGACTTATTCAAGATCCATTGAGAGTCAAGATCAAGTGAGGAAATTGCATAAAGGACTTATTTTTTTAAGAATTCCGCGTTCTATGTATGGCCTCGCTCTTCAGACACTCTTTTTCGAATTACAAAATATAATATTGAAAGCAAGAAAATGATCAGTTATGAAACGCGTTCTTTTTAATGAAAGCGTGGTCGACAAGTCGTACGTACATATAGACGAAGACGACATTGTTTATTTTTAGTCAAATTGCAGTATCTACTCGTACATAATACAAAATACCGCATGTTTTTTCAATGAACATTTGCTAATTATCCTATTTTTAATCCTATTTTAGGTTCTCAATTCGTCGGAATCTTTTTTTTTTTCATGTATGTTTACCAAAAATAAATAGTAAACGTGAACCGATTTTTGATGATTAATTCCAAGTTGTTCCCATATTAATTTGGTTCAGTTCTGATGATCGGATCCATGAGAAAATGAGGGAACTCCTCGAAATTTGCTAGCACGTATATGATTTTGGTGTCAATTTCGAAGACTTCAGAGTTACTTATATAATGTTTGGAAACAGTAGCCGAAAAAAAAAATTCAATAAAAAAAAACCGCCTTCAAACTCCGACAAACTGCGAAGTCGGTGTCAAGTGAACCGACCCAAAGAAATGATAATCATATAGTGAACTTGACATTGACATCGCAGTCTGTCGGAGATTGAAGGCGGTTTTTTATTTTTTTTATGTCATGAGTTTAGTTCTTTAAAATAATTAGGACGGTAGTGGGTGTGACATTAACAATGGTTAGGTGATAGTAACATTTGTCTCTCTTATCTTATCTGGTATCACTTTATCAGCTAGACGTTCTGACCTCGATTACATGCTGTTAAATATTTCGATAAGGAAAAAAAATGATAATTTTCTTAGGTACCTACGGGCGTAGGTATTGAAATTGTATAGCTTATGTTTTACAAGCATTAGCAAGTAGTTACATAAAATAGGTACACCGATGTTCTGTACCTACAATAACGCATAAGTATAAAAAATATTGACAAATGTCAGTTATGTACAAAAGCCTTCCCTTGACAATGGCGTCTTATACATTTGAGATCCGTTTGATATTAATGACCTCAACTGTACATCATGACGATGACAATAAAGTGCTTTAGTTATTAAACGATCCCTTGGTAGGTATAATATGACGCAAATGTCACCTATACCAAACAAACTGGATCATTTTCATTATAATGATCATGACACACTTATCTGCAATAGAGTAAGGAAATGCATTTTTGCTTCTCAATGATTCACACGGGAAGTCGTTACCGCGGATTAACAATGTCAATAACTGTATCAAGTTACCATTTGACGTCAGCTGAGGAATTTGCGTTCGTAATTAAATTTATATCACCTTCCTTGTCATGTCATGTGCTATAGTAGGTATAGGCAATCACTTATATGCTTATGAATTTAACCACGAACCGTAGCTAAATTGTTCAAAACTTGAAGTATATTAATGGGCAACCTCTTGCTTTCCATTCTGCACTTCATTCTCTTTAGATTTAGCATTATATGTTTTACTTATAAACATGTAGTTATGATTTAAGACGGATTTGAAAATAAATACTATGAACGGAAACTGTATATCGCATATAAATCTAGACAGCTTACTTTATTTACTTTCTACGTGAAAATATTGCGTGCTAGTTTAATTAGTTTGAACGAGCGTAACATTCATTATAGTTAATTATAAACTGCCCGTAAACTTGCTAGTGTATGTTCATTACTTATCTGTCGAGAAATGTCTAGGAAGAAAATAAAATCAAACTGTGACTAAGAGTCATAAAGAAAACAGTAAAAAATCTTACCAACTAGGTATCATTGCTTGCTCGAGTTGATAGTGAACCCATTGTGTTCAATTCTCCACATATTCAGTCACTCAATCTTGCAAACGCTCAATGTGCAACCTGGTTCATTGCTCAACTGATTGTAGACGTTTATACATGTCAAGTTATCACTAGGCACGTGCACAGCTAGACCTTCAGTTCTCAACATAATGTTTATCCTACATATTAATCAGGAAATCGGTTGAAAATAAAGCGAACTTCCCCGCTCCTTAGGTGCGCATCACGCGTCATGACTTAATATATGTACCTAAACGTTAAACAATACCCATGACGAATACTAATTGGGTAAACTGAATGAATTTCCTAAACATTGATTTCTTTGTTACAGGTTAGTCATTTTGCGGGTCACCTAGGCAGAGAGTAAGAGTTTCTACGAATTCTGCGATCGGTATTTGTAAGTATATCATCATCATCATCATCATCATTGCGGCCCTTGAGATGTCCATTCTTTTACGTAGGCCTCCTCTATTCTTCTCCACTCCTGGCGGCGCCTTCTGCATCCAGTCGTGGCCTGCGTGCCGTCGGATGGCATCTATATCGTTGGGGGGGTCTGCCTCGGGCTTGGGAGTTTGCGCGGGGTATCCACTCTAGGATACGTCTGGTCCAGCGACTCGTGTCTATCCTGACAATGTGTCCTGCCCATGCCCACTTCCATTTACAAACTTATAAAATGTTTATTGATCAATAACCTTCAATCTAGATAAATTTCACATGGGACATTATTTCGTGAATCTACATTATTATAGCCACATAGCTTAACACTATCAGATAACACATAAGCCTAAGTACGTACCTACTTAAATCTTTGACACCGATTTAAACCGTAACGATAACCTTTACATCTTCTTCGAACAAAAGATTAAAACGAATGTAATCAGAAACGTAATCGTCTGCTGACCTTTTAACCGGTCCGTTAAAAATGCATGCAGCCACTCAGTACAATCTAACTTGGTCACCGTCTGCGAACCAGGACAAGCCAACGGTCCTTTTCATCCTCATTTCGGCTGTCCTCTGAATCATTAACCTGCACACCCACATTTGTTACAAATTGCCGTCCCCATTTCGAGACGTCGCTCCAATCAATCCGTCATTACAATCGCAATAGCGTGCGAATAAAAAGTGACACCCACGCGCCCGAATATGGCGAAAAAAAAAACAATGGCAGCTCATAACGGCCCGCATTGTCAAAAATGTGTCAACTGTGGACACGCGATCTTTGTGTCTGATGGCGTCAACTGGTCCACTGACGAGTTGGATGAACCCTGCTGGGACGCGTTGTCCGTGCATGGAAATGGGCCTGCATAATTTATACTGAGCCTGTGGTAAACCGTTTTTCGTTCTCTCAACTAAACCGTTTAATAATGTAGCAGGTTTCGTATGCTCGCACGTAACTTTCTGATATGGCTACGCGTGAAGATTTTTCGTTATTGAATACAACAGTAATGCCTTCAAAACTCAACATCAATAAAAGTATTAATCCGCGCCCTATATGGTGCTTGCTTCTTTGGTTTGGCATTTGGCCTTGATTTGATCGACATGGTTTTGAATATGAGATGTCCGAAGTTCGAAACCAATCACTGGAATTGTGCTCAGAAAAAATATTGATGTACCAGTATTAAAGACGGTACTTTATTGTATGTATTTATTTTTCACGATTTCATACGTCTATTTTACATTTAAGGTCGAAATCTTAATTAACATGTCTTATTACCAAAGCCTTAAATCGACATGAAAGTACTCGATGACTCTTTAATCTTGGACGAGTTTTTTTGACGTGAAACCGATTTTATTTAATTACTTTTCGGCTCCGTTATGAACTGTAAACAGGACGTTTCTCAGTGACGGTTTAATGAAAGCGGGTAATAAATTTGATGTTTGTTTACATCAGTTTCACCAAAATTTTGTGACTGGTTTTGACAGGCCGTAAGAATGTGTACAATTTTGGTAATTAAACTGTTTACCCATCATTTTATAACTCAGTACCTAATTATAAAGAGTATTTATCACTGAATAACCGAGAGAGCTTGGCTACTTTGTTTCAAACCCTAACGGTGTCCGACAATGCGGTTCTGCCTGAATCAGTTAACAAGTTTCTGCCTATTGAAACAATGTTGTAGTGCTTTACAGTAGCTATCCTACCACGGCTTCCGCGGTCTTCGCCTGTAATAAATTACTATCTAATCCTTCTTTGACAATTCAAATGATTTATTTTGTCTAAAACGGTTTACGAGACCGATCTTTGACGATGGATTGAGTCGCTCTGATTGCCGGCGATTTCGGGGTCAGGCCGTGGCCTTGCTTTCCAAGCTTTCCCAATTAAATGGGTATCTAACAAGTCAAGTTGAAGGCTGTCTAGTAGTTCATTCGTTTCTTATATTAATATGTGAGCTTTACTATATGTTTGAGTTGAGAGTTCATTTTGTTGTTCTGTAACAAAGTGCTCGGAGCGATTGCACTCATTAACGTAATTTTCATGAGGTACAAAGTTCGCAAAATAAAAATATCCAGTGACTTTATCACAATGGCGGCCATTACGCCAACGGCCAATCGGAATCGAGAAATCAGCGTAAGAACGTTTCAAAAAAAGAACAAGTTTACAAGTCTGCATGCTGTAACGGTTAAAAATTGCTCGACTGACGCCGCGCAATTGGCTGATGCATGCAAAATGAGCAGGACGTTCATACGTTACCTATTTAATTGAAGTATCAATTTGTGCTGACGGTTGGAGTAGGGTTGACAAGTTGACATTTATAAAGAGGTCAATGAAGGGTAACTTCCCAAAAGGTTTCTTTGGTTCAAAGTGGGTTCAAAGTACAACATTTCAATTCTCAAATCAACTTGTCGATAGATAAAATTCCCTCAAACTACGGAAAATTTCGATACAAACACAGATTTATGTTTTGGCACGCAAACCTGGTACTATATTTGCTGGAAAATCATACGGTAGTCTAGAAAACTATAAATTTCGAGCTTAGTAGCTGATGTTTCAGACGTTCGGTTTAACGGAAGAGTATTTAAAGTGTACGTCCATTCTGTTGATAAATTTTGCATCGGATGAGCTAAAACTAAACTGTTTTGACATTAACGAACCGTACTTATTCCACTCTTGTTAACTTCAAAAAAGAAATAGATAGTAGGCCGTAACATACAGACACATCATCAACGTACTCGTATAGTCAACTATTAGCCCGCCGCGGTGTTACTCTTATAAATCAAAAATCTCTCGAGAATGTCGGCAAACATAGCAAATTTCATAAGGCAAAAATAGCAAAATATGCGCGTGACTGACTATATTGATATTAGTAGGAAGAAATAACTAATGTCCCAACAAATTCGATAAATTGTATATGTGTTCTGTAGTACTCAAATAAACATTTTATCTATCTATCTAAATTGACCGTAGTCTAGCTATTTGCGCAGGAGTTGCGCAACGCTGCAAAACCCACGGGGTCATCGTTCGAGCAATAAAACGAAGACAGTAAAAATGCTCATTGCTGGCAGCCATCCCAGATTCAAAAGACATGCAGACAATTATTGTAGTGATCAATCAAAGTGTTCTACGTAGTACGTAGACACGAGCGTTCACCGCCCTGTTAGCTAGAAGACTCAACCTGTGAGCTCAAATCCTTACTTGTTTGCTTTGTCTTTTGTCTCTGAATTAAGGAACAGCACTATTTGTAAATGAATGGTATCCTTGAAACTTTTTAGGTCGATGTAACGATAAAGGTGATTATATAGTGGGCCAGACAATCAGGTTCTAACTTGCTTGGAACCGTCTTAAGAGTATTTTTCTGATGCATTAACGCTTCAGCCTTTTAAACTAAAAATGGTCCCGGTATAGGTTGTTTTTTAAAGCATGTAACAATTTAATGTGGGTGGAGCCCATCACAGTTTTCTCACTAAAAAAATGGATGCGTTAATGCATTTTCCTAATAAATATTAAAAATTAAGAAATGGTATACCTTTTATTCTTCCGCATTAGTCAGACGTAAACCTGCCTACCATACTAATCCATCCATAGTCTTCTTATTTACAAGTTCCGGAAAGTTTTAGTAGAAACCCGATCAAGTTATTCCTTGCAGTATTCTATCGTGAAGCTAATGGAGCATGATGTATTCTAGCGTTTGACGAATGATCCGCGTCAAGTTGAAGACCGGAATTAGTTGGCCTGCCATATTTACCGGAATTAATTTATCGGATTTGATGCCATATTTGGATCTTGGAGATCATTAAGTAGAGGTCAGTGTTCTTAAAATGTTAGACGGACATGGAACGAATACAATATAGCCATCAATAGGTATTTTGAAACAAATATTTCAAAGATTTTTATATTGTAATAAACAATACATAAAACAGAATCTCTCTGTGGTTCTTGCTTGAGTCTCATCAGATTTCCTTTTACAGGTCGCGCTCAAACAATCTCATCGCATATGAATAAATACTATAATCAATCTCATAAATTTGTACGGCAATCATAAAACACATCAGCAATCCAAGCAACGTGAAGCAATTGTCTTAAATCTACACTTTACACGCGAAAATCAATCTTCTTAAAAGCATTGTGAGATTAAAAATATCGCGGCATGTTCTCCATTGAAGACTCAATTGTTTCCGACTCTTATTTCTTTAAATCCTTGAAAGCCCATGTCACACCGAACGCGTGCGGGGCAACGTGCACCCGGCGTGCACTATATGTTTAAAGTAAGGCTGGAACACCACTCGAGCTAAGTCGCGTGGCGTGGGTACAAATACAAAAGGCTTAGTATCGTAAATGTATAGATAATTCCATGCCATTGCACGGCTACGCTACGCACGGACCATACAGTTCAATGGAACCACGTTTAGCGTGTGCGAATGTAGTGTGCGTAGCAGTGGTGTGCCGGCTTAAGCCCGGTTTACACCGAATGCGTGAGCAGCGGCCGCAGGGCTCGCAGGCGGTGTGACAGGTCTTACGAGAACTAATATTATACAGTGCAGACGAGCTGTAGACGATCTACAAGACGCATTCGGTGTTACCCGGATATTAAGCGCACACCGCGTGTACGTTGCGCGTACTGCAGACGCATTATATGTGACCCGCGCCTCAACAAATGGCCATGAAGCTGACCACCCCATTTTTTCTACCCACAAAAGGCATCGCTAAATCGTTAGTTCATCGTTGGTTCACGTTAGTTCACATAGTTAAATCGTTAGGATCACATGACTTCATGGATTTTTTTCAAAATCTTTGTGGGGCGAGCCAGATTCACGATAGCCACCCCATTCAAAAAATGTCCAAATTTTTTTCACTATATAGCTAGATAATCGTTAGTTCACGTAAGTTCACCATAAAATATCGTTAGGACCACACCGCAACATTTTTTTTTTAATTTTTGAAATGTGGTGGCCGAGTTCACGCTAGCCACCCCACAGTCGCTATCTCAAAATAAAAATTACACGCGGCTTAGGCATCGTTAGTTCACGATAGTTCAGCCATCAGAAAGGTTAGGACCACATTAGATTAGCCAGAAAAAATTAAGACATAAATCTCTATCAGGAACAAATTTACCGCCATACGAAATGAAACCTTATTGCCACACTTTAAGGTTCACTTTCGTATGGCAACGAATTGCCAAATATTTGTGGGGCTGGCCAGCTTCACGCTAGCCACCCCCATTCAACAAATGTCCAATTTTTTTCACTATATACCTAGACAATCCTTAGCTCACGTAAGTTCACCATAAAAAATTGTTAGAACCACACCGCAACATTTTATTTTTTATTTTTCTAGTGTGGTGGCCAAGTTCACGCTAGCCACCCCACAGTCCCTATCTCAAAATAAAAATTGCATGCGGTTTAGGCATCGTTAGTTCACGACAGTTCAGCCATCAGGAAGGTTAGGACCACATTAGATTAGCCAGAAAAAATTAAAACATAAATCTCTGTCAGGAACAAATGTACCGCCATACGAAATGAAACCTTATTGCCACACGTTAAGGTTCACTTTCGTATGGCAACGAATTGCCAAATATCTGTGGGGCTGGCCAGCTTCACGCTAGCCACCCCATTCAACAAATGTCCAATTTTTTTCACTATATAGCTAGACAATCGTTAGCTCACGTAAGTTCACCATGAAATATCGTTAGCACAACATCGCAACATTTTTTTTATTAATTTTTGAAGTGTGGTGCCCCCGCAGTATTATCAGCTTGGTGTGACAAGCGACTGAAGTCACAAATCCGGCACCTTCTTTGGCACCACGACAACGCCTCGCCAAACAAGCCCGCTAGAACACTTGATTTTTTTTAATTATAAAATGTGTTTATCTTGACTCACCCACCATATTTCCCTAATTTAGCACCTTAAGAATTTAACTTGTTCCCCAATATTAAAGAAAAAAAATAAGTAAAGAGATCTGAGTGCAAGGAAGATGCACTAGCTGCCTGGAATTTCTTCATTTCCGAGGTAATTGGAAAAGAGTGGACAGAGATATTTTCCAAGTGTTTTAAACGCAAGGAACAGTGTACACATGCTCATTATGAATACTTTGAAAAGATAGATATCAACAATAAAAAATAAAAAAGCCGTGGTGACCTAGTTAGTAAAAGCCGTGGTGGCCTAGTGGTTCGACGTATCGCCTCTCATGCAGAGGGTCGGGGGTTCGATTCCGGCTCGCACCTCTAAGTTTACTTATGTGCGAAATTCAATTTGAATTTACCACTGAACTTTTCGGTGAAGGAAAACATCGTGAGATTCGTGAGGAAACCTGCATGCATCTGCGAAGCAATTCAAAGATGTGTGTGAAGTCCCCAATCCGCACTGGGCCCGCGTGGGGACTATAGCCCTAACCCTCTCGTGACGAGAGGAGGCCTGTGCCCAGCTGTGACGTTTTGACGTTCCATAGCTTCTCAATATCCCTTTTGCGTCCGGAATGAGTCCTTGGAATTGCAAAATAATATTCTGCCGCGTAATTTCAGTAGTTCGTAGTAAAATTCTACATTAGAAAGTGATTTGGAAATTGAGTTTCGTTTGCGCCCGTCCTCGTAGCCATAGATTTCGGCAAATCTTTGCTTCGCTTGAGACGCTAATAAAAAGCCAAACAATAGCCGGACAGGCCGGGCATATAAATATTTGACCGGACACAACTCGAAAAAGCCAAACATGTCCGGCTAAATACAAACAGATGGCAACCCTACATTTGCGCCTTTTTGAAGTCGTTTTTTTTTTCTTTTTTTTTTAAATTCCTTTTTTTAAGTCACGCAGGATTCTAAATATATAAAACTCAAAGGTGACTGACGGACTGACATAGTGATCTATCAACGCACAGCCCAAACCACTGGACGGATCGGGCTGAAATTTGGCATGCAGGCAGATGTTAAGTATGACGTAGGCATCCGCTAAGAAAGTATTTTCCGAAATTCCCACGGGAACGGGAAAAAACGGGATTTTTCATTTTAATATTTCTGCGCATACGAAGTTGCGGGAAAAAGCTAGTTAAGTATACTAATAGCTTCTGCCCGCGGCTTCGCCCGCGTGGAATTCGGATATCGCGTTCTCGCGGGAACTTTGCGTTTTCCCGGGATAAAAAGTAGCCTATGTTATATGATAGGAACCGTGGTGGCCTAGTGGTTCGACCTACCGCCTCTCATGCCGAGGATCGGGGGTTCGATTCTGGCTCCTCTAAGTTTACTTACGTGCGAAATTCAATTTGAATTTACCATGTGCTAGCGTCACACTAGCGTAGCTAGTGTTAGCTTTTCGGTAAAGGAAAACATCGTGAGGAAACCTGCACGCATCTGCGAAGTACTTCAAAGACGTGTGTGAAGTCCCCAATCCGCACTGGGCCCGCGTGGGGACTTAGCCCAAACCCTCTCATGATGAGGGCAGGCCTGTGCCCAGCAGTGGGACGCAAATAGGCTGTAGTAGTATGTTATTCCCAGGGTCCCAAACTATCTCCATACCAAATTTCATTCAAATCCGTCCAAACAAATAAACAAACAAACACACTTTCACATTTATAATATTAGGATGGATATGGATTATTATGTACTCACTCACGGGACATAAGTGTCCCGGTCCTTTGGGAGGCGTGCGCGGAGCCGAATCCAACACGTACAGGCCCTTTCGACAATTTACTGAAAATGCAATGAGTACTACGGGCGGATGAAATGATGGGATCTAAAAGCTACCGGGATATTGTGGAGAAAGTGGTGGATTAAGTGAGACAAACGGACACCCTAGATAATACTTGTCTCATGTGATACAAAAAATTGGCAGACGGTGACTGACTAGCCCTCCACTAGATGGGCCCCCATAATAGCAACATTAGGTAAAAATGGCCAGAGGGTGAAGGCTGAGGGTGGAGAGGTGTCACTGGACTTTAAACCGAGGCCAACTCGTCACTTACATATGTTTCCACATCCACCCTCGAGTACAAGCTCTCACGACTCCACTCTGGATGGCCGGCTAAGGCAAGCCAGATGCGGAAGTCCTGTCCCACTGCCTTGACACACCCACCAGGTAGTTCCCGCGGGAACGCGATAACCGAATCCTCGCGGGCGAAGTTGCGGGCAGAAGGGCTAGTTTATAATATTTTAAGGGTAGATTCTCATATAGGGCAATCGATAAATTTAACGTCTCATTACTTGACACAGGCCTCAGGGTTTGGGTTATATTCACTGCCCGCTAAATTGAACTTTCAATCCTGCTTAAAGTACGCCACAACGTGTGAGCCCCTTTTTAAAACTTCGAATAGAGCGCCTGGTATTCTTAAGTGGGCATTGTGAAGTGTTTCTTCCTAATATGGGGGCACGGCATTGCCCCCGCTAAGTCGAGCAAAAAAGAGCACAGCCGTAAGTAGCCGGTAGGTACCATACTTTTCTGAAGCCATTCAGGCTGTTTCTACCCCCCTCCCTCTAACATCGTTATTGATAAAGCTAGAAAATTGCAATTTTAACTACCAAAAGGGCACAATATGATGACTAATTTAAAATATATTGCTAGTTAAGGTGCCTTACATTCATCAAAACTTATAATCATCAAAATTCCAAGGTAGGCACTGTTTACCTTTTAAAATCAGAAAAACATTAAATCATATCCCACTTTTCGTTGAGATTCCCGATTTTAAAAACGGCATATGTAACTTTGTAATTCCATACAGTAACATAGCAATAACAATGTTACATTTGCAGTTTATCGCAAGGACTATGCTCCGGGTTTCTCTCTGCATTAGTGGCATAGTAGTCAGTCAGTGGGCGGGTCACACCGCACATTTCTCGCAGGTTTGATAGACGATGGGGCCAGAAAAGGCAGACGAACTGTTGGTAAGCCTCCAACAAGATACAGCGAAGACCTGGTGAAGGCCGCGTGGATAGTGGATACGGTGGATTCGAGTGACACTAGGCGCTAGTGTCGCGTGAGGTCCAATAACATTCACTTTTCACTGGTTTTGGCGGGCTTCGTGGCATAAATTATAATTTCTTTAATTTACATGTTGAAAAATGATCTCCTACGTGAAATTATCGCAAATATGGATTATTTGGCGATGAATGTGAACGCTTTGAGAGTATTTTTTTCCGAAACAAAACGGAACTGCTCTACATTGCCGCATAGCTACTCGATATGATGATAGTTATTTATAATTAATAAAGTTAATGCGATTCAAGATTTAAAACTTTGTTTTGGCGCCGATCTTATAAAGTAGGTATACGCTAAGCATACGCTAAATCTAGTTGCTGAGCATATAGATATATTTTTTAATCCTTGGAGTGAAATTATAAAAATGACAATGTATACCCTTTGTAATAGAAATAATTAATTTAGAAACTTTTTGAATGTGATTAACGATTTAGACATAAGTTGACGTATATTGTACATAGATAATATTAATATTAAGGACACTATTGAATTGGGAATTTCCTGTAATGATAGTGCTTACTAAATAAATAAATAAATAAATAAATAAATAAATAAAAGTCGCCTTTGGCAGCTACCGATACCTCTGGACCTTAGTCAACAGCGGCGCCAACTGGTGAGCAAAGAAACGATAGCCCCCATTGTTGCGACATGCATCGGGGTCAGAGGTCTTCAAAAACAGAAAAATAAACAAACAACGAGTGATAGTGATATATGGTGATAAATTTACCTAGGTATACCTACCTATCTAGAATTTTCATTGGTTTATCCTAGTGCAGTGCGGAACAAACAACGCAACGGTAAGTTAAAATACTTTTACGTCACACCAGGACGAAAAGCGGGATTTACCGCCCTTGGGCGCTACGAAAAATCCCTCTTCACGGCCAGGTGGTGACGTAAAATCGTATACTAACCACGGGCGGTCGTAAAGAAATCCTCAGACCGCTAGATTATAGCCCTCGCCTCCGGCTCGGGCCTCAATTACCAGCGATCTGAGACTTTCTTTACTTGACCGCCCTAGGTGTGTAATGTACTATAATATGTTCCTGCTAGTATACTTAGGTATTTATTTATGTCTTACTTGTATGTATAGGTAAGTACCTAACCTTTGAACAATTACTTTTTTATTTGATTGTTTGTAAGATAGTGTAATGTAGGTACCGCGACGTTGCTTGATATGTGTCATACCTATAGGTACTTAATAAATAATTATAGTCTAAAATCTGTAAGAATGAACTTTAGACACTTGAGTATTGACGCAGGTAATTAGTGAGGGGGCTAAGACGTTTGTCAAATTAAGCGACTATTTATGAATTGCTCTTCATATAATAGTTTTTACTTTTTTATTAAATATTTTTAAAATAACTACAAAGTTGTGATTTTTTTATAAAATACTTTTTGCTTTCCGACACCCGAATTTCCGTTTGAAATTATATCCTTACTAATATTATAAAGGCGAAAGTTTGTTTGGATGGATGTATGGATGGATGTTTGTTCCTCTTTCACGCAAAAACTACTAAACGGATTTTAATGAAACTTTACAGTAATGTAGCTTATAGATCAGAATAACACATAGGCTACTTTTTATCCTGGAAAAACGTATAGTTCCCGCGGGAACGCGATAACCGAATTCCACGCGGGCGAAGTCGCGGGCAGAAGCTAGTTGTAAATATTCCATTTTGACCCCGCTCCTACTAGAGGAAGCCAGGTACTGGTTGCACACGGGCGCCACAGGGCTAGAGCCGCTCTGTTCAATGTCATATATATCATACGAGTGAGTGGTTAGCTAGCCAATCAAGTATTTAACAGTGGCGGTTCTAGGGGGGGGGGGGGTTGTGGGGATCCCCCCCCCCCCAAATCTTTGTCCGCGCCTTTGGGACCGCGCCTGGTATTAAAATTACCCAATTTACGCAAATACGGCTTGTTTCTTCTGGAAAATAAAGCACGGTTTTGGCGAGCGCTAAAATGCACGGACTGGCAACACTGCGCGGGAGTGTCTAGCAGAGTAGATTTGCCCCGCACAGCGGCAAGCCCCTCCCGCACCCTGTCCCCGCGCCCGCGCCTCCGCTGGCTACGGAAACAGAAACATTGAGCCCCGAACATTTTCGTTAGGCCCGTAGTTTCCACAGAGGTGTACAGAACAAATATAGGTAGGTACATAAATACATATAAATAAATAAACTAGCTTCTGCCCGCGACTTGGCCCGCGTGGAATTCGGTTATCGCGCTCCCGCGGGAACTATGTACTTTTCCGGGATAAAAAGTAGCCTATGTCCTTTCCCGGGAACCCAGCTATCTGCATGTCAAATTTAATCTCAATCGGTCCAGCGGTTGAAGCGTGAAGAGGTAACGGACAGACAGACAGACAAACAGACAGACAGACAGACAGACAGACAGACTTACTTTCGCATTTATAATATTAATATGGATAATACACAAACACATCCATACTAATATTATAAATGCGAAAGTAACTCTGTCTCTGAAATTTGGCATAGAGAGAGATAGTTGGAATCCCGGGAAAGGACAAAGGCAATTTTATATCGCGTTCCCGCGGGAACTATGCGTTTTTCCGGGATAAAAAGTAGCTTGTCCTTTCCCGGGACTCCTACTATCTCCATACCAAATTCCATCCAAATCGCTCCAGCGGTTCAAGCGTGAAGAGGTAACAGATAGACAGAGTTACTTTCGCATTTATAATATTAACTAGCTTTAACCCGCAACTTCGTATGCGCAGACATATTAAAATGAAAAATCCCGTTTTTTCCGTTCCCGTGGGAATATCGGGAAATCCTTTCTTAGTGCTCCCCTACGCTCCCCAAGGAACCTACATGCCAAACTTCAGCTCTCTACGGTGATCCCCGCGACCTAAACATTAAAATGTAAAAATCCCATTTTTTCCCGTTCCCGTGGGAATTTCGGGAAGTCCTTTCTTAGTGCTCCCCTACGCTCCCCAATGAACCAGCATGCCAAATTTCAGATCCTTACGATGTTTCCCGCGACTTCGTACGCGCCTAAAAATTTTAATGTAAAAATCCCTTTTTTCCCCGTTCCCGTGAGAATTTCAGAAAATCCTTTCTTAGTAAGCACTACGCTCCCCAAGGATCCTGTATGCCAAATTTCAGTTCTCTACGACCAGTATTTTCGGCTCTGCGTTGATATGTCAGTCAGTCAGTTTCTTCTTTTTTATATTTAGATAGATAGATAGCTGTTTCCCGCGACTTCGTACGCGCCTAAATATTAAAATGTAAAAATCCAATTTTTCCCGTTCCCGTGGGAATATCGGGAAGTTTTTTCTTAGTGCTCCCCTACGCTCCCCAAGGAACCTGCATGCCAAATTTCAGCTCTCTACGATGATCCCCGCGACTACGTACGCGCCTTAAAATGTAAAAAAACCATTTTTTTCCCGTTCCCGTGGGAATTTCGGGAAGTCCTTTCTTAGTGCTCCCCTACGCTCCCCAAGGAACCTGCATGCAAAATTTCAGATCTCTACGATGTTTCCCGCGACTTCGTACGCGCCTAAACATTAAAATGTAAAATCTTTTATATATTTAGATATGGATATGGATTAATATATTAATATGGATTTATAATATTTATTATTATGTACAGTCAGCAGCAGAAGTAGATAAGCTCTCCAGGTGTTCAAAATGACCTACACACGCCCTTAACGTCTTAAGAATAAGGTCGTGTGTATGTCATTTTGAACACCTGGACAGCTTATCTACTTCTGCTGCTGACTGTACTAACTTCCATGTAAGTAGGTATACACGGTGGGTCAGAAAATATGGCAAATAATTAACCCACAGTATCGGCTATCGATTCTAAGTATATTGTATAGGTCTTTAATTTTTTTCGAGTTAGTAAAAAAAAATATTGTATATGGGATTGGTTGTGTGAGCGACGCATGAATCCTATACAAAATATTTTTTTTTACCAACTCAAAAAAAATTCAAGACCCATACAATATACTTAGAATCGATAGCCGATACTGTGGGTTAATTTTTTGCCATATTTTCTTACCCACCATGTATATTAGGGAATGCAAAAACCGGTGCAATCTGAAACCCGGGTACTACCGGACTTAGTGACTAGTTAAATTACATTCATAGATTTTAAAAAAACTAGTACTTAATCCGGGAATGAAACTAGCGTTTTAAAAAATAAATTGTACATATTGAAAAACTGCATGTTATTGATTTTAGTCATAATAGTTCATACCAACATTTAGTAACTCTGTCTGAGTTACTTTCGCATTTATAATATTACTAGCTTCTACCCGCGACTTTGCCCTCGCGACTCTGCCCGCGTGGAATTCGGTTATCGCGTTCCCGCAGGAACTATAGGTTTTTCCGGGATAAAAAGTAGCCTATTTCCTTTCCCGGGACCCCAACTATCTCCGTGCGAAATTTCATTTCAATCGGTTCAGCGGTTGAAGTGTGAAGAGGTAACAGACAGACAGACAGACAGAGTTACTTTCGCATACTGACTGCTCTAAATGCTGTACATAGGTACATACCTCCATTCAACTGCCGTCTTCCTTTGTCGGTTCATGCCTGCGTGAATAGGTATAACTGACTCGGTAAGCCACACCGTAGGTCTCACCGTCACTTTCCATCAGCCAAGATGGAGGTCAATCACCGAGCAGTTATGAATAAAAAAAGTCAACGACGTAGATATATGTGTAAGTAATTGTAAGCAAACCGTCACTGACAAGTAATAATTTGGTGAAGATAGAATTGGCAATCTGTTGCCATACAAAAGTGAACCGTAACGTGTGGCAATAAGGTTTCATTTCGTATGGCGGTACATTTGTTCCTGACAGAGATTTATGTTTTAATTTTTTCTGGCTAATCTAATGTGGTCCTAACCTTCCTGATGGCTGAACTGTCGTGAACTAACGATGCCTAAACCGCATGCAATTTTTATTTTGAGATAGGGACTGTGGGGTGGCTAGCGTGAACTTGGCCACCACACTAGAAAAATAAAAAATAAAATGTTGCGGTGTGGTTCTAACAATTTTTTATGGTGAACTTACGTGAGCTAACGATTGTCTAGGTATATAGTGAAAAAAATTGGACATTTGTTGAATGGGGGTGGCTAGCGTGAAGCTGGCCAGCCCCACAAATATTTGGCAATTCGTTGCCATACGAAAGTGAACCTTAAAGTGTGGCAATAAGGTTTCATTTCGTATGGCGGTAAATTTGTACCTGATAGAGATTTATGTTTTAATTTTTTCTGGCTAATCTAATGTGGTCCTAACCTTTCTGATGGCTGAACTATCGTGAACTAACGATGCCTAAGCCGCGTGTAATTTTTATTTTGAGATAGCGACTGTGGGGTGGCTAGCGTGAACTCGGCCACCACACTTCAAAAATTAAAAAAAAAATGTTGCGGTGTGGTCCTAACGATATTTTATGGTGAACTTACGTGAACTAACGATTATCTAGCTATATAGTGAAAAAAATTTGGACATTTTTTGAATGGGGTGGCTATCGTGAATCTGGCTCGCCCCACAAAGATTTTGAAAAAAATCCATGAAGTCATGTGATCCTAACGATTTAACTATGTGAACTAACGTGAACCAACGATGAACTAACGATTTAGCGATGCCTTTTGTGGGTAGAAAAAATGGGGTGGCCAGCTTCATGGCCATCCTCAACAATACAGTAGATTGTGCGCGCTAAATCCGTCTCGAGGTCAACACACGCCAGTTGCCATGTGATTGCGAATCTCACGAAAGGGAAAATGAGATGACGGAAATTCGCCATTAAACAGAACTCTGACCTGGATTTTTTTTCGTGTTTACATTTTCGTGGAGATTTGTTTGCGTCGGAACTGTCGTTTTGTATCAAGAACTACGTGTATTTTCATTGGACATTTTTTGCTATGATGATTGTTGGAAAATTATGACGGTTTGTCATGTTCATTTGTAACTATAAATTGGCTGTCGACCAGCTTGTTGTACAAGCTTATTGTTTACTTAGGCTTTATTGTCCAAGTTTGCCATGTAAAGTATGTTTAGGATGCCTAATTATCCTATTTCTTTATAACTAAGTCTTAGTTCTGAGTTAGGTAATTTTACATTATATAGATTCTGGGCTACCTAGTCTTGTTCGCTGTCTGGAGTATCTAAAACTTTGATCTGGATATAAAAATTTGGAAATACAAAAGATGCGACTTCGTGAACTATTTGCAGAAGTTCGTGGTTCGTTAAATAACTTTGTTTTGAGTGTAACGTAAATAAACGATCGATAAATTCTGTGGAATTACAATGGTTTGGTCTTAAATATTAAATAGTTACCCTTCTATAGAATTGGTTAGGTCACTATAGCACACGACATCCATCCATAGTTGCCATCCTTTTTAAGGGCCATACCAGTCGAGTAAATCTCCCAAGGAAGTCAATCGATTTGGTTTTCGTGATGACCCGTCAGTCACATAGTTAGAT
The DNA here is from genome assembly GCA_963971205.1 of Aethes cnicana. Classification (NCBI taxonomy): domain Eukaryota; kingdom Metazoa; phylum Arthropoda; class Insecta; order Lepidoptera; family Tortricidae; genus Aethes; species Aethes cnicana. The sequence continues at coordinate 4,473,280 of OZ020297.1, forward strand.
ATATTAGATGATCGACAAAGACATAAACATACTTACGTGAATTTCAAAATAACAAGCAATCGTTGAACGTGATATATCCTATGAAACACTTCACAAGGTTTCAAATGGCATGTACACAGATTACCAATTTGATCGAGCGAATAAATGTACAGACAGTTTCTACGTTAATGCGCGTAATTATTTCAAATAACCAGTTACATATAGCAAAACCTCTTCAACTTCCTTCTACAGACAGGAAACGATAACTCAGGATACCTGATGTGTCCTCGCAGAGAAAACATTTTTTAATCGATCGACTTTCATACAAGGATATTTCATTATATTTAATCATTATATAAAAAAATCCCAACGTTAATTAAAGATTTTGTGATAGTGTCACTTTAAAGATATGGTTTAAAAATCCCTTAATATTTTTCGCGAGAAATAAGTTACTTAAAAGGGCCGAGTAGATAAGAATGTCCTTTACTTACACTTACGGAGTAAACTAACTACATAGTATTGTAATGGTTGAGATGATCGATTGAGATTTACCCTGCGAGTCACTGTGGCCGTAGTAAAACCTAGATTTCTGTCTTCAGGCTTCCTCTGAAATCTTGTCTCAGTAATACGTCTAGAATGAACTCGTACTTGCCGTGTTAAAATCTTTGTAAACCAGTAGGTACCTTCCCAAAGAGTAACCTTTATCCAATACGCGTGAGGTGTCGCGTTCCTCAAAATCGCTCCTTAAGAAAATGTCGGCACAAAGCAAACGTGAAATACCAGCCAGTTTGTTGTTCAATATTTTACTTCGTATCCACGGCTTCTTACATAGGACTCGGGCACATGTCCACGGCACTACGTCATCGCCGTGAAACTGCACGGCGCCGTATAAAGGCATAGTTGCCGCGTTCGCAATTCGCTTAAAAACACGGCGAGTCAACGTCACCTTAAGGTAGAATTCGGAAATTTCCCAGTACCGCGGTAGACGGAACCAGGCAACAGCAGATAACGTCACTTGCCGTGCGGCTGGGGTCTTCGGGTATTTACTTGCTATTTTCTACGTCCACGCGGCGACGTCGTATTCTACGGCTCCGACCCGTTTCTCGATGACGTCGTACATTGGACATGTAGCCGGGCTACAGTTTGCATGTAACCGATTGCCAAATACACTTGATACGTCGCGAAGCTTCAGAGCCTTTTGCGAACTTATTTGAATATCTACGAGTCACGGCAGCTTAAGGGGAAATATACTTGAAAATATGTAAAGCATTTTACATGTTCGCGTTTACCTGCACACGGGCATAAAAAATATTCATATGTTCAAGTTAAGTCAGCTTGTGTTGTGTGCAATTATGGGTTCGGTAACTTAAATATAGGTACATGGTAATTTCAGCTCCCGCTCGACCTATATCAATCATACTAATCTTCTACCAAAATATCAAAAAAGATGCAATTGCACAAAAGCAATATGACATCAATAGTTTTCCACAACAATGACAATAGCGATCTCTATCAGTCCTATTTTACAACGACGCTTCGTACACACTGTTTCAAATGCAGACAGTGGTTACAAACGAAGCCAAACACCGCCTGCCCTGTCTGCCGCACTCCAAACGTTTCAAAACATCGAATCGTGAGGGAGTACAAATAGTACACACACGCACGGAAGCCGCGGCGGTACGTCACTAGATAACGGTCCCTCGTCTTTGTATGACAGCCTCATTTAACTTTAAAACAGCCTGTTTTATTACTATTACAAACTCGACCATAAAATTTGTGTTACGTTGATGACATGTTGGTATTATATGATTTGCTGAAGTGTCAGGGCTGTCTGACACTTTCTGACATCTTTTATACGCCTATGACACTGACAACTTGACAATTCAACTTACAATACTCAAAAGTAATGTCATTACGGTCGGCATTCGTGGACATATAATTTGTACCAAATTAAGAGTCTCCTGGAAGCTTCTCTGAAATTTCATAATTATTAATTTGGTTATGTACCTTAATAAAAAGCCAATCTTCAAATTATGCTTAGAGTGATTACAAATTTTATGGCACCTCTTATTTCGGGAAAGTAAAGCTGGTATTAAAATTGCGCAACAAAATGCAATTCATCTCATTAAAATCTTACGGACAAGTGTATGTAAAATTTCCGAATACTAGATTAAAGATATCGTCCACATAATCGTCCTCGCCATCTTAAAGTGTCAGTTATATATAACTAGACCACAGCGAAGTAGAAAGTGTTTGTCTGTCATCAGTAGTCCATCATCTCTTCGCTTCCGGCACTGAACTAGATGATTACGGTCTATTATTAACTAAAAAGAGCTCTTTCGCAAGGCTGTATATGACACACAATTTGTCATTGACTTTTTAAATTCCAAAGGAGAGTTTTTGTTCGCGCTCCGCAAGGAATCCTTCATGAAATTCAAAACATTATGTCAGACAATTGTACATAAAGTAAGTAGGTACTTATTTAATTTTGTACAGTTTAATTTCATTTGATCTAAACTTTTACTTACTCGACTCCCCTTTAATAGCATCGGATGGATTTAAAACTATTAATGCTGTGCTCAACCGTTTTACCAATATGTACTACTTAGGTAATAACAATTTGTAATTAATAGAAATGTATGTAATAGAAAAAATAACCTTTAATATTATGAGGGAGACGGATGCTTTTGTACCAGAAAAAAATTATTGTTAATGCTCCGTTCGAAAGAAAACCATAAGTAGGTAGTTGCGTAAAACAGCTACCTGGAAAAAAAAAACTAATCTGGAAGACTAGCATATTTAATAACGATAAGCTTATTAATTAGCAATAAAATATGACCTGTTATGTTAATACATTATGTAGAATTGGCGACTCCATTGCACACGGTAGCGTGTGTACCAGCCGTAAATCATCATACATATATTATATCAAAAGGCAAACCTAAAACTTGCACACGAAACTTATATAGCCAATTTTAAACAGCCGACCTGTACCTAACATCCACAGAGCAATGTCATGCAGTCAGTAACGTCACTTCCGCAAAAGGCTGTTCACCCCATGCACTTTGTAGTTGAACCACGCATGGTTGAATTTTGATGTTTGAAACTTGATATACTTTAGGTGCGAGATCATTTTAATAGATTAAAGATAAACTGGTTGCAACACGCTAATCTACCGGCCCGTTTTGTAATATTCTGTGTTTATATAATGAAATGCGAGCGTCGTTACTTGTTGCTGCGGTTTCCATTCGAATTTCCATTCTAAATTAATAAAAATCCTCTTGAACGGCAGAAGAGCTAGAATAATTTTTAATGCAAATCATTCTACCTACTACGATTGATTCTATAAGAGCACTCGATCATTTTAATTCAGCTTCGTCATAAGTGAAATTGCCAAGTGGATATTGCCATTATGATGGCCCAAAATTTTATAGAATATGTCACTGAAAATGTTTATGTTTCATTTAGCAAATAGCCTAATGCATTAACATCACGATATGTTATTAAACATCTTTGATCAGGCGAAATATGTAATTTCGCGCATGGTTTGCCAACCGAGTAACTTGAAATATTCAACAATTTCACAAGCATTGAAATTTTGATTGGCGACTATTATTAGGTCCTTACATATGAAATTGGCGTTTGGCGAACTGGCAACTTTGATTCAAAATATGTGGCGTTCGGCTAGGAATTCCAAATTCAAATTTATTTCAAATTTAAGACCATGTATTTCTGTGTTCGAATTACGAAATTTATTTGTTATCGCGTCATTTGTTTTTCTTTCACATCGTTCTGTTCACAATATGGAGAACTTAAAATATCGCTATATTTACGAATATGAGTTTCACCTCGGCACTAGTGCTGCAGAAACGGCTCGTAGGATTAACAATGCGTATGGGGAAGCTACTGCAAAAGAAAATACGGTACGTTATTGGTTCCAACGTTTCCGTTCTGGAAATTTTGACCTACAGAACAAGCCTCGTGGACGGCCGGAGACACAAGTTGATAACGAAGAATTAAAAGCAATTGTGGAAGCAGATCCATCGCAAACCACGTCAGAGTTAGCGGCAGGCTTCGGTGTGAGTGATAAAACCATTTTGATTCACTTGAAACAAATTGGAAAAGTGAAAAAACTTGAAAAATGGGTACCGCATGAATTGAGCGACGCAAACAAAGAAACACGCGTCGAGTGTTGCGTTTCACTTCTCAACCGGCACAATAATGAAGGCATTTTGAATCGTATCGTTACTTGTGATGAAAAATGGATCTTGTACGACAACCGGAAACGTTCTTCACAATGGTTGAACCCAGGTGAACCAGCCAAATTCTGCCCGAAACGAAAGTTGACTCAGAAAAAGGTACTGGTAAGTGTCTGGTGGACTAGTGCCGGTGTCATCCATTACAGTTTCTTAAGATCTGGGCAAACAATCACGGCTGATGTGTATTGTCAACAATTGCAAACGATGATGGAAAAGCTAGCCATTAAACAACCCAGACTGGTCAATCGATCTAGCCCACTGCTGCTTCAGGACAACGCTCGACCACATACGGCACGTTTGACGGCCGCAAAACTACGGGAGCTGCGACTGGAATGTCTTCGACACCCACCATACTCCCCGGACCTTGCTCCAACTGATTACCATTTTTTTCGGAATTTGGACAACTTCATGCAAGGAAAAAAATTCAATTCTCACGAGGCTGTCCAAACGGCCTTCAAAGATTTTATTGATTCTCGCTCACACACTTTTTTTAGTAAAGGAATCAATGAACTACCTTCGAGATGGCAAAAGTGCATAGATAGCCATGGTACATACTTTGACTAAATAAAAAAATAGTTTCATAAAAAAAAATCGTTTTCATTTCTGCCATATGAAACGCCAATTTCATATGTAAGGACCTAATATAATTCAGTAAAAGAGATGGAAGTATATGTATTTAATAGCAACAAAACAAGCATATAGAGACCATATCAGGGACTACACTATCAGGGATGTGTACTTACACACGAATGAGATCGATATGGCGCTTCAATATCAATTTTCATTTTTCATTTTTTCATTTTCATTTTCATTTCATATGATTATTCTAAGACGGATCGTGGAGGAGACCCTATGTTCAGCAGTGGTCCTCTAGGCTGAAATGTTGATGACATTTGTTATTAGGTGTGGTTAGTACCTATTGATAACTTTTCCGGGTGATAATATAATTATTTGAATATGATTAGTTATTGTACCGTTCACAAAATATCAAATACCGAGTGCTAAAAACAAAAAGCCAAACGGGTTCTAAATCCTTTTGTTATGCAAACGTGTTTAACCTTTGCTCTGAACAGTTACCGTTAACTAGTAACTGTGTCAACAGAATTAATTAGTTGACTACTAATTGAATTGCCGTTTAGAATATATGCCCAGACGACGTCTCCTATTGTCTACTGGCGCCAAAGTCCGAAGATAAAATGTAATTTACAGGCCGTGCGATATCTAATGCGTTTGTTGTCTAGTGAGTGTGAAATAGGGGCATGGTATTTACTTTTGCTGGAGATACAGCGGGTCTGAAACTATCCTTAGGATTTTGTCTGACGTCCTATTGATAGTTGCGGGAATTGAAGAACTACATTATTTGAATGTAAAAATAAGTAGAAAATAAAATTTGCATACCTATATCAAAACCACAAAATTGTAAATCTACAGAAACCACTACATTTGCTAATGGAAAACAGGAGACCGCAGACATTAACTTGATTTTCGTATCCAGGATTTCATACTATTCCCAGATTTACGTACACATGTTGCATGTCATTTCCGTATCTAAAATAACTTCAAATGTTTCTTCCAAAGTAACGTTACTCGGCATTGACCGTGCATCTTCCGAGTTCCCGACCTTGTCAGAACAAATCCGACAAACACTACACACTGACTCATATGCCCACTTACAGATGTCACCGAAACCCATACAAATTGGACCAACTCTTTATCCATATGTAGAGCGATTCTGGCGACCGCCATTCATTGTCCGACCTAAACAATGAGATCTCCATACATTGTGTTTATAACGGCTCTAGTGCGTGTGACGTCATGACCTACATGCCTCGCGGTCGTTGAACGATTCGCATCATTTCGGCTAGTTCGGCGTTTGACATTAGCTACGCGGAAAGCAACTGTATTTTTTCAGTGAAAGAGTTCGCGTCGGATGTTGTGTAGTTATATCTAGGGTTACGATGCGGAAGTCTCTGGTCAACGATTCCATATTTTCTGAATATCAAAAAACTATCCGCAAATCAGTATTCTCATACCACGTTTCGGACAAACTATAATTGAATTCTCACAGTTCACACCATCTCGGAATCCACCATCGTTCACTCCGAATTTTCCCAGGGCCGTGTAAATCACCCGTTTCGCGTGCAAATGAACCTTGAAGTGCGGTCAACGCTCGTGCTGTACTGACCTACCTATACCGGCGTAGGCGCAGGCTGTTTATTCAACGATGTTTGAGAACACACGAAATGAAATTGTGATTTTTGTCTAGACACGCTCGAGTATCTTTAAACGATCAAGCGGACTTGTCTACTGTGTAACGATCTAAACCGATACAGTTAGTTATATCCTATATATACTTTTTAGCACAGCGAACTACTCGTATGATATGAAAATTACCATAAGAACTAACTTAATTCTGGCATTCAAATGTAATTTTGAACCACACTCAGTTCTCGTTCAAATAGGTTTTCCCTCTTACCTATGTATATCTCAATATAGAAGTCTCCGGTTTTTTGGCAGCTGAGTCAAAGGAATAGCAAATGATTAGTCGTGTTGGGTTGGGTAGTTGCACAACATTTCCGAATCGAACTACTAGATTTCACGGGTAATGATCCATGACAATGACCTTTACGATGATTCAATAATTCTTATAGCTATAGAACGATTTGAAGAAGTTTTTTTTTTTAATTCAGTGTATTTAGAAGCATCTCGTTTGGAGACCATGTAGATCAACTTTAAAAATGATCACAAAAAATAATCTATTAAATCCTTTTCTACGTAATAATTTCCGTAACCAGATATCGAAAAATGAATTCTTCCATCCCTACATATAACCCAGCAGTGAACATACCAAAAGTATGGAATTCAATGTTCAAGGTTTTGTAGGCAAATTAGAAGCCATAATGGAAACCGCCTCCATTAGAAGAAGTCATTGCACCGCGGTCTAAACAATCGTTCCTATTAACCACGTAATTCGAGCCAGGAAGGCGTGTCCAGTCTAACGAGTAAACGACCTAAATGGGCGGGTAAATAACCTGGTACCTAAATTTTTAGGCACTCCAGTATCTGACGTGCCGTCAATATGGAACCGACCACGCCGTGCGTAGAACTGGTGCCAATCAGGTGTTAATAATAAATTGATAGACGTCATATAAAAATTGGTGTCGGTAACCAAAATGTAAATAGGTTAACACGCGAACAGCCAAGAATACGTCCTGCCCTTCTTCAATTATATATTGACAGTATTGACAGACGAAAGTATTTATCGAAAAAACAGTAGAAAGGTCAAGTAAATCTATTTAAGTCTTCATATTTGAGGATTGAGACTGTCGGCATTTCCTCAAATGAAATCGAATCCGTCTATAAGCCAATTGCCAATTGAACTTAATAACACTGAAATTACAAGAATGTCTACACCAAACAGACAAGTGGGTTAATTACTCATTGTAACAGTGGAAAAGCAAGGAGATAAGTATATAATTTAATGAATCACTTCGGATCGCGTGAGAAAACATCATCAGCACATGATTGTTTATTAGCAAACTATTGAGGACTTACTCTGTTTGTCATTTGTGTCATATCATACTATCTAATATTTATCAAGATTAGTCTTAATCAGATTAAGACATTCAAAGGCTCATAACAAATTACACTGGTAGTCGCGTATGCTTTCGAGGGGAGGCTACTCACGAACGTTGTTTAAAAATAGAAATGAAACCAATGAAACCCACCTCATAACGAAAGTACAGTCGTAAGATCTGGTTTAGTTAGAATTCTCTAGCATTTTGATGATTCACTGAGTAAATTTATTATATTCTATTCTACATTTTTGTGCTATCAATGTTGAAAGATACGCGTGAGATGCCCAATGCATCACATGCACACCTACAAACTGAATCGAAGGGGTATAAATCGGCAAGCTTTCGGGAGATTCTGCTGGTACTATTGTGATTTATTCAACCCTCTTGCACCTCTAGTCTCGGAGACACGCTGAGGTGATGACATGAACCCCAGGTCACATGACAAGATCTTAGGTCACGCCTCTGACCCTCTTGCATTGCACCTACCTATACATTCCAATTATTCCTATTGAGTTTCACACCATTATCAAGCATACAGCACATTGCTCGCAGGACTGATGACCGATGGGGCCGGAAAGTTCTGGAGTGGCGTCCGCGAACCGGTAGACGAGCTGTCGGCCTATGTCCAGGACGTCTTTCGGCTGAAATGATGATGATGATGATGATGATGATGATGATGATGATGATGATGATGATGATGATGATGATGACGGTGACGGTGACGATGATGACGATGACGTTGATGATGATGATTAAGCCTACTGCCGTACTGACAATCGCCTTTTGCGTGGCTGTCTGTCCATATACTGCTGTTATGTTTATTCACCTACCTTGACCGCGCAACCACGCATGCAATGTCATAACATAAGTTTAGATCTTGGAGATAGCATAGCGCTGTTGGCATTTTCCGATTTTTACGCGACGGCTTATGTATGTGCCGATTGTGACTTACTACTACTACAACAGCCTATTTACGGCCGACTGCTGGGCACAGGCCTCCTCTCATCACGAGAAGGTTGGGCTATAGTCCCCACACGGGCCCAGTGCGGATTGGGGACTTCACATACATCCTTGAATTACTTCGCAGATGCGTGCAGGTTTCCTCACGATGTTTTCCTTCACCGAAAAGCTCAGTGGTAAATTCAAATTGAATTTCAGAGGTGCGAGCCGGATTTGCACCCTCTGCATAAGAGGCGGTAGGTCAAACCACTAGGCCACCACGGCTTCCGGAGTGTGACTTAACATGTCTGAATCAAGAATGTCCAGGCTAGTTTAAAGTTTTAAACCTGAAGCGAACGATGAACACTTTCATTTCAAATCGTTCGATGTCAGTGTTGCGTGTGGTTAAGATGGTTCTGGTCCGCATTTCTTGTTCGTGAAATGACTTCTTCATCGAACCAAAAGTGTTCGAAGATGGTTTGTAGAAAAATATTAATTCTCGACTTGGTGGAGGCACTGCCGTGCCCCCAGATTTACTTGTACTCGTTGAGGTTAAAGTGGACACGTGTTAAATAATTTGTATGTACTTCATTCTAGGAAGTTCCATGTTGAAACGTGTTCTGATATAATTATCGAGATAAGTTTAATGTAAGGCTGAATAATTTCTGGCAGAATTTGGATGAGCAAAAAACTACCACAAACTTAACATGATTTTGTGGTTGTACAAAGACTTCCCAATCTGAATACATCTGATAGTAAATACTAGTTTTGTTAACGAAATATTACGGTACAGTGAATAATTATAAATTACGTATCGACTGAGATAGAAGACTACTTTTCAGAGGTTCGATAAACCAAACTTGAACTTGAATAGAAAGCACAGATGCTAAACAAAAGCTCAGGCGATAGCTCTTTTTGTTATACTTCAATAGCTTACGAGTATCAACGTATTACATTTTTACATGTTCGGTCTGGTCATTGCCATAGAGTTGAGGTCACCGCACGTTGCCAATGTCCCAGTCTAGACGAGATGACGGGACACGATATTGGTTGGTATGATACTCGGATATCGCTCCTAGAATGCTCCCTACGATCCTTAGGGTTTGTATAAGGGCTCTGGCGATATCAAGTTGGAATTGAAATTAAAAAAAAACACCCTACACAAAGGAAAGTGATTATTGCTCAGCTTAGTTACATTATTCGAAACTGAGATCTAAAAGTTAATTCTCATTTATATGACCTTATTTATAGTGGCCATATAAATGAGAATTTTCTTTTTACGAGTAAGATGCGGTACCTAAAGCTGTGCGTGATATGGACAGGAGGGATTTACCATCCTATGAGCCTTCCATGAGTGTTCATGTTGATAGATATATCTATCCTAATTTTCCGAAATCACGCACATCCTTAGCTTAGCCTATATTTAGTGGAAAGGCATTGATTCTAAAATGCAATGTGGTATTTTTTACACGTCAATTACAATTCTATGTATACTTTATATCATAAAATCATTTTTTTTATTCAGTTATCCAGTCAGTCAGATTTTATTTTATTTCTGCACTATTCTCATCGCGGCAGACGCAGTAGCAGACTTGTTTATTGAAGTTTCAATCATAAATAATCTCAAGTTATTCGCACCCGTAGAACCATCTTCACCTGATAGTTTCCAACCACAAACAGATTCAATCCAGTGGTTTTCTTACACGGGTTCAGTGCCCGGACCAGTCATAAGTGATAGAGTGCTGGAACGTGAGACGGACTGTCAATTAAGATAAGCTAATATGCTTTGAAAAGTAATATTTCTCTTTTTTCTTTGGTGTCGAATAGATTTGAAAAAATGCAGTTCGTAGGACTCCTCAAAAGAAAATCCCATCCAAACGGCTATGATAAATGTATTTATTTTACATGACATTTACGGGATTTACCGTTTAACGGTTTAATGGAAATTGAACTCGAGTAATTATTGTTTATGCTTACGTTTTCCGCAATGTGGTTAGTATAAATTTAAAACAATGAATTTTAACAATTTCTCATCCAGAAACAACAAAAAACTCGCTTACCTTAAACTCGCTTTGATGTCGTTTTTGCTCCTTTGTTGATGATAAGTATAGATTTATTTCCTAAGCGACTTCGATGTTCTAGTAAATCGCCTTTGTCTAGTTTTTGTCGACTGTCCGAAATGATATGATTTCCTGGGGCAATGAACTACTGAATTCATACCATGTTTAAATTTATCCTCAACCGATATCGTTTTTAAGACTATTTAGTTATGGAGAATCGCTTACGCTAGTATTGTTTTCCGCCTACGACTGCATTATATGTAGTAACATACATATCCCATCTTAGAACTTGATTAGCAAATACTGTTATGCCTACTTGTGCTAAAAGCCTCACTGAGAGCAAGTTTTTGGCGGATTCTGGGATGTTGGCTCTGAAAATGTCAAGTTTTTATCTTCTAAACTATTTGGATGAATTTAAAAACGGCTATTTTTCTCTTTAAATAAAAACATAATTGTCCATGGATATTTATTTCGTTCTTAATAGGTACCCCAACAAAAAAGTCCATGAGATTTCTGTCACTTGACTTCCAATTATGGCGACCACATAAAACCAAGTTTAATCTTGTAGAAAGCAAAAACTGAACGCAATTGTTGCCGTGTCAAATCGAAGCTGATCGAATGACGAAACGTGTGATGCGAAGATTACGTTACATGCGTAACATGGCACACTATCTTTACTGCAGTTAAACTAAACGTGAAATTTAACGGTAACTACCATAAATAACGCTCGAGCGATTCGATTTACACGAGTATTTTAACTAACCAATTTCATTTCAAATCTTCTAAATTCGTCTCATCACATGGCGTCAAATAAATAGCCGTAATGAGTAACGTTACTATAAAATTTCTTATTGTAATTTAGACGTAGGTAATTAATAAGGATTATACGACTTCCCAATGCGCTGTTAGGACTGTACAGAGGGGAAGTCCATTTCATGCAAAGCAATTGACTTTTGATTATGTAAATTATTTTCATAATTCAGATTTTGGCGTACATTTTTACGAGAAAAAGATCTTGTCGGCGAATACCTATCAGTAGTTTAAATGCCACAACAATCTTCAAACAAAAAAAAGGTTATTTTGATCTTAGGAGAGGAAACCAGTGCTATGCCTATATGTTTAAGCCGTATAGTATACTTATTTGATTATGATTATCAATCGAATCTGACCATGATCTTGTTTTTTGTTGCAGGTAATTGACCTTATTTTTTGTTAGCCGTCGAGTAATGGGATCACATTGTGAGTAAAACGATAAGTTAGTGTTGGTGTAATTGTGAATCGAAGGACGAACGAATCTTGATAAAAACTAATAAGTTTACTATCTTGTTCACTAATGATCTGTCGAAGTTGTCCTGACATTGTTTCACGCTTTATACCTTTTCCTTTATCATTGAAACCGGTAGTCTCATTAACGGTACCCTTGTTTGGTTCAAATTGTTCTAACTTATAGCGAATTAAGTAATATTGGGTAGAATAGAAGTTATTGGAAAATACGTCCGCCATGTTTACGCCCGAACGTATCCTCTGGGGCATTGTAAAATATAACGCGATATGAGGGGAAGTGATAACGTCTAGTAAATCAATGTAAGTAACTTCTTTGTTTTTATAGAGTACCGCTATAATGGCAGGATAGCCGTGATTTTACTCTCTCGTGTAGTACGTGGGGTTCTAAATTTTCTAAACTGTGCTTTCATGAGTATAGCTGCTTTCCAGTAAGGGAAGGAAAAACCTGCACGCATCTGCGTAGCCATTCAAAAAACTAAATACCCCACGCGCTATAGATAGCCCATTCCATCATGATCAGAAGTGGTAATCAGTGGGACACATTAACGATGGTGAATTCAATTAATTGTAAGTAGAAACCCCCTGTACTACTACGTACTGTATTCTTGAATTGCTTTTTTTTAATGTTTATCATCTTGTCAATCTAAACCTGTATTTTGAATAACAATTATATCGGTAGTCGAAATAAAACAGGTGGTAACAAATAGTGTGAATTGATATGGAGAATGATTTAAACCGACATTTAAAGCCCTTTGTAGGTTCCATGGTCATTGGTGTTATTAGATTAGAATCGATTAAATTAATTTCAATCTACTTAATGTGGAACACAAAAAACAACAAGGTGACCAGAGTACTATTTCCATAGTTCAGGTAATGATGTAGTTATTAGGGGTTACTCCTATTTAAGCAGCCAAATCACAAGAGAATTCACGTTCAACAGAAGAAATGTTTCGGAAAATACCATAATACCTCTCACATATATTTTGCCGGCGGTACGACCCGCTAAAATACCATAGAGGCATAAATTCAATCTTAGTCCTCAAGGTTGGCAACGCATTCGAAATCTTATGATTCCTTATGGCCATGGGCTACAGTGACCACTTATCAAGTTATCATCGGGTGTTCTGTGTTGCCAACCGATGCCATGAAAAATAGAGAGGAGGTAGGGTCGGAAACGCTCACGTAATCTGTGGAAGGCAAAGTACCGTACGAAAAGCACATGAAGTACAGTGATTGTAGTACATATTCATATGCCCGTACTGGCTACTGATCCAGAGAACGGGTTTTCGGAAACCCAACAGGCGTATTTGGCAAAATGCTCGCTGACGATTCGGCTGGTTGTGCAACGCATAGAAAGTCGTTCACGGCGCACGCGCTCTATTGTTATGCCGATTTGCTTAGTCTCGTTAAACTGAGCCGGTTTACTGAGTAAACGTCGCGTAGACTCAGCGAATATTGTGCTTAAGGACAAAGTAATAAGAACTAGAAAGAATTAATGGCACATGATATCACCCTGCCTGTATTCATTTTCATGTTAAAGATGTGTAACAACTTAACAATTTCTTTTGATAATATCAAAACTTTCGGAGACCTGATAGGTGAGGTCGTATTGTATGAAATTCGGAGACGCTCTCATTGTAAAGTGAATTCATCACTATTCAATATTTGAATTAGACTTATCCCTTTATAGGACAAGAGGCAAAATAGGTCGCCAAAGCAACCGCTTATCCATACATACTAGTTATTTACTACCCAAAAATGTAAAAAAATAAAGAAAAATAAATATTTCCCTATAAAGAATTATATCGTTTCGATAAACACATAAATCTTCAACGTAGTGTTCATAAATGCTTAACACTGTTTTAAAATTATATTTTGAAGCTAGTCTAAGTTGAGTTCAAGTGTAATTTCCGAACAAAAAAAATACAATAGTTCTGTAATACTGCCATAATAGGAGCCAATAAACCGTTTAGCTCAAGAACCTGCCGTGCTAACAATCGTTGGAATAACTAACTGCAAATTAAACGCCGTCCAGGAAAACTAGGTAATGAGTTCGTTTAAAACAATTTAGCTCACAGGAAAATACTAAATTGTATTCGCAATGAACGCGAAGGATCTAGATGAAATTGTCAGTATTGTAACTGCTTCGTTTTATTGTCAAGTTTAATCTAGCTTTTATTAAAAATATCTCTGAAGGAAGCCAGTGTAATATCTGGTTCCAATGTCATCAGAGCCACGTCTGCTACCTACGTCCTTGGCCTCGAAGTAAAGTGAGAAATGGAATAACGGATACTCGAAGACCTTCACCTAGCTAGACAATGTATTTATCGCCCTTCTGCTCTCAACAAAGTTACTTCTGTTATCGCAACTCTTAATTTGATTTTGGAAAGTCAAATTGGAGGCAAGTTTTCACTAACTAGAAGGTCATAAGCTCTTTAACTGTCACTCTTAATCCTAACCTTAAACTTAAGACAAGTTCGCTTCTTCCGTGAACTTGCCCCGTTTCCATAAGTAATAGTATTTTTTGAGTCCATACTGTTTTCTAACTTGTACCAATAAATGTTTGATTGCTGAACCTATCGTATTTTCAAGGTTTTCCCAGAAGGAAGCTTGCGTGCGTTATACCAGGCATGCAAACATTTAATCATAAATACGTGTGTTTCTTCCGAAAATCATAATGTTTAAGCGTGAACCGTATGCCAAAGTGTTAGACGCTATTCTGGTGTAAATATTGTTACAATTTATTCCGTGTCAGTGATGTCGATGAATAAATTGTGATGTTGGTCATAACAGTTTTGAGATTTCTGTTGATCTATTGTTTTTCGTTTATTTATTACGTTAAAATTGTGAGCGTTTTCTTTGACAGTCTAGAAAGCAGTTTTATGCAGAGATAGCTAACTAAATGCTTTCCAAACTGTCCATTTCCAAATGTAGCGCAATCGTTACCACTGCACTACAAAGTCTATTTTGGGCAAAATCTCGTACCGACCGAGTGACGCTCGTCATTGGCTGTCAAAGTGTTAAGATATCTAATTACCGCCTACGGAAATTGCCAGCTTTCATCTAATTCGGTTTGAGATTAAAAATTATGCCTCTTTTGACACGTCGCGTCCGGTTTCCCTCGACTAGAGATTGGAGATTTAGATTGTGGTAATGTCTAGCAGAGGCAAGGTAAATTATATGTATAGTCTGACAATCTCCTTACATGCAGCGTACATCGGAAAAGCTCTGTTGCATGTGAGCAATATCCAGGGGCGTTTCAAACTTTCATACAGGCTACCTAGGCATGGGCATCGACATCTGTTATTGCATTTAACGCTTATTTCGGGCGTACGCTAATTTGTATGAAGTTTGTCATTCTAGGTTTACCTTACTTGTTCTATGCGTCTAGTCAAAATATAAGATCACAATTTGCATTAAAATTGAGATCTATAAGACCACCCACCGCTCAACAGTACACGCAGGAATCCATCACATGCTCATGAAATCGTTATTTCCAGTCTGGAATTATGAATGGCCATAAATTCAACTTATGAATCGAACGTTTGGCAAATGGCTGGCAAATTTGGGTTTGATAGAGGCGTCGATCGTGGCCGCGGCAACTCGACGACTGAGAGTAAATTTAGATCCAGTGATGGCGAAAGTCGATAGGTAATTAACTGTCGATATCGTACTAGCTGTACCCTGCGGTGTCACTCGCTAAAGTCCAGAGCATATTAAGATAATACTAGCCTATTGCTTTACTCAAATGTGTATCCTAGTATCCTAATATGAGTTTAGAAGACTATGCTATAGTTGGTTATTATTTTTAAACATTTCCTATCGGTTGTACTTATTTGATAACATAAAATTATACAAGTGTTCGGCACGAATTTTGTACATTGAAAACACTTTGCCTGCAGAAACTGTCCAAGTTACTTGAGATAGCTTGTTTAAAGCACTCACAAAAACAAAAAACTTTTGTTTCTTGTCTCGACTAAATAATAACTGAACCTAATGTGACGCGATTTGCTGTAGAACCAGAAGAGGTTGAGGGTGAATACGAGTATAGACTACTTTCTAAACATATTATACATATGTGGACAAAGTTTTGATTTTTAAGATCATAAACAAATTGCCATCACATCAGCAGAAAGATGTTCAACGTGCCAGTATTGTACGAACTCCTTATTTTCTTAAAGAAAACCTGCCCTAAACCGACTTGAAAAATTACCAATTACATCATTTAACTATATTTCTTTATATCGTGCGAATATCGAGCAACGCCCATCACCACGGCCGCCCACCGCCGCCCGCGCAGTTTCCGATTATAAATAGTTCACGTGTTACACTGGCCTAGTGCTCCAAGAGACTTGGGGCCGGCTGCACGTGCCAATCGCCGCTGCCAATTGTGAAACTGTAGTTTAAAAAATGCTCGTCTAAATCACACTGATGCGGCTTGAATTGCTGACTGTACAGGCAAAGACATTACCAGGGTACTGTTTCCAAACAATACATCTTAAGTACGTATGCATATGTGGCAGGTAAATGGCCAAAACACAGATGTGATCAAATCCCTGAAATACGTTTATTGAAATAACTAAATTAGCCAAAGAAGGCAACTCGGTCTTTCATTTCACCAGATTTGTTTGGTGATTTGAAATCCCTAAAACACGTTAGTGTAATGAGTGAGTTTACGAAACGAACTCGCAAAGTCAACTCGTTTTATCATTTCACTAGCTAGACACGTTTGGTGATGATAAAGTCTCTACTGTTACATGCTAGGTGATTTGATCAAATTTCTGAACTGGTTCAGACTGTTCAGAGAAACAATAAAACGAGTTGACTTTGCGGATTCGTTTCGTTATCTCACTCGCTGACGTGTTTCAGAGTTTTATCAAATCACCCAACAAATCTGGTGAAAAGAATAACTCGATTTTTGCAAAAATATAAATCCCGACTGTAAACGAACTTTTTTATTTCACATATATTATATATATATACTTTGTGATACATTCATTCAGCCCTTCATTTTGATACCCCACTCGATAGGCTATGACAAAAAAAAAGTTGGAAACGTTTAAAATGCCTCCAAAAGTCAGCCATTTTTTTTTTTTTTTCAATTTTGATATACTCAGTGTCGCACTTACGATTAAGACGAATCTAACGACACCTCGCAAGCTAAAATCCATCCAGCCCTTTAGGCTACACAGCGTGCCAAAGAAATATACATGTACATACATACTACTACTACAGCCTATTTGCGTCCCACTGCTGGGCACAGGCCTCCCCTCACCATGAGAGGGTTTGGGCTATAGTCCCCACGCGGGCCCAGTGCGGATTGGGGACTTCACACACATCTTTGAATTACTTCGCAGATGCGTGCAGGTTTCCTCACGATGTTTTCCTTCACCGAAAAGCGCAGTGATCAATTCAAATTGAATTTCGCACATAAGTAAACTTAGAGGTGCGAGCCGGAATCGAACCCCCGACCCTCTGCATGAGAGGCGGTAGGCCGAACCACTAGGCCACCACGGCTTCATTCATACATACATACATACACTCTAAAAACATAGCCCTCCTTCTGGCGCAGTCGGATAATAAAAAAACAAGTTCCCTTCGTTGGATAATTTCGTCATTTCACTAAACAGATTCAGAGTTTTGATTAAATGACTGCTTTTTTATAGGCAAAGATATGGATTCTCCGTTTTAAGAACCTGCGTGATTTGGTCATATCCCTTAGAGATTTGTTAAGCTCTATTTGGTAATTTCCTTGCGATGCGATGTATACGCTTTTATCATTCTCATCTGATCATACATACCTACAATAGATAAGTCCCCAAATCGGTTAGAGCCAACACCTTCTCGTGATGAGAGGACACCTCTACCCAGCAGTAAAAGATAAAATAAGTTCTGGAAAAAAATACAATTACATCTGGCATCTCAATATGGAGTTGCAAATCCATAGTTCCATGTACATTGACAATATTCCAACTAGCTAAAAATATAAATTTTTGCAGTGATTTGAAGAAACGGAAATTAAGTAAAAATATGCAGGGAATTGGGTACTTTATTCACTCATTTATGGTTTGGAAATCCGTACTGCTGCATATGGTACCAAAACCAGCCCAATCGTTCAATCATGCCGACATAACATGCGAGGTGAAAAGAAACCGAGCTGAAGCATTCTACCCTTGACCCTTTACGCAATATTAATAAAACCGTTTCATAAGTAGGTTTGACACATTAAGACGACAATTATTATAACAATTACATTATTTACTTTAAAGCCAAGGCCTCGGCTCCTTGGCATTTGTATAGGTAATTAAGACTTTCCAATGGGTTTCTGTGTTTCTGGGTCGTAATCGAGTCTCGTTTCGTTAAGTAAATAATTGATAATGTGATTAATGAGACAATAATTGCTTGTTTCAACAC
Organism: Aethes cnicana; assembly: GCA_963971205.1. Taxonomy (NCBI): domain Eukaryota; kingdom Metazoa; phylum Arthropoda; class Insecta; order Lepidoptera; family Tortricidae; genus Aethes; species Aethes cnicana. Next base: position 4,491,793 of record OZ020297.1, read on the forward strand.
GTGTATGAATAGTAATTATCAATACGAGTAGCCGTTTTTATAATAATATTTATACTTAACACAAAGATAGCTAAGGGTATCTGGGCAAAGTCTGAAACTTAAAATGCCGGCTAAGTTCGCAACCTTACAAGCCATACTTGACGCTTCATTTTAGATTAAAATATGAGTCCAACTAAACTCAGCTATAAGACATGGTGCCTCCAAGTGAAAACTACTGAATCGATTGGAACTGCTGTCGTTTACGGGCAGCTCAGATTGCATAACAAAAAACTATACTAATCTTGGTAAACACCCGTCTGTCCGTTGAAATGCAACACACAAAACAATTGCAAGCAACACGGCCACTCCAAAACTCGCTGTTTGACTAGTAGTTATCTGTTACTACACACAGCGTAATGCACCGGTAGGTAGGTATGAACAGGGAAATTTTACAATCGATCATGGGACCCTCGCGAATGTCCCGCAGGGCGCCAGTAACCCCATTAGGGACATACGAGGGTGTGACTCAACTGATACGAACAGAACATGATTTCGAGCTTAGATTGAAAAAAAAAATAGACAAGCTGATTAAAAATTCAATTCGCGTAAAAGGTGCCATAATCTTTTGAAAAGTTTTGAGCATGGTCGTAAATATTCAACTTTTTTGAGCAACATCAATGCAAAGCTGTTCCTATAAAGATAATAGGAGGTCTTATATGTCGTCATCACAAAATTAAGCCTCTGCATAACATTAGCTTGTATAGTACATGTCACTAGTGACATGGAATTAAATTCATGTTTAAAATCAATTCTAAGCTTCGTCAGGTATAGTAGGTAGTGCACGAACAACAAGTGGCCCATAAACCTTCCAAGTCAGATCTCCCGACTTACTGATAATTCCCTTCACGACCACATTACCCGGGGACACGTGCAAGAAAGCACTTTATTCATTGTGTCCTTCTTTTAGGTTAATCTCACAAAAGATCGCATTTTTTTGTTTACACGGCAACGACCTCTCCCGGTCCCTTGTGCCATCATTGTCTACCCTGCACATGCCGTATAGCGTTGTCTCACCACCCACTCCAATTTCATGATAACGAGCACGCCTAATCGACCTGTCTCGCCTCCACTCGTTGAGCTCCCTTCAACCAGTTCTATCGCTATCTCGCTCCTTTTTAAACCTGTCCTGACGTTGCCAGATTTTTAAAGTTTGTTTTTGTTAAATACAGCTGGTCGGAACACTTAATTTTAGCCCCAAACGGATATGCGAGTCGAAATTTTAATGGCGTCTGGTTGCATCTCTCATAATTTAATTGTTTCACTTGCTCTGAAATCGCGTTTGTTTACATTTTTCATAAACGCTAATGTGAAGCGTAAATCCTCTGCAAAATTGGTTTTGGTATAATTAGATTAGTTATGTACTTGAATATTACAATCCGTTTTGCTGTGAATAATACAACCACTCAAAGACGTGTAATGCAGGCAGACAGATTTATCTTATTGTTAGTTGCAGGGCTTCCAAGTTTCCTCTCATATAAACTTCATTTTAAAATAGCCTCAGACCAAGGTTCCCGAAGCACTTATTTACCAACAGTTATATTATGTCACCCTAAACTGACTGCACATTATTTCTACTTTAAACAAACGTGTATTTTTATGATGCGCGGGAGCTCGATTTGGGAAGGATTTAAGATTATTTTAGACACCACTGAAACCGATATTTTTTTATGTTTTCTTTACAACATCCATCCATCCATTGAATACTTGGATAGTTTGAGTGATGTGAGTCAACGGCCTTAACATTCGTCGCTGACTTTACGATTTATTTGGTAATGAAAGATTATAACATAAAATGGAAGTTTTAGTACATTCCATATTATAAAATAGCCGCTTTTATTACCTTGTTAGTTTTAAATGCTTTCACCATTTCGTAACCACTTAGAAGCCTGTGATAAAACGGCAGGGTGCAACTTCAGGCATACCTACGATTATGCTCAGCGGTTTTATTTCTTTTTTTTAACAATACAAAAAAACTTATCATTTTATAAGTTTATACCGAGAACTCAGAAGTGTCTGGGACATATGATTAATTAAATTAAAACGCTAGTTAAACTAAGTCGACTGTTATGTTATGTCATGTCATGTCATTTGGTTAAGGTTTAAAAAAGGGTTTCATAAATGTTTGCCAGTTATGGTCCTGTTTACAATAATTACTGACTGCCTTTATCTAATAGTGTTTATTGTCATTCTCGGCCTCTTAGCACAGGTAGGTATCCTAGAATACTTAAAAAGAGGCTCCCACCCCTGTAATTGTCTGTTGTTGGTTATTGAATAAACATTTTTATTTTATTTATTGTGTAATTTTAAAATGTTAATAAATACTAAATGTTACATAAAATTAGATCATTTTCAAACATGAACTTCAAATTTAAGTAGAAAGAAATGCGAAGTCAATTAAGACATAATATCTGGTCTGAAGACCCTGATGATCCGCACTCGACGCGCTTGAGGACTAGCACAAACCGTCTGGTGATGAGAGGTCTGTGCCCAGCATTGGGACGTAAATAGGCTGTTGCGAAAGCGACACATGATAGGTAAACTCCCCGGCCCGCGTTGCGTGTCGCGAACTCGTGCGCATCGCACGAGTCCGAACGCTTCCGGCCGTTTGTTACATCACTATAATGACATGCCGTGACGTCTGTTATCTATACTCGTATTATAATAATGGCGTTCTACTTAGACATTTGTGGGACATCGTGGTGATGTTAAGATATTGCAAGAGTTGGCATCGTGTCAATAATAGTCAAAAGTGGTAAAGTTCATCCAAGATGACGAAAAATGCACTAAAACTTTCAAGTGCATTTTCGTCATCTTGGTTAAACCTTGATTTTCGACTATTTGTGCATGCCGAGATGTTTTCCCGTTTATGGGTCTTCTATACTAATAATAAGTCTGTAGAAGAAGTCTCGTCTGAAACTTTAAAATTAAAAGAAACTATCAAGTCGAGGGGAGTAGGTATATAAACGATACTGAACACAAAATAACGTTTTTTTTTAAAACTACATAATTTGGTATGGGGATAGTTTATAACACTGGTCAACATCTACTACTACTTTTTACTACTACTTTTTATCCCGAAAAAATGCATAGTTCCCGCGGGAATGCTATTAACGAAGTCCACGCGGACAAAGTCGCGGGCAGAAGCTAGTTAGCAATAAAACAATGAAGTATGTCTTGTTTTTAAGGTTCATCATCATCATCATTTCAGCCGATAGACGTCCACTGCTGGACATAGGCCTCCCCCAAGGCGCGCCACTCAGACCGGTCCTGTGCCACTCGCATCCACCGCGTTCCCGCGACCTTTACAAGGTCGTCACTCCATCTTGTTGGAGGCCTACCGACAGCTCGTCTACCGGTTCGCGGACGCCACTCCAGGACTTTCTTGCCCCATCGGCCATCAGTCCTGCGAGCAATGTGCCCCGCCCACTGCCACTTAAGGTTCGCAATTCTTCGGGCTATGTCGGCGACCCTAGTTCTACTGCGGATATCCTCATTTCTGATTCTATCACGCAGAGAAACCCCGAGCATAGCCCTCTCCATTGCCCTCTGGGTGACCTTGAGCCTTCTTATGAGGCCCATCGTAAGCGCCCACGTCTCGGAACCATAAGTCATCACTGGCAACACACACTGGTCGAAGACTTTCGACTTAAGACACTGCGGTAATTTGGACGAAAAGACACTGCGAAGCTTCCCGAACGCTGCCCAGCCGAGTCGGATTCGACGATTGATCTCTTTCTCGAAGTTGGACCTACCTAACTGGACTGTTTGTCCCAGGTATACATAATGGTCAACAACTTCGAGCGCAGAGCCTCCGATTATTACTGGAGTTGGCACAACATGGACATTGGACATGATCTTCGTCTTGTCCATGTTCATTTTCAGACCAACTCGATCGGAAACTCTGCTGAGGTCAACGAGCATAGCACTGAGGTCTTCCATGGTCTCAGCCATAACTACTATATCGTCGGCAAATCGAAGGTGAGTGATGTACTCGCCATTTACATTGATGCCTCGTCCTTTCCAGTCCAGCACCTTGAAGGCATCCTCCAATGCAGCGGTGAACAGCTTCGGAGAGATTACGTCTCCTTGTCTGACTCCCCGCTGCAGTGGGATGGGCTCCGTGGTCTGGTCCTGTAGTCGGACGGACATGGTGGCATTTTCGTACAAACACTTCAACACTTCGATGTACCGGTAGTCAGCTTGGCACCTCTGGAGAGACTGCAGCACAGCCCAAGTCTCGATCGAATCGAAGGCTTTCTCGTAGTCCACAAATGCAAGGCAAAGGGGGAGGTTATACTCTTCGGTCTTCTGTATAACCTGCCGCAACGCATGTATGTGGTCTACGGTACTATAGCCCTTTCGGAAACCGGCTTGTTCGGGAGGCTGGAATTCGTCAAACCTGCGCGCGAGACGGTTCGTAATGACTCTCGAAAACAGCTTGTAGACATGACTCAGAAGTGAGATGGGTCTATAATTCTTCAGCAAGGCGTTATCCCCTTTTTTGAAGAAGAGCACCACCACACTTCTGTTCCATGCTCGCGGCGTTCTCCCTTCATGGATGACGGAATTAAACAGCGTCTGAAGGGCCTTAAGGACTGGTTTACCACCCGCCTTCAGGAGTTCAGCTGTAATTCCGTCATCACCGGGGGCTTTGCCGTTCTTAAGCTGTTTGAGAGCCATACTAATCTCGTACAGGCTGACGTCCGGGATATCTTCGGTATAGTGTCGGGTTAATCTAGCTCTAGGGTCTTTAGCTGGATCAGCGACGGGTGTTCGGATTGTCGTGTATAACTGCCCATAGAACTTCTCGACTTCTCCCAACAGCTCCGGTTTGGATGAGACGATCCTGCCGTCTTCGGTCTTCAGCTTTGTCAATTGGCTTTGGCCAATAGACAGATCTTTGGCAAACACCTTCGAGCCTTGTTTTTAAGGTTGCATATTTGTTATAAACACATACAATATGAATTAGATATCGTTTAAAGCTCTAATGCTTAATTTTATTTCAGAAACGGTCGCCTATAGCTGGTTTGTAATGGTACTTTTATATCAAGCTAACAAAACGAGACTTCCGGCTAACATACTGCTGAAACACATAGCGCGAAATTATACTACGTAATATCATAACATAATGCAACCTAACTAAACCCTGTACGGTAAGTAACCTGTCGTTACGTAGGTATAATAACGTCATAGTTCGACGGACATGCGACCATGCGTTCCCATCGCAAGCGAAAACGAGCTCTTAGCGCTAAATGCACTTCGTCGTTTCACGCGTCTCATTCGTATAGAAACAATAACACAGAATGGTGTAACCGACAATCGGTTTAAAGACGCATTTCCCGTGGATGTATGAGACTCCGAATTAGTACGTGGCCGGACGTGAGGGCATGATACTTATTCATTAAGTACAAGTACAACGGGCAATTGTCTTCGCTATACGGAGCAGTGGGAAAACACAAGGTTTCAATAGTTACCTCTGAACAGCCAGGAACTCTGAACCCTTTGGTTCGAAACTGCTCAATATTTAAAGTTGGAATTTTTCGAATAATTTCTACTAAAATAACTCGATTTTTGAAAATATAATATACCCCACTGCAAACAAACTTTTGATGTCACATTAATCACATTATATATTTTTGTAATCTGTTATAATAACCTTTTATTTCGATACTCCACTCGATAGCCTTTGACAAAAAAATATGTTTGGAAACGTTTAAAATGCCTCCAAAAGTCAGCCATTTTGTTTTTTGCAATTTAAATATGCCCAGTGTCACTCTCACAATTAAGACTAATCTAACGACAAGACTCCCACTTATTTAGATCGCCCATCCGGCTAGTAGTGGAGTGGAACCTCTATTCTATTCTCAGAGCTCATGAAAGAGCTAAGAAAGAGTTTTGGACATGACTTGAAGCCTAGAAACTTACGACTCTGTTCGATAGGTACGAATACTCCTATCTTCTACGAGTTGAAACAACATAGAAAGCTAATCTTAAGGTTCATTCAGAAATTGCATCAACTCATAATAGTGTCACAATAAGTTGAGTTGACACGAAGTATTTTTGCGAGAGTCCTTATTTCGCAATCGGCTAATTTAGTTTAGTCGTTGCGTCGAGATTCGTCGAGAGAGACACCTTGCTTAACCGTCGCAAATTGTGAGGTTCATAATTGAGGTGACGGTTTTCTGTAGCTCCCACTAAAGATTGTTATATTATTGTACATGTTATTGTACCTTAATAAAAATGTAAGATTCACAATCAGCCGGAGAAAAGTGGCCCGTCAAAACGGGTGCCCGAACAGCTCGAGCACCCGTTTGGCCTTCGTTCTAATGAGGCGTTATTAGCATATTGGAAGGTATTTTCTAATGTCAGTTTGCTCCATATATTTTTACCCGACTGCGCACCGCAAAGGAGGGTTATGTGTTTACCTGTCTATGTATGTATGTATGTATGTTTGTTCCTTTGTGGCACACTAGAGATCAAACGCGTGGGTCGATTTTAATGAATCATACGTCAATCGATTCGTCTGAATTGCGCGAGTGTCACTGAAGATATGAAATTTATCAAAATTCAAAATGGCGGCTACCAGACGCCATATTGTACAAAATAAAAAAATAAAAGTCAACCAACTATGGCATGTGAGGTATCGTTGAATAGGTATTTAAAAATAATTATTAGGTTTCTTTGACCATTTTTCAGACAAAAGAACCGTTTATGATTTATAACGATTCAAAGTTCCTTTACTAACCACGTAAAGTAGGTACCTACCTAGTAGTACATCCACCCACCCACCCACCCACATCCGTTCGAATTAGCAACACAGGAAATAATCTAGACCAACGAGTCTTCAAGCAGGTCACGACGACTATAAAATACTTAATAATAATGTTTTTCATAAATCTCAAACTTCAATCAAGTACGTACGCATGTGCAATGTAGTGTACCAGTAGCGTCATCTATCCGTTCACTTGAAGACTTTTAGTTTCGTTATTACATTTAAAGTGTCAATAGTGTGTGTGATACAGTGAAATATAACCTAATTGATTATAGGTACCAATTAGGTACACTAGTCAGTACTCAGCGCTCGTAAATAAATAAAATAGCTACCTAATACTCTTATGTAGTACCAGTAGCGCCATCTATCGGTTGACTTGAAGAATTTTAATAGGTTCAGGCTTATGTAGCGTTTTGAGCCGGGTTAGGTCTCTAGAGGGATTAATAATCAGTAATTTAGATCATCGCAAGCTACTTAATAATCCCCACGATAGCAACTCTCTCCATGAAATGACAAGATTGCGGAATTTACGGTCTTTTAATCCCTAACTGAAAATAATAAAATAAAAAAGTTAATTAAAAAAAACAAAAAACCCGACTGCGTAAAAACTAAAAAGAAAAAAACAAGACTACTTAGTTCAGTAGTAGCTAGGATTATGTTAAGTAATTGATTGCTATTGAGGAATCTAAAGATGCCTACAGTCGGGACCCATTTAAAATCTAGGTTAAAATGTTACAAATAATGGGTCTCGATAGTAGGCATCTTTAGATTCCTCAATAGCAATCAATTACTTAACATAATCCTAGCTACTACTGAACTAAGTAGTCTTGTTTTTTTCTTTTTAGTTTTTACGCAGTCGGGTTTTTTGTTTTTTTTAATTAACTTTTTTATGACATATTCTGTTAGGCACTGTTTGTCCATATGCTATTACTTATTATAGTTCAATGAATAAAATAGATAAAATATCGCCCGAAAACCCCAAAGACCTGAGTTTGATGAAACCGCGACGCATGGCGTAGTAGCTTCATAATTTAATTGACAATTTCTTTTGCACGCGTGAGGATATGATATGACTAAGTATTTTACGTCTAATGAACGTGATTGTATAACATACGATCCATTCTTTCAGTCCATATTATGTGGATAAAACCGCAAAACTTTAGGTATACCTCACTTGATACACAATTGTGATGCATTGGCTATGACACAATGACGAGGCGCGGCGCTGTCTTTATTTAACTTTTGTCCACCCTCTGCTGAGAAAATGTCTCCTTCTCTTTAAATGAGGTAAATGGTGTACATTTACCTCATTTATGCTGCTGTCATCCACGGTCTCCCAGTGTTCTCAATCTAGTCCTTTAACAATCAGCATACTAGGCAATATTCTCTCATTAATTGACTCGCAATGTAATGATCGGCCCGCGAACCGGGAGACGAGCTGTCGGTAGGCCTCCAACAAGATGGAGCGACGACCTTCGCGGGAAACCGGTGGAAACAAGTAGCACAGGACCGGTCTGAGTGGCGAGCTTTGGGGAAGGCCTATGTCCAGCAGTGGACGTCTTTCGGCTGAAATGATGATGATGATGATGATGATGATGATGATGATGATGATGGTGATGGTGAATGTAATGATTAAAAATGCTGACATCGGAGTACGGGCAAGCCCTCGATGACTGCCTGTCACGTAATGCAGGACATGACGATCGCTAGACATTGACACTTTCAGAATACGACAGCTAACAGGGTAAGGTAACTAGGAATTATATTAAGGACTTAGTGGTTGTATTTAAGTGGAAAGGATCTAATTTTATTACAAATATTATTCATATTCATATCATTTATTGCTTTATGTGGTTTACATACGTCTTAAAACTATTACATATTGTCCCAAAACATAAACCCTGGTAGGGCACTGCAATCTATAAAACTAGGTATTAAACAATTATAAAATTATATGTATGTATTATCATTCAAAAAAAAATCATTAAGATTATAAAAACTTTGGGGTTATAAAAACTTTTTTAATTTTAAGTAGAATAAATTATTACTATTTACATTTTTTATTTCTACAGTGATGTTATTATATACTTTTACTGCCATATGATGTGTTCCTGAGCTAACAATTTTTAATTTTGTGAAGTGAACTAATTTGTTCCTAGGTCGTAAGTTAAGATTTTGAATACATTTATTATCACTGGAATCGAACAGATAATTATTTTTCCTGACAAATTTACACAGTTCTAGGATATACATAGATGTTAATGTTAGGATTTTTAAGCGTGTGAAATGCTCCCTACAGCTTTCTTTTTGATTTAAATTCAATAGTATTCTAATGCATTTCTTTTGCAGCACAAAAAGTTTGTTAGCATGTGTACTGTTTCCCCATAATATTATACCGTATGAGAGCCAAGAATGGGAATAGGCATAGTATGCACTCGTGGCTGCTGTTAGATTTGTACATTTCTTGAGTTCGTATAAAGCATAAGCAAATCTGGATAATTTACCTGAAACTTTTTGTACATGGGCTTTCCAGTTGATTGCGGAGTCAATTTCTATTCCCAGTAATGAACATGAGTCCACTGTTTCTATGATATTATTGTCATAAGAGAAATTAGTATCTATTGGCATTCTTTGACGTGGTTTAATTTGCATTAGTTTTGTTTTTAATACATTTAGCATTAAGTTATGTTCGTTTAGCCAATCTAGGATTTGTTTGAAACTTCTATTTAGTTGCAGTTTCATATCTTTGCTATCATTACATTGAAACATTACCGTAATGTCATCAGCATATAGGACACATTTATTTTCTATCGCCTTTGGCAGATCGTTTATATACAGCAAAAATATATGCATATGATGGGTAGTGCACCCACATACACACACTCATAACCCTTCATTATAGGTACTGACTACCTGACTACGAATGATGACACTGTATGAAAGACTCCTTTTAGTACTTAAGAAGTCCTACGATTCCTATAGTAACTTCCTTCATGTAAGTAATAAAATTTTAACGATGCCTTATAGCACTGGACATCGAAATAAAGAACCACTATATGGATGATACACGCCTTTTTATAAACGTTTAAATACAGAGAGCATCACAGAAGCAGGTTTATTTCCATACAAATAAACGATTAATACATCAACGGCTTTCAGAACAGCTGACCGGGTCGACGACCAGATACGTTGACGTTTCCTCCATATACTTACTTATAAATGCAAATTGTCATGGCGCTTATGTCGTCGTGATTTAAGGTCGGGTTCTATGAGACTGGTACAGTTTCTATAGGAAATATATTCATTGACTGACACACAAAATACATGTATATGTAACCTGTCAATTGAAAGAGAACACTGCAGCCTATAATTAGAGTTGACATTCGAACGTGCTAGTACGAGTATTCAACGCTTTTGACTCTGGTTTCATGTTTCGTGGCAAGTGTACAACGCGGCATGAATATCGAGCCATTAAAGAATGACACGTATTACCTTGATATAAAGTTCCTCTAATTGCAGCTTAATGCCATCCAGATATGAGATGAAGATTCAATTTATTTTGATTCAATTTTATCTACAGACATCTAGTTTAAGGTCATTGACGTTAGTTTTTCGTTTGATTTGGTGCCATGTCACGATTTCGAGATATCCAGATAGAAAAATATTTATCATCTGTGGACGATCTATTTGCGTAATTGATTTACCGGAAATAGCGTTTTTCTCAAAGGTTTACTGGTCTAATGTGTCTTGATCTTGTCTAGAGATTTAGCAATACGAATAGTTTTCCGCTTTCTATAAAAAGTAGTGTTGTTTTGTGTTTGAAATACCTTTTGATTAAAGTGACCGTAAATAAAACCCTAAACATTCGCACATAATGAATTGTATTTAGATAATTGTGAACTTTATTCTCTTTCATTAACCTTTTTAAAGACCAGGATAGGATGTCCAATTATACAAGTATTCCGCGACATCCTCTCGTCAATTGTGGGTACTTAATGTATTTACAACTTCATGCCCTCGAGTTAAGGTTAAAATTAAAGGGCAATGTTTTAGAGGAGAAGAAGCAATTTGAACGATTACGCTGTCTCGTGAATCCAATCGTAATTAGTCGAGGCGTCCCTATTTTAGTTAGTAAATAGTATATTTATTTTGATCATTTTACAAAATGACACTGCAGTAAAAAACCAGACATGGCTTGTGAAATCAATAGTATAAGTCCTTGAACACTTTTATGGTGAAATCGTTCCAACACTATGATATATCCGCAAAGCGATCACTTTTATGTTATTATTCGTATTGTTAGATAGACTAAGCAAGTGCAATTTTGAAAGAAGAATTGAAAAGGAACTTATTTCGCAATTACTAAGAAAATCAGTAGCTGTAAGAATGTTACGAAATTGCTAGTAGAAAGCGATTTAAGAAATACGCGAACGCATCCACAGGCACACCTTGTACCTACATACATCTATAAGGGTGTAGCTATGGTGTAAACCTTTTGCACATTGGTGTACTGTTGTAACCACTGCGGTTTTTGTATGGTATAGTCTTACCACTTTCTAAAAGCGGTATACTATGTTTCTATTTAAATGTTCCTAATTGCCAATCCTTTCATAGGACAGAGTTATGGGCAATCTATTTTTTATTTATTTACGACTGACCAGCGATTGACCTCTATCTCACCTGATGGAAAGTGACGATGAGGCCAAAGGTGTAGCTCACTGAGAATTAGGAATAATATCCTCAATTACCTATCCTGTTACTTCGTGGTAAAAACCCTGGATGATATCCGCTATGAATACTAAGGGACAGCTTCAAATAAACAACAACTTAATTAATTAAATAGGGAAAAACATGACAGCAAAAGTCATCGTCTGAAATAGAATAGAATATGATGGATGACTCTACCGTAAGTAAGTAAGTAAGTTACGTTATAAACACGATAAGTTCATACAAACCCAATTGAGCAAGAGGGCACTGTCTGTCATGCATGTCGCTGCGGTTTGCGGCGCCCGGTGTTGAAACAAGGGCATTAGAAATAGGCAGTTTTCTACATATAATTTTGAGTCCCAAGAGCCAAGATTGGACTAGATGGTTTTATTTTCAAGTTGGATTCATAGGCCTCAAGTTTACTTAAAAAATTTTAGGTGTGATACGAATTTTAATCCACCGCTACTTACACTAGTATGTATAAAGAAGAATGTAAAGAAAGATGAATGCAATATAAATTACGAGTAAAACTAGCCTTTACCCTTTTGGGGTAAGGAATCCCTACTAAGTAGGTATAATCCTAAAGGGTTTCACTATGAGATCATTATGTTTCTACGGCTCCCAAAACCATCAGGTGTTTACGCAGACGACTTACTAACTTTATTACAGCCGTATATAATACTGTCTACTTACTTTAAGCAGAACGGTTCGATCCTAAAACAACTCGCTTAATCTAGTTACAAACACCAGGAAAAAAGCCTCTGCTAAAACCACTTTAAAAGTCTTACGCGCCATTGCTTCTCAGAATCGAAGGACCGATACCAAACACTTGTATATCATCGCATTTTCCTAATTCTCGATCGAGACAACAAAGAAGCCATTATGAATGCCCTGACAAATTACGGAGATACCCGCTGACCTCCGGCTTAAGAAGATTCCAAGACATCCCAACCAGATCTGGTTTTACTGTAACAAAGGGCCTGGGCTAACAGGGACGTCCTTATTAATGTTTCGCCTTTGACAGATAAACTTGTTTGAGATATAGGGAGTAATGTAAACGTGATTTTGTATGGGATGCTTCGAATATTGATTTGGGTTTGTTTTCCGTGGAAATGATCCTACAGGTTCGTTCGAATCACTTCATCATAGTTGCTATGTATAAGTTAGGGTGATTTATGTAACGTCATTCGGATTGTTACAGGCACTCAGCGTGATAAATTTTCAATTGCACAGGGGTTTATTTAAATTGATTTATTTGGATTTATCAAGTAGGAAACTACCCATATCTTATTTACCAACAGTAACTTATCTGGTATTCAAAGTTCCAATCAGCCATTACTATGATGATTTAGTATACTGAATGGTGTCGATATCCTTGTGATATATGATTATTGCTTTCGAAGTCATTACGGTAAGTGCAATTGCTTATATCATCTTGTGGAACACCGAGGGCAGTTATTAGTCATTACCACCCCTATAGCAGTAAAGTAAGATTTACAGAAACTAACTGACAATTATTATGATATCATCACATAACAACGAGAAAAGGCTCTTTGTGTAGTTATATAATAGTCTCAGGGTAAAGCCAAGGGGTAGCATTTGTTTGCATTACCCACCCCGTTTGATAAATGGACCTGTGCTATACGGCGAGGTATTCGCAGGGAAAGTTGTTATAAGTCAGTGTAAATGAAAACAAATCGTATAACAATTAGGATTCTCTGGATAATTCCGGTGTTTTCGGAGTTGTGGCGTGAAATTGTTAACGAGTTCAGGACGGGATAAAGTTTGGTTCCGTTGAGATATGGTGCTTAAAAATATGTATGTTAAAATTAGAATAAGGAGAGGAAAAGGTTTGTGTCATTCCAACTGGACACGGTTTCTTTCCACTGCCTTATTAGTCTAGAAATGCTTCAAGAACAGGACGCAGAAAACTCATTTTTGTAGACTATAAATCAGATTATTTATGACTATACAGACAGACAAGCAGCTTAATCTCCGTGTAAACTTCCATGTTATTCTTTTGACATGCAAAACCTTTTTATCTCGAAACGAGACGTGTCGAATAAATTAAACTAATACGTTGATAACGGTCAGATTTATGTGACACATGAGTGGCCATATTTAGTGGGCAGGCGGTCCTTCGCGGAAGTTATGATACACGGTCGCAAACACCAGTGCCCGGAGCCAGCCGGTAAAGCCGATTGTACATTTGATCGGAGACGTGGGCACTGAAAGCAATCACTTTGAACAAAGCCCGCTCGTACTTACGAAGATATACTTATCGATGTGTAAAGCCATTATTAAATTGTATAGTCACCATCACCAGTTAATTTCATCAGAAATAACAAATGCCACACCTTTTAAGTTCTCTCAAAAGAGGGAGAGAAGGTATAATAATTTACTCCAAAGACAGATCACTGCTCTCAAATGAAAGAAGACCATTTAAATCACAAGCAGTAAAATAAAAAGGGAAACTGAACTCAATAATACCACTTTAGCTTGTAGCTGTAAGAGATGTTTTCCTATCAGTGTTTGATGACTGTACTAATAATAAACATTTCAGTAGATGCTAAACTAAAGTAATAATAGTAAGGTAACATATAAAATGTATGTCTAAAAAGCTGCAGCTGTATTATAAAAACGTTTTTACTATGGGATAATCATATGAATACAATCACTTCAATAAAAACACCGTTTTATCACATACGAGAAAATGCCTTCCATTTATGTCGTGGTTGTATAATGTGACCTTAAACGTCTACCATTGGTATAGTTACGGCAAATCAACGGATCAGACCCTGCATGTCTTGGTTGTTTTTTTAAACATTACCATCATTCTATGGAGGGCTTACATTCAAGTATAATCATAATCCGTCAACGAGCATCACGAAATGCAAATGCCCAAGACCTTGGTCGCAAACAAACCATCTCATGCTAAGAAGTCAATTTTATAGGTCAAAGGTGCGCTCATTTTTGTATAAATTTCAAGTGTCTTCTTAATTTCGAGGGTGCTTCAGTAAAGACAAAGAAAGGCCAGTGGAGAGAGGCTTTTGACTTGACGATTTGGCACCAGAAAGACCTCTTGCTTGAAAACCTTGAATTATACCAAGATAAAGCAATGCGTAAAAAAGAATAATGAACCAGAACCACATCCAGATCAGATATTTTACCGTCTACAGTAGAGAAGATAATGAAATAAAACGAATTATCAATTAAGATGGCAAGAGTTTCCGAGAAACAAAGAGATTATTAATGTATTCATATACCTAATATGTAATGGAGTCTCTCAAAAGAAGAGTTACGTAGACTAGATAATACTTATGTAAATTTCAAAAGCAAAGAAATCTAAACGTTGTCTTTAAAGTTGTTAGTTAATTAAAGCCATTGTCTCAGATCTAAAATTAGAGTGAGTAAAGTGAAGGTTCCCTACTGAACTATAATTATCTGTACCACTGAGCAACCGAAACTGTATTCACCATCCATTGTGCTCTCTTAGTGTTTTCGGCAAATGTTTGTTTTGATAATTGTTATCATTTTTATTATATTCTTTATTAATTATTATATTTGATAAGTTCTGAATCCTTCGAATTATCGTTAGATTACGTTATTAATCATATATATGTGATTACAACTGCGTCATCTTGATCGAAGTCAAAGTCAAAGTCAAAGTGTTTAATTTTGTAAACATAGGTATTGATATAAATATGGTGGTACATATGGTTTTGCGCGCTATGTTTTGCCAAAAGGCATACAAAAACATAATTAAGAATTTTGTGAAAGATACATATTGAAAAAAAAAAAAAAACTGACTTAATGTCAGTGTAACAAATGGTAATAAGCTATATATTTATATGACATATTTTTAAACGTAACTAACGCAATAATAATTATGCATCGCACAGAAATTCTTCTAGTGTATAAAAACATTTATTAATTAAGAATTTTCTAATCGATTAAGCGTTCACCGAAGTCTACAAATGATATCTATCTAAAGTGTTCATCATCATCATCTTGAAATAATTGCCGCCACCTTTGGCCACTCCATCGCTCTCACAAAGCACGCCAATGACAACAGTCCTCTGCAATTCACTTCGAGATTTCTCCAGAAATTTTCCGAATACCTATATAGAAGTTCGTAACTCCACCGAACAGGCCCAAAGCAAAATTTACATCTTTGACACCCTAGCTAAGAATGAAATTTATAAACGTTTGCGTGCGGTCTTCACAAATAAGTATAATTCCGCTTGTTATGCAACTGGTCGGACGCTAACTGTTATTCATAATATCGCGTTTGTTTCCATACACGGTCACCATCACATTGCAACTTGCAACTGTCAAGTTATCATTGTAATTATACGGGGCTAGACTAGGACTACTTATTTGGTAGATACTCGATTTAAGTTCCGACTAACATTGCTAGGGACTTTTGATATTTGCATGAAAATGAATTATTACTGGTAATATTGTGAATTTACTGGTAATATTTTCTTTAAACTTCAATTATTCAAATCACGAAGTCAATCAATATCTAGCCACTAACGTGATTTGAAACCACTACCGCTTCATTAGAATACGCTTCTATCTTGTAAGTTATCTCTACTATATTAATCATACCGCTTAATGTTACTAACATGGCATGCGTGTACCCTCATGTAATAATTGAAAAGGGGGTGTCTATAAAAAGTTTTGATATATGAGCAATAACTGGTAAGTGGTCGCGGGCAGAATGTTCCCACGAGGGACGTAGTTACAAACATTCGTTCCGATGGGGGATAGGATGTTCTTTTTTTAAATATTAACTACGTATTTATAAAATGAAGAAATAGACGCTTTCGTGGAAAGTCTTTAATAGACACCTACTAAAACCTATTTAAGATGTACTAAGGTCACAACTCGGAAACTGATAAACGGTATACCCTAACAGTCGAAATATAAGTTCTTGGTGCTGAAATTAGTCGAGTTGAGAGGATTTCCAAATAAATTACAATAACCGGTTACCAGAATTAGGTACAGAATTTGCTTTCACAATCAATAAGGAACCCAAGGAAATAAGGAACGTACTACAGGAAGCTCTTAAAAACCAATGTTCACCACTGGCCAATCGAATAACTCATAAACCTTTATTGTTCGGAACACTGGCACCCAGCCAAAGGTCTGATAGCCCTTTGTCTGAAGACACAAGACTACTGCCCTTTGTCTACCTATTACTTATATCGGATGTGTAAACTGCGTCTTGATAATATACACCTATGTCATAGTTTTGACGTGCACGAGTAAGGAAGTACGATATGAAGTGAAAAATGTTTGCTTGTTTACTTAGCAGATCTTTTTTAATTTGAAATTCATTGGTGGCAGAAATCACCACCAGTATCTTTTTACTGTACAGTCGAGTTCATTAATATGTGTACACTTTTGGACCTTATTACAATGTGGTAAGGTGCAAAAGTGTGTATATATTGGCGAACTCGACTGTACGTTTTGACAGAATGAAACATATCGGTTTGTTTATAAGGAGTTGACACTTTTGAATGATGAAAACGTGACCGCAATCAACTTATACTAGAATTCACTGTTTTAAAGAAACCTTAAGTTCAGGTTTAATCATTTATAATTCATACGGTTGCATGCGTTAATTAAATTCAATTCAATCATTTATTCAGCAAATTGGTAACATAGGGGCACTCACACGTCAGAAAATAAAACCAGCGCTTCCTAGATCCATTGTTGAGAAGAAGCGGCGCAACAAACTCAGCAGAAGGCCTTTTTTTTCAAAAAATCCACATAGAAATTACATTTGCATTACATACTGTATAAAATAAAATAAAAATTAACACTAACCTTAAAGCAAGTTACATTCTATTGTGGTTTTAAACATTACGAATTCCAATAAAGAAGTAACATCTAATCCACTGAATTAATTCTGTTCTCATTAGGTGTTAATTGAAGTGTAAACTCATTGCTGCCAACAGCGCGACACGAACGCCCTGTCTTTTGTCATGCTAATGGCTGTGCCTGATCAATATGGGTACTTGTTGATCCATGGATCGTTTAATCCTTTATTCTCTACAAAACACTTGACATGGATGACTTGAATAACCTATGGAGGTTCTTGTATTGTAAATCCATCTTTACTGCAACCATAACAACCTATATTTTACGTACCGCGTCTGGGCACACGGTTTCTCACAACACTAGATGGTTAAATGGTACTATGATGGTACTACATACAGAACGGCCACGGCTGGATCTAGCCGGCGCGCAACCCGCGCCCAACTCCCTCTTACCGTCATTTCTTTCATCCGGAGATGGAGAGTGAATCAATGGCCCGCGTACACACACATTTACAAGTGTACAGACGTTCACGCACGCAAACATTGACACTTCATTCGAATTGTGTTCGAAATCGTGCTTTTATAGGCCGTGTCCGCCGTGTTCCAGTGTCCCCAAGAGGGCTCTCGGCGGACTGGGGACTTCACACACATATACGTAAGAATTAGGTACCTACTTGGAGCTGGATTCTGCATGAGAGTTTTACCACGACTTCAATCAGTCTTTGTTACTTCAGATTTGATTACGAGTATTGATAGTATACGAGTAACATTGCGAATCGTTGGCAAACATAAGTAACTGTTCAAGTGCGAAACAAGTATCCAAATCGTATCGATTAGACATTACTCATTCGCCTCCAGGCCGGCGGGTGTCGGAAAAGTGAGCGAGCGGTCTAGACGGTCTCATGACATGAATGATCTGATTTCGCAAGTCTAGAAATTCAATAGGGTCTTAGAACTTCAGAAAACTGAATGACACGTTCATCCTTGGCATATTTCAATTCTCTGGGCGCAAAGTCTATGTGCAAGCTGCAGATCAGACTATACCTATGTACCTAATTTATTTTATTTTTGCTATAATTGCTATTCCGCCAGTTTTATGATTCATCCGAGCACGATCAGACAGGTTTAGGTTTGTCTGAATGGTGTATCCCCTTGTTGGTAAAAAGTTGCCCACCCACCCAGTCAGTTCTAAGTTATTTTTTTATTTTTATTTTTTATTGTTCGATTTGTATTTGTTTATCGGCATTCTCCAAGTTCTGTTAGTCTGTAATGGTAAACCTTATTTCAGTTCTGGGTGAATCTTGACTTGACGAGGATTCAATTTTTCCATTCGTCTCATCTCACCATGCGACAACGGTTTAACTAATGTTACTCTAAGTCTAAAGCATAACATAATATACATCTGTATTCCGATGCTATAGCCTATTAGTAACCTACGTGTATGTAGACTAAACTTAACCTTAAAAACACAAACATTCCCTGAGAGCTGCCTCGTAACGTAACTGCATAACCTGGCAACAAGTTTGAGAATCTGAACGGTTTCCGGTATCCACTCGATTCCAGCCTAATGGTAGTGCATATAAGCGTGTGAACCTCGTTCGACTTAGTGCTTCTAAGTACGTTACTAACCCTTTGGGGGAGCGGTGTATTTGCCTTCCTTGTACCACTCGACTTTGGGGAAATTTTTGGAGTTATCGAGTCCTAGGAGGTTGCTTTAGCTTAGATTTAATTTATAGTGTTGTTATTTATTTCTTATTTATGTTTTTGATAAGTTTTGATATGCAGGATCTTCTCATTAGACACTTTAAAGGCAACTGGGTATGTTTGTGTTTTCTTAGAAGTTACATCTGCGAGTAAGTTAAGAAAGTGCAAGTGTGAAACTCGCTTTCTCTCTGTCAACACGAACCTGTTTGCTACTGTATTCTATTCTATTTAGTATTCTTCACGCTCATACACAAAATATACTTGTTTTACTTCAGAAACAATTCAGATATTATTATTATTATTATTAAGAAACTACTGTGTCCCACTGCTGGGCAAAGGCCTCCCCCCACTTTTTCCACCGTTCTCGATCTTGAGCGCCATCTGACCAGTCCTTTAAATAGGACTCTAGTTCATCGCCGTCGAGGTCTGCCGCGTTTTCGCCTGGAGTTGCTTGGCTTCCACTCTGTGGTTATCTTGGCCCACAACCCACAACTCACTCGGCATCCGATACAGATATAACTTATAATATTAATCTGTCAGTGGTCTAGTTCCATATTGTAACAGTTCCATAGATACCTTATTCTAATACCTACAAAGTAGTACCCAATAAATAAGAACAGCATTGCCGACAACAGGGCCTAGCAGCAGACGCGACGGCGGCCTGTCAAGGCCAAGGTCAGGAGCTGGTAAAGTACCCGCATATCACACAGAAAATGTACTGAATTGTGTAACAAATTATTAAATGTTGCCTAAAGCCCGGGTTACGCCGAATGCGTCTGCGGCTCGTCTGCACAGTAAAGCATCAATTCTCATAAGAGCGCACAGCAGACGCACGGCAGGCGCACGGCTCGTCGGCGCTGTGACAGATGTTACTACAACTAATGCTATTCAGTGCAGTAGATGCGCCGCAGACGCATTCGGTGTGACCCGGGCTTAAACGTTATTTTCCTGGTCGACTACGTAGAGTGCAATTATATAGCTCCACTTCGTAGCAATGAAGATACCTAGTTCTCGAGTAAAAAAGCCGTGGTGGCCTAGTGGTTCGACCTACCGCCTCTCATGCCGCATGGTCGGGGGGGTTCGATTCCGGCTCGCACCTCTAAGTTTACTTACGTGCGAAATTCAATTTGAATTTACCATGAGCTTTTCGGTGAAGGAAAACATCGTGAGGAAACCTGCACGCATCTGCGAAGTAATTCAAAGATGTGTGTGAAGTCCCAATCCGCACTGGGCCCGCGTGGGGACTATAGCCCAAACCCTCTCATGATGAAGGGAGGCCTGTGCCCAGCAGTGGGATGCAAATAGGCTGTAGTAGTAGTAGTTCTCGAGCTAAAAGCGGACATACACGCATACAGAGTTTGTAACGAACGAATTAGATGTGTCACGGAATTATATACACAAAATAGTTTAGCAGTAACGTTACCTTTACCTGGTTCTCCTATCTTTTGTTGACCGTGGCTGTCTTTTATTATCGCTGTACCATAATTTATAGTTAGTATACTTTTATTTTTATTTATACTTTTATTATTTTAGAGTTAGTATACTTACGTTTACGTGGCCATGGCATTGTTGCGACGAAATCAAGAGACGGTGAAACTCGATCATTCGTCATTGTTCGAAAAGTTTGCATTTAATAAACATTTGTTCGTTAACAGAATTTTTATTAATGTACCTATTATATTTATCCCCAACGTATTTAATTTATTTTCATGATTTAACGGTGTTAATTTATCTGTTAACATTCTGTTAATAAATTTATCATTGCGGTTGACTGAATGTCTAGTATAATAATACCGTTAACATACCGGTAGAAACATAAACCGTTCAAGAACATAAGTAAGGCTTTACAGCTGTAAATTAATACGATTACATACATAAATATCGACAATATCATAAAACTTTCCTTCGCTTTATTGTTTTTAAAAAGATATGGCGCATAAACGTCGATTTATGCACCTTTGAGGTATTAAATTACACTGTATTGGAAACTTGCTCGGATTGAGATTCCTTGAAATGACGAGGAAATGTTTAATTAATATAGAAATAATACAGAATCTGGAACTTTCTCGAACGCCGTATATATATCATATTGGATATTTATTTAACAGCAGAAATACCTCCAAAACATTCCATATATTTACGATTAATGAAATGTCTGTGTTATGTGTCATGTTGATTGAATAGATATTTCATTTACTATTAAGATAATCGTGGTTCAACACAAAAAAAATAGAATAAGTAATGCAGCGTACTCCTACGCTACTATTGAACTTTCAACCAACTCTTTTTTCTACATTCTATATGTTGGCTGCAGATAGGTAGGTATGTACAGTCAGCAGCAGAAGTAGATAAGCTGTCCAGGTGTTCAAAATGACCTACACTCGCCCTTAACGTCTTAAGAATAAGGTCGTGTGTAGGTCATTTTGAACACCTGGACAGCTTATCTACTTCTGCTGCTGACTGTACCTATCTGAAGCAGTTATTTGTTTAAGTATCCTTATTACTTTGACAGTTAGATTTACATTTCTTTTAAATCATGCAAGGTTAATGCTTAAGGTTGCCAGTTTATTGACACTTAAACCCGGAAAATCTCAAAAGATAAGGGCAACTACAAACAATGTTAATTTGTGTAGGTGTCGTGTTTAAAGGTGTGAAGCAAATTGAAATTGACAGTTCAGTTAAATTGAATATAGGTGTAAATTTAAATGTTAAATAATTGATTGCCTTAAATGGATTTCATTGGTATTGGTTTTTGTATAAATTTCAATTTTTCCTTTTTGCAGGTAAATATCGGCAGTTCAGAGAGGAGGCCATGAGAGGAGGCTTGTGCCCAGCAGTGGGCCGTAAATAGGCTGTTGTAGTAGTATCGGCAGTTCCTGGCTGGCTATATCATCAATCAGTAAGTGATTTTAGAGATTTAAAGTGAGGCATTTCTAGTATCTGAAAACCTGCACGCATCTGCGAAGTAATTCAAAGATGTGTGTGAAGTCCCCAATCCGCACTGGGCCCACGTGAAACCCAAACCCTCTCGTGATGAGAGGAGGCCTGTGCCCAGCAGTGGGACACAAATAGGCTGTAGTAGTAGTAGTAGTAGTTTTAACAATGAAATTCTTTTTTCCCGTAGTTATTTTATACATATATCGCTTATTGAATCTTTACGCGAACTTCCATTCAAGCTTTGTCTTTTATCGTTTATCGTGAATTAGATGTCGCTTTTTTAACAATAAATAATGGTAAAGGTCGCGGCGGCGGCACGGATCTTGAGCGGTGAGCGAAAGTAGAGGGGATTTCTGCGCATGTTTACGACTGAAGGGCCAATAAGCGTGCGCGCACGACATAGCGCCCGCTGCATCCCGCGCCCTGCTGCCGATGAGACCTTATTTTTGACTTCTGCGCATCGAAAGGCACCGCTCAAGTTCCTTGCCGATGCCTGTAATAAGTGCTAAAATCGGTTTTTATGGTTCCGAACCTCAAGAGGTAAAAACGGAACCCTTATAGGATCACTCGTGTGTCTGTCCGTCCGTCTGTCACGGTCGATTTTCTCCGAAACTACTGGACCGATTAAGTTGAAATTTGGTACGTATATGTAAGTTTGTGACCCAAAGACGGACGTGTAACGAAAATAAATGAATTTTAAACATAAAACCTATTTTTCGGGGCTAAATTTGAATAAAATATTAATGAAGTTTTTCAAACTATATTTCGTGACATATCAAATGAAAGTACTTCTTAGGAGGGTCTCAAATATATTTTTTTTATTTCTTTTTTAGTCAATACTTTCAGAGTTATTTAAGAATATAGACGAAAAATGACCATTCCCCCTTATCTCCGAAACTACTGGACCTAAAATTTTGCAAAAAAATACGGAGGATAGTTATTGACCTATAGATTATAGGAAAATTATTAAGAAGTCCATGGTATTTGAAATCTATCCTATAAGAGCTTATCCTGAGAAACGGTTTGAAAATGACGTCATTGAAAATAATCAAGTGTCGGAACCCTCTCCACGCGAGTTTAACTCGCTTCTTGGCCGTTTTTTTTTAATATTTTTGCTTGATACATTAATATCTTTCATCTTAAAAAAGCACCACTTAAATGACCTCACTCGAAGATTTATTCATTCACAGCTACCCGAATACATCCAACACTTAAAAAACCGCTAACATTAATATCTCAACATGTTTAGCTTCCTTAATAAAATGCATAGTAATAAATAAATTTATTGGCGTTCCGACTGCCGATACGTTTTATAATAGAGAGATTTCTCTATAATCGTATTTAAATGAGCGGCGCCATATTTATACTTATGGTATGGCTTTTATACTTTTATGTGCTTTTATTTAGATTTTACTGCGTCTATAGTGCAGTGTTTTGTTTTGGAATGGTCGCCTTTAATGTTTGTTCAGTTTTAAATAGTGTTACAACTGTTTTATATTTTTTTATCATGATAGGCGCCTACATTGCTAAATTTCTATACCATCTTGTAAAATACAAATACTTTTTTTTAACTTGTTTTTGGAATTGTGTTTTTCCCGCGACCCATCAACTACATATATAATCTTGTCCTAGATGTTCACCTATACAACCTACATAAACTACGGCGCCTTTATGATGAAGTATTAAAAGGATAGGTCACTAATAGGGCTAAATAAATGGCTTATTTCCGAGTTCAGCCTTGTTGCCAAATCTTAATGATTCTCATCTTAAACATCATCAATCTAAAGGTATCACTACATAAGTATATTAAAATGGCAATCATTAATTTGTACAATAGCATATTGAATAGACAAGGCTACCTGAATTAAGGTCGATCGTACCAAAGGTCGTGTCTTACATTAGTTATAATTACGTTGCAGTAATTGCACGAGATGTTATCTCTTTATATCTCATTATCTGACACACGATGCTGTCAGTTGAGCCTTGGCCATCGTTGTGCGAATCTCTTGCTTGACAAGTTCTGTTTAGCCGTTTACGGTTACGTAAAATTCATTAGTATGAACTGTTGCTTACACAGAAATTATCTAAATATACTATGATAAACGAGTAATTTTTGTCTCTTTCTTTTTTCTGTCCGGCTGTTTATTGAGTAAGTAATAGAGTTAATCTCCGCAGCGCATTAAAGGATAGAAGATATCGGTAAGAAGATATCGTAATTTTTATATTCACATTCACGGGCATTCGCAAGGGACCAATTATCGCCGCATTTATTTCCGCCATAAAGAAAGGCAATTACAAATAAAGACGAAATAGCATTCACCAAAAAATGCAGCAGGAAATAAAGCAGGTGACGCTACCAACGTGCACAATCTGCAATTGAAAGAAACTATCACCTGCTACTAATCAGTTCCATTCTTAACGAAAGCCGCATGATTGTAAATTTAGAAATCACTGGAAATTAATCCTTAGTTGTCGTAAGTAGAGCTTCAATTGATTAACAAAATAAAAACGCAGTCCAAGTTGAAATTTCTGTAGTCCATTGAGAGCCTCATAAAGCCAAGTACGCCCAGAGATAAAACTTTAGGGTTCCGCGCTTTGATGTGGTCCCAGGAAATGCCCCGGAGAGCTTGTGGCGGTGTATTCAAATTTCTGCCGTGACATTCCCACGGTGCCTGGCACTAGTGGCACTGGAAAGCTATGACGTGATAATTTGATTATTGACTTGTTGACGAATAACTTGGTTATTTCAGTTCAATAGATTTTTTGTTTCAAATTAAAATTTTCACATGCATGTTGTTTAATTACATATGTGTAGGTAAACTTTTGGATATTATACGACGGAATAAGTCACGTTGGATCTTGAACTGCCATCGTCGGATATCATTTCATTGTTGTGTCTAAAGCGTTTTTAATTACATAAAGTTTGATATTCCGTTTTTTTTAAACCCTCTCCAAAGATACTTTGTCTTGATCTGCGCCCATTACAAATAAATTGTACATTACATACGTTACCATCCATCACATACTAGAGCAGGTTTTGAAGCTCTGAAAAGTCTAATAAAAATAAACCTAACTTACTTCGAGTTGCTTGCTATATCACGCCTTTCTTTTTTCATCTGCAAATGATACCAAACCTCACTCTCCGAGGATAACATATCTATATCAAGTCTGTAACACGATTATTACCATAGAAGAACATGTCAAGTATTTTTAAGACTCGAGTAATTTTCTTAAAGCCAGCGTACAGGATTAAGGTCTATATGTATAATAGAAATACAGTGACGATTGGCGTGCACGCTCCACGGTACTGTTTGGTTATGGATCATGCATATGATTGCCCCAAATCCTGGCGGTCCGGTTTCCGAACAGGATTGCGTTAAAAAAAAAACTCACCAGAAATACGGTTTCACGGAAGGTTCTATTCCGTGAAACCGTATTTTTGGTG
The DNA here is from genome assembly GCA_963971205.1 of Aethes cnicana. NCBI lineage: Eukaryota > Metazoa > Arthropoda > Insecta > Lepidoptera > Tortricidae > Aethes > Aethes cnicana. The sequence goes on from OZ020297.1 coordinate 4,517,228, forward strand.
AGTTTTTATTTCAAATCAGTAGATTTATTCTGTAAGTCTAATTGTGTAGATATTTTATTTCATGGAAGGGTACTGACCTAATAATATGTTTGTAAATGGATTAGACTTTGTATCTTAGAGCAACATTAAAAGTTCGTTTCCGAACACGATCGCAAATGACAAGCTTCATTACTGCTAAAAAAAAGTGTTCTTAATCATTAGTCAATAAGGAGGAATCCAAAATAATAGGTCACTTAGTAACTGTGAAGCTTTCTGTCATTTACTACTTATTGTAAATCACTTTCATTTTATTGTAAGTCACTGACTCCTATTTAGGCATATTTAACTATTTTACAAGGGACAGTAAATCCTCAATTGGTATAGGACCAATTATTTAATCGATAATTTTTTTCGATTAGTCATGATAATTCCAGTTAAAAATATTTTATTTACCCCAATAATCGAGGTTAATCCAGTGAAGGTTGCATTGCAATAAGCCCGCATCAAACTGATATCGTTTTATGTATCTAATGCGGGCCCTTTGATAATTCGAGCATTAAACACGGTGTGGCCTGTTACAGGAGCAAAAAATTTAGTCCAAATGGTTTCAATTAATTCTAATTAAAAAAGAATTTGTACCGTTATTTTCTAACAAAATTATCCGAGCCAGCAATTTATTGCAAACACATTGCGCCCAGTCGCAATATTTACATTATCTTTATCATTCATGTTAATTTGTTTTCAATTATGGGTTGTAAACTTAAAATTACTTTAGCTTAGATTTTAAGCACTTTGGACCATTAATTACGATTAGGTCGAGGTACTCTCAAATTTTTTTTTGCTCCTATCCTCCAGTAATTAGAGTTTTTAATACTCTTTCTAAAATTATGGTAACCAAAAGATTAATTTCAATATGAAAAATCCGGAAATCTTCAGTGGTGTTTGTTCTGAGCTTGAGATCTGAAGATCCGAAGAATAGTAAAAAGCTACTGGTACTACGGGTACTCTTAAAAATTAAATAAAAATATAATAAGTGATATCACAAATACATACATACGAGTATATCTACGTCAAAGAGATGAATACTGAATAGGATGCAAAAGTGTAAACATCTTTTTGACATCGACTGTACAAGAATATTGAATGTAATTCGGTTTGTTTTTGTATATCTTTTCTTTCATTAAAATTTTTACCTCTAGTTAAATATTTTGATAAGAAATTATTCAATATTCTGAGAGATGTCTGTAAGTATGTTTATAGTACACCTAGGAGGAGACTTTATTGTATTATATTTGAGACATGTTGTATATCTGTGTAGTACAGGACAACTTAGAAGGTGCGTGAATGAAGCAATAATAGACTCTGTATCAATGGCTTAAGTGTTTCATTGCGCGCCTTCTAAGATGTGTCGTACTGTACCTTTCTAGGTGAGGAATAAGCAACCGGTATTGTTAACGACTTGAGAACCTCCTCCGTTTTTTAGTCGGTTAAAAAATGGTCCTATAAAAACTATCGCCTTCCGCTTGCTTATTCCTTAACTTTAGCTTTAAATGAATAAAAAATACATCAAAAATGTCTTAACAAGTATTTTATTTTATCTTATCTTATTTCATTATGAAGCTTACAAATGGAACTAGATTCTTATTATTATTAAATGGTGTAACAGTTTTAAACAAGTTAAACTATAGTTTAGATATAAAAATATTTGTCCATTTTCATAATAGTTCAAAATAAACATGAATTAATTGCAATATTATAGCTGTTGCTTTCCACAAAGTAGGAAAAATTTAATATCTACAGTTATTTTCTATGATATGTTCATACAACTCTTATGGCGAAATCTTAAAGCTAATTAATATAGTAATAATAATAGCATATTTAATAGGAATGAACTAAAAAGGAAATCATATCATAATTACGTTGTATTTCATTAACGAAGTACATTAATTAATATGATTTTTACATATACACAACATTCAATGCTTAGGTAGTAAATATCTGTGCTAAACCAATTTCAGAAATCTGTGAGTACCTATTCACTATTCTATTACATTAATTAGTGAAATATGCATGTGGGTGAATCAACTTTTTATGTCCATAGTTGCCATGGTTACTGTCACCTGGACCACTTTTTAAAACTGCTATTCAGTGGGTTTAAATACACTAAATGTGGGGTTTCTTTGCCATTTTCAATCCTTTCCCAAATGAAGCACTTTCTAAGCGTCTTAGAATTCTATATTGTAACAGGTTTTCTAAGAAACCCCTCTCATTTTGTCCCCTGGACAACGGGACAGAATAAGAACAAGAAATAGTTGATTGACCCATGTACGTCTGTACATATTTAATACTAACGGTACACATAATTTAGTGACCCATTTTCCGATTATGACTTAGACCTTAAAAAATATAATCGTTATCAAAATCTGTAACGTACATAATTACAGTTTTGAAACTACATTAAGTAACTAATTAATAAATATATCACAACACACAAAAATATCACAATCATGTATTTATTATACAATTACTAAATACAATTGGTACGCTTACATAACTTTTACAAAGTTTGATCTTGAAAGAAGAGATTAAGTCGATTTTTTTTTGAAAAAGGGAAAACGGAGATATACTGACAAGCTAATATATTGTCTAGACTGCGAGACTCTAATTAAAAACGGTTTTATTGGATCGAACTCATTCAAATGTTTCAAAAGTATTCTCAACCAAGTTAATATTCTTGAAAATGCTTTGTATTAACTAAACTTAATTGACGATATCGTCTATTTGTAACTTAAAACTAGTTTTGATTAAAGCTAGAATAAACAAGTTAAGTCTGAAGTAATGAACGAAAGCGAAATATTTGCCGACACGAGAGAGCCTTGCGATTGCGAAAGAGCTCTCAGCAGACTAGAAAGGATTAACCGCTTCAAAGGCAAAAGCTTTAGACCTTCATTAAATACTCCGACAATCATATTGGATCCTTCAAAACCTTACGCATTAAAACGATCACAACATCATTCACTTTGAGAAACTCTCGAGCTACATTTTACAAAATGCATTGAATTGAGCAACTATTCCAATCAAAACTATTACAGTTTTAACTTTTCGACGTGAATATATTTAAGAACTTTGTCTTGATGTTGAGGAGGGTTGTGAAGGAGCGCTTTACTTTCTTCTTGGACGTCCTCTCGGGGCACAGGAACGGCTCCGAGAAGGACTTCTGCATGGCTGAGCCCACAGGCATTTCAGGCTCTTTGGGCAGCTGATATTTGTATTCTTTTACAACCTTTTCTTCTCCAGGGTCGTACCTGTACAAAACAGAATACGTCCTCTTGACTTTCTTCGGAACCCGTGAGACGACGCTAGCGGTTCTCTCGCTCTTGCATCTCTTCACTTTGTTACGTCCGTAGAAGTCCTCGAAATTTTCAGCGTCCACGTAAACGATCCTCTTTCCCAAAGCTTGTTCCCTCTCTTTCTTCAAGTGCTTCCATGAGGCAATGACCGACTCCCTGCGGAAGGTCCGGTTTGGGTTGTGTCGGCTGATGCAGTACGCCTGATCTTCTTGGATGTTGGATGTGTCCTTGAGCGGCGACCCTCGCGGACTCGGGCTGTAGTCAATCTCGTAGTCATCTCTCGACACCTGAAATGCCATAAAACCCAAAATTAGTTTTAAATTACCAAGCTTCCAAGTTCCAATAACGATGTCGTTATTCTATTAGCCTGTCACATAAACTACGAAAGATCTTGAGAATTATTTAAAACAACAATATCGTAAATTCGTACGTGACTGGCCGGCTGTGCAGGGCTTAGCCGTCCCTTTCTGTGGCCCTCTGTTTTTATTAGAAGTCTCGCCTACGTCATTGTGGCCCTTCGCGGTGCCCACATGTCTGCTGCCACCTGTCGCCACGACATATGGTCGGACACTCGAGCCCTTGATACCCATGAACTGTCTAGGAACTTAACTAAATATTAGTCACGTCGTATCGGCCGGCTATATCCAGCTAACGTACTAAGGCTTGAAGGTGATAAATGAAAACGCCATCAATCTCCTGAAATATTTTGTTTACAATCCGTTTGAAGTAAGAGCCCTCGCTAACGGTTGCTCAATTTCTGAGTGCTACTACAAATTTTATTTTTCTCGATGTTCGTTACGAGTTTAATTTTAAGTCTAAACGTATTGTGCAATGTTTTTTATGGGATTTTGTTTAAATTCCACGATGTAGCGGACGGACCAGTGGTCAGATAATAGGTCACACAGAAATAGACGGAGTATTATTAGACTTCATTAGAACATGTCGTAATTTTAACGAGTTATAATAAGAACTTTCAGCGCAATGTTTCCTTGGTAGTTGATTTTTTTAAACGTGACCGTGTCTGGTGTCAAGTTCTAGATGGAGAGCAGAGCCCTTCGTCTAACCAACGGCTTTAGCAATTAATTTTGACGTCAACAAGCGAAAGGTCGTTTTTTCTACACGTTTATCATTTTAGAACTTCGCCCTAATTTCTTTAAAACCGTTACACCTTGAAACGATATATCTCGCGTCCGCTTGACGAGCCGAATCTGCTCGTCGTGACAGGCTGTATTGTGTAACATTATTTTTAATGGGCGCTGAAAAAAAGGTGCATGTCGCGAATTCGGGTCGCAGTGCGAAATGGGGTCACTCGAAATAGTTCTAGTACTGGAGTTAGTTAGCACGGTCTAATTAAAGTGTTAAATTAGATTACGGGGTATTGTATAATTTGAGTAACCTAGTTTGCTTTCTCGTTTCAGGTAATTGTTTACTCCGGGACCGCTAGAATGGCGCCGATGATGCCGATGGGTAACGTCTAACCTACCGTGTCCCATTTCACGTCGTGTGTCGTAATCTCGACTCGTATAATATTCTGTCGTACGTTGGAACTATTCTCGGACCTTTAATATAGAACTGAAGGTGATACAACCACCCGAAGTTAAATTTGTCAACGTTTATTTTCGACATTCTTGAAAATGCTCAATGCAACGTCTATTATTATCTAGGTGCAACGTCATTCTTAGAGTTTTACTTACTTACTCTATTTCTTAGAGTAAATATTTGTCTAAATCGTGACATGTTGTTTCATTAATGAGGCGACACTTAAGTTTTGCAACTCGAGCAGTTGAAATCAGGCTCTTACTTACGGAAGCTAAGAGTTCATTTTTATATGGTAAATGCAGCTACCTACTTTTTTCGGAACCGTTAGCCGTGCAAACTCGTATGTGTGAATTTAGTGCAAAAAAAAAAAACAGTACTCGGCGACTTGAATACGTGTTTTTTTTTGCCAATTTACAGCTACGAGTACATCTTGAGTTCTGCTGAGTAATCTTTATGCTAGATTTATATTGCTCCAACGGCAAATTTTACAGTAAATCTATTGTTATATATAGAGATATATAACAATAGATTTACTGTACTCTAATAATAATAATGTACTCTAATTGCTAAATTAGGAAGCGTACACTTGCCGTTAAAATAGCATAGAGATGCTATTTTAACGGCAAGTGTACGCTTCCTATTTTAGCAATTAGAGTAAGTAAATTTTATGACATGCAGGGCTAGGAACGAAAAGTTAAATATTATGTTATTTCGTATTTACCGGTTTTAGTTAGAGACACTATAAAAACCGCTACGTTCGTTTTGTTAGGTAACTTGGTTTTATGTTGGTTTTACAACTTCCATTTGTCGGTCGGGCGTCCTCAGAGCCTATAGGCACGCGATCGATTTTGGGGCTATTCTGGTCATTGCCAAGTATTTTTGTGCATTAATGATTAACAAGGTTAATAACCGATAGATGTCGCGACGATTAAAAATAGTTGTGACGATGATCTGACTAACTGTTCAGTTCCCACGCGTTCGAGTTTTTGATGACTAATTGAGTAATACGTTGTAATATTGCACCATCGTTGTGGTCTCAGGACATTGTACCGCTTTGACCCTTGCTTTACGACGCATATTAACATGTCGAATTCGAGAGGGTTTTCCTTGTTTTTACAACTAATGTTACCGGTAATAGTTTTATTTCGTGCCAACATGTCGTTTTATTGCTTTCAATTGAACGGCTTTCACCAATTTTGGACGAATTTTGAGGGAACTATTTATTTTAATGCAGTATCGAGTAAAATGAATTAATATCTTAATTAAATCTAATTGTAATGCATAAATACCTGTCAGTTTTTGTTTACTTTTACTATTTTTTAATCTGATTTTCAGATTCACTCGCTTATCAGATCGAGCCGCTCTCTACTTTCGAAACCATAAACTGGAATAACTACCGAATGACAGATGTTAAAGAATGTTACACCAACGTCAAACTCTATGTCAAGTAAGGTGAAAGTGTCGAATTCGCGAGCCGGTCCGCGAATTCATAAACAACCGAAAACCGGTATCGACATGACAGCGTGTTTGGTTTACACTTTCTAATCACAAAATCCCTACAACCAATAATTAAGCAACATAGATGTGCCAGATTGCACGAATTTTGCAAATTATTTAAATTTTAATAACGGGTTCTTTTTTCAAACTCGCTTTCGTGAGAGCTCCCCATAGACAAAGAGTAATTGTTTTGTTCCGGTGCGCTTATTTCCGAATACGCTCAGCCAGTCATTACAGTCATTATACTCTTTTGAATTAAATTAATTCGCACAATATCTGCATCGAACCAATAAATCGTTTACTAATCATTCATTTAACTGTAATCAATATCCCAATGAACACTGAAATTTTAATTAATTGAAACAATAGATTACAAAATTGGATTTCTGGAACAGTCCCCCACTCAATCAAGGTCGTTAAAGTTCGAAAGTTCGTCGGGTAACCTTTAAGTGATCCGAACAAAATCAGTCCATTTAGGATCGACGTAATCTAAAAGGCTCAATTGGACACGGAATATTTCATCTAGACGTTGATTAATTTTAAATATTAAAACCTTCACGGTGTCTCACCGTGAAGCTGGCCGCAAGCAATGTCAAGAGCTTTAAAAGAACGAACAATTCCATATTCAAACACGAGCACGCGCGCCGCAGTTCAATGACAGCGGGCATAGACAAGTCAGTTGCCTTTTAAGCCCATTACAGTGACCATGCACTTGCGTAACCGCCGGCCGGACTGCAGCCATTCCGTAACTCAAATACGTAGGATTGAGTTGTTTATTGTGTTGACACTTCACACGCCCGCCCGATACCAATCAACTTTGTTTTCAAACATTGAATAAAATCAACTTACCACGCTTTCCCAACTAGCACCCAGGATAGACTTGTCCAACATCTTCAAGCACTTAACTTCACCAAAAAGTTGACTCGACACCGAAAAATGGAATAATATTTACTATCGTATCACGTTGTAAGCGGGAGGAGCTGAGATTTGGCACAGTGTTGTTTGCTCGAGCTTAGCTGAACGACTGAAGCGATCCCGATCCAGGTTCATATTTATAGTACGCCGTCGGGAGGGTTTCAGGAAACGGTGCGTGGCTCTCCCCCTTACTTACTCAGAGCACAGTATTTTAGGGTACGCGCTATGAAGTTCGGGGAAGCCCGTCTAAATGCGTCTATGTTAGGACGTTGCACCCTTAACCCCTTTTCTAGATATGAAATTTCACAATCTCTTAAATAAATTGCTAATATATTAAATACTTTATCTAGTTTTCAAAAGACGATTGGCAGCTTTTGTTAAGTCCACTTTCTTCCATCAAACTTCGAGATCTCTCACCGATATCGACCGTAACCCGTTTTAACCTCCTTTACGAGCGTACCCTTCTCGGGTGCACTCCGATGCATTGACGTCAGTGCAACAGGCACTGTACTAATCGACTCGCAGACTCGATTATTCGGAGGCGTTTGTGTGGAAACACAATTGATTAATAAGCGTGCGTAACATCCGTTGTTTGTAGATTTCTGGAATTATGATAATGAGATTTTGCAATACATTGGAAATTTTCTACCTACTGCCTGAGTTGGCTTGCGACTTAAAATTGCTTTCGAAAAAGCTAGTGATAGTTCAATACATTTATTCTTATTCTTATTCTTATACCACACCGGAACAATTATTGAAGAAACAGATGATTTATTAAGAAAATAGTTTGAAACCAATCATATTTTACATAAATTTACATAAGGTAACGCACCCGCTTATTTGCCGCCCCATAAAAATATTCACAATTTAATTACTGTATGGGTCACTACTTGAAATTGTTTAAACAAAACTGAGCCAAGAAACTTGTATGTGGAGTGAAGTCTGGATCTATTTCTGAAGCCATAAATCAGTACCAGATTACGATTATGCGCAAATGCATGTAAAAGGGTGTGTCTGCTGTAAATATGGATTCAAACGCAAATGGAACAAGACGAGCCTTCTTGTTCCAAATTGATGCCAAAACCGTTAACCCAATTCAAAATTCGACGTATCGCGTTAAATTTACAGATTTGCCGAGATTCGTCTGAAGTTTGCTCATTGCACTGCTCAAGTTGAAACATGTCCCTCTCTGCCTAACGACGCGCTCTATGCCCCGTCTCATCGACTTTGTTCGCTGGGCCGTTTGAGACAAAACACTTGCTTGCCTTTTGTTCCCTTTTACTTGGAACTCTTCTTCAGAACTGGGGGAATGTTTTGCCATTTCAGTCTCAACGTTGTCTCGGTCATTTTCTGCAACTTGCGTACCTATGTTTGAATTGACTTGATCATTATTATTTCACGGTATTTCGTCGCAACCATGAGACATTGAGCTGCTTTTTCTCTCACAGCACCCCTGGTTTTATTAAAGTAATATAATAAAAAGCATTAGAGTTAATAACATTCGCACAAAACTCACGTACCGCCATCAAACCGCCATCCTTTGTTGATATTTGGCCAGAATCCAATAAGGCGGTGTTGTAATTTTATTACAACCGTTACTACGATCGTAAATTGTAATTTTTTCGCAAAGGACAATGACATTGTTACAGCGGTTCTTATGTTAAAATGGGTTTACTTTGTTCTAATTTGCTGATGCGCAGTGTAATTTTCCTCTAAACATGGAAATTGCATCGCTTGTTCCTAGAAATGACGCAATGTATGCAAAAGATGCTACTTCCACTCGTAATAGTCCGCATAGTCTTTGCACTAGTTAAGTAGACAATATTAAAATAAAAAGAATTTTAATGTGCGTAGTAAACATACATAGGTTTCCCTACTCCTACTAAATTAGATTGCTGATGTTACACAGAAATTATTATAAGACATGATTGTTTTCACAATTTTCCTCTTCACTTTACAACACCTTAAATTTTGCTTTAAAGCTACATAATTCCTGAAATCAGTCCAATATACCATGTTAACGTAATAATTATTAATAGCGGTATGAAAGTGAACGTTAACAGCGTGTATTATTGTTTACACATTTCGGCCCCGTGTTCGCTGCGGGCGCTTTACCTCAACCGACCACTTTCCAACATTTACAATTATTGATAGTATTTGATCAACATTGTATGAATTTAACCATGGGCCTTGAGTTTTTAATGCTGTAGTTCATCATTATCAATACCATCAGTATTGACTGTCACACGGCCTGCCTGCCTTTCGTTAACGTAACACGTATTATACGTGTTTTATATATTTGATTCTTATATTTGTTTCTTAATCATCATAGACTCATGTTTTGCGAGGGAAGATCTTAAGTACTTGCATGGTTGTAATCCAAATGTAACATCATAAACTCATAAGGTCACCAAAAATAATCCTACTACAATAGCAAACAAAAGCTTGACCTTGATCTTAATAATGATGAGTATTAGGGACCTCGTATAATAATGGCTGATGGGCTTACATTCATACTTTATAGCCTACCTACATGAAGACGAGGTTAAACGTGGGTATGATATGAGCATTATTCATTATGACAAACTTAGGCTAGTTAATTCACTTGCTTCTGCAAAGTGGTCACATCACTCCTTGTAATGTTGTATACCACACTCTATAGATCCGGCACATCCCAAGTACTATCATAATAGCCTGCCATAAATTGACCATAATATTAAGCGATATCATTAATTAAGTACGTATCATTCAACACATTTTCAAGAGTCAAATCAAAATCACATTAGTAAAAAATGTACACCAGACCACACAAATGCCTTGAATTTTTTAGGTCCATTAATCAAACACAATATCTGTTATGATCATCCGATAGTCGCCGAATCGCTTATCTTATCTCCATAACTAGTTTACTCCTACTTTTCCTGATACATTGCGTATGATGCCAACTAACCGCTGCCTGGTCGCGCGAAGGCGAGCAAGAGATAGGTCACGCGTGGGTGTCTAAACATTTCTCGCGATCATGCTTCGTGTGCCGTTCCCTGTAAAGGGCCCAGTTTATTTTCTTCGACTGAACGTCCATCACCCCAGTGCATCGCTGACGTGCGAGCTATAAATAATATTCGGCCTACTTGTCTTGCCCGACAGCGTTTTAGGCGCGTCAACAATGAAGGTGTTTATTTTACTGATGTACTACAGAATTTACTATCGTTTAACACGTGAATATTGTACGCTCTGTTTTCAACTCTTTAACCTAGTAATAAAGCGTTTTAGTAACAGTTATGTAAGGTTACAAATGTAATTAAGACTTCGCTGACGCGACTTTGATCCAGTTATCTACATAACTACTAGGTAGACTTAATATAGGTAACATAATCAGGACCGATAATATAGGTAACCGATGCTGTCAACAAACAACACTTATAATTTTAAACCTTTTTTCCTTCTGACGAATCTTTCAATGTTGATGTAAGGTTTTAAGCTAATAAAAAGGCATTTTACCAAGACATGGCTTTCCGGCTTTCCGTTACACCTGTGTCAATATGCTTCCGTGCATTTGCATATTCGCTTAAGTTGTTTACAAAGTAATTTGAGATTCTGTTGAGATAAGATGATAAATATTAACATTTTTGGGTAAAGTTCGTTCCTAACCTAAGTGGACGGACTTGATTAACTTACGTGAAAAAACTGACTTGGATAGCTGAGAGATCATCTTTACAGTCGAAAGACGTCCACTGCTGAACATTGGCCTTCTCCTAGGTTTGCCTCTTAGACCGGTTCTGAACCATGCGTATATTGCGTATCACCAGATCTGTGACAAATAGAAGCTTTTACAAGAGCATGACCCTTTCTGGTACCGTCAGTTTTTTCACGTATTACAGGGATGGCATGGCATGCCAACTGTGATGTGGTAATCACAAAGACAGGCCGCCTAATGGCCTAATATAGCTATGGCGGAGTAGGCCACGGGCCGACCCGGTTGTGGTTCCTGTATTCCTGTTCCTACAGCTTTCGGCATTGCTTCATTATTTTTAATCACTTCGCGGAATGACCGCTGATTTGGTCACGAAATGTGTCGCGCAAAACCCGCCAATGTACGATTTTATTTCTACAAAATAAAACAGACAGTTAAGTTTTATGGCTCTGAACGTGATTTTAAGATTGCGGAAAACTTGAAGATGACTTATGGGAATGTTTAAAAGTGAATGAATACTCGTTTTGACCTATTTTGGCGACTTAGTCACACGAAATAACTTAGGTATTCAACGTTTGTTGACACAATTGTCATTGTGGACCGCTCATTTTGTTTCTGCTCTAAAAATCCTTTTGAAATATCGGCATAGTGATTTGAGTTATCGCCTCGATCGAGTCCCGGCCGAGAAGTCACGCTCTCTCCCTACACCCTGCCAATTAGCTTGTTCAATGGTAACGCAGCATTTATGACTTTCATTTTTGACTAAAGACGAAAGTGAATTCTCATACGCTACGCTGAGAGTTAGAAAAGTGCGCTTGTTTTATTTTATTACGTTCTAGTTTCGTTGTCTTTTGTGTCGTTGCTGGAAATCTAATATACTTACTACTAATATTTTAAAGAGGAAAGATTTGTTTGTAAGTTTTAACACTTTGAAAATCAGCTGCTGTCTATCCCCGTGGCTCGTAAATATCGATGGATGTACGCACAGGTAGGTTTGATCTGAGTAGAAAACAAGCAAATCCGCTGCTTGTCGCCTGCGCAATGCGTTGTTCTTGCTGGTCGCACAATGCAACTAACTGCACCGATATTCAAAAATATTTCATCTCTAAAAAGCCACGTTTTCAGTGGTTATTTGTATCCACGAAGGGCTTGAAAAAGGGATAGATTTTGCGGCCAACACCAACAGGTATTTTATAAAATTAACTCTTACCTACTTGCAGTAGCGCTAAGATGGTTCAAAAGTTTCCAGATGTGTTTAAGCTGGAGTTATTTATTGACTGGGTATATCCTGGAAGTCTAGCAAATTGCTTCTGCAACATGGCGAACTACTGGGTTTGCTAGATCAGGATAATCAGGCCATCTATTTTGTCGACGGCCCTGCACTTTCCAATTTGAGATCGAGTTAGAGGTTCCCTGTGAACAGTTGGCGACGTTGAAATTTTCAACTGTAACAAAATTGAAGACACAATTTATTCCAGCATTTGTTGGGGAAAGTTTTTCATTTTATTTTAACTTATGGATGATAGCCCGTAGCTTTGTTCTCATATGAACATTCACCTCCTTCCTATCTAAAATCAAATTTGCATTATGAATTTATGATTCTCGACGAAACTGTGTAAAAAGTTTAATGATTCTACGTAGTTTATAAACTGAGTTGTCTGTTAGTTAGTCTTAAGTTTTCTTTACACTAGCTTTTGCCCGCGACGATTTAAAGGCGAAGTTTCTTTTAAATGTTGTCGTCTTTTATAATGTTTCCTGCTACGTTAACTGTATCTGTGCGTCATCTTCATCTGTTAATCAGAGTTGAAATCCTATCATGTAGATTTGTTGAGAAAAGGGTATAAGAGTAATTCTCACCTCACCACAGAATATTTAATAGTACTACATACAGAATGGCCACGGAATCACCCGTCTGAATCTAGCCGGCGCGCAACTCGCGCCCAACTCGCCCGTATTGCCCCTTACCGTCATTTGTTTCATCCGGAGATGGAGAGTGAATCATTGGCCCGCGTAGTGGTTATACCCATATTTACAAGTGTACAGACGTCCTCGCACGCAAAAATTGACACTTCATTCGAATTGTGTTCGAAATCGTGCTTTTATAGGCCGTGTCCGCCGTGTCACCTCACGTAACCTATTAGATATAGTAAGAAAGATCGTTGGCCGTAGCCTTCTCGGAAGAGCGCGCGGGGTGCCAACTCCCGTGCTTCCGATAATGCTGGCAGGAAAAAGATCCGATTATTTTTACAAAATACAGAACACAAATATTTATTTACTACCCGATGCCCGCGAACTTCGTCCCGCGCAGACTTAGAATTTGCGTACCCGATGACACTAAACATATACTTAGTAGACAGTTATAGTTATAGAAGTAGATAGATAGATAGATAGATAGACAAATTTCATCCAAATCTGTCCACGTTGCGACGTGAAGGAAGGACAAACAAACAAACACACTTTCACATTTATAATATTAGTATGGATAGTAAGTCAATTATATCATACATTTTTCATAAGTTAAGGTAAATTAATTACATTTTATTCCTATAAAATAATCACAACAAAACATTAAAAAGCCCGATTGCAGTTGTCAATAGTCATCCATCGCGTTCATCGTTGCCATGGTCTAAGAAAACAAGGTCTGCCGATCCGGGTGGCGTGTCACCCTTACATCAAAGTCGGGTTGCCACTTTATTGCAATAAAACAAAAATGAAGGAAATATTTTCTGCCGTTTTATAATGCGAAGTGAATTATTTGCGCATTACAATTGTAATTTACTTGTTTAAGCACACAAAATGGGACAAGTTAAAAACAAATGATCGTAATAATTTAACGAAACCCTCAGGATACATGGGGGTCGGGGATTAGACGGCCTGGCGAAGTATACTATTGTATCATGATCGTTGCCAATAAATGATAACTGAATTATCAGCCGAATGATCTGCACTTCGTCTAAGTTCAAGTGATAGTTTAATAAATCCGTGTCTTTCTATAGTAATTCAAAGATGTGTGTGAAGTCCCCAATCCGCACTGGGCCCGCGTGGGGACTATAACCCAACCCTCTCGTGATGACGATGACAGGAGGCCTGTGCCCAGCAATTGGACGCAAATAGGCTGAAGCAGAGTAGTAGTAGTAGTAGTAGTGTCTTTCTATCCTCATGTATACATGCATGTATAAAACTCTGTGACTGACAGATAACACACATACAGTTGAAAGTATTAGTAGTAAAAAGCTGAAATTTGGTAATGTTCCTTGGAGAGGGTGGGTAGAGAGATTCCCCTAAGAGAGGATTTCCCGAAAATACGAAAACGTTGAAATCTAATCCTCAATCCTCATTTAGGTAAGCGAAAGAGACAAACACATATGAGTTTACAAGCCTTACAAAAATATACATCGAGACTAATGAAAAATCTCCGAACGCTGACGGAACTCCAAAAACCTTTTTTAATTCATTCCGACTTAAATTCATTCGGATTCCGATGCATCGGACTAAGCGGAATCCATTTTCTTTTCTTTCGCGAGAACCGTTGGCATTTTAAATTTTAACAAGACTTGAGTCAGCTTATGGTCGGGATAGGGTTACCACAGATACTTTAGTTAAATAATTATAATATTTTATCTATACTCATATCATAAACCCTCTATGATGCGTTGAAAAACCGCAAATTATCACCAGCATTAAGATAAACTATTTATTTATTTAAACTCTTTATTGCGCAAACAAAAAAAAATGCAGTGTACAAAAGGCGGGCTTACAAGCATTTTCTACCAGTCAATCTAGGGGTTATTCTTGGACTATTCAGTTAGAACAGATTTCTTATCTGTGAAAATGTTCTATATGTCCTATATTCTTCAGTCAGACAGAGCGAAAGTTTGTTCCAAAATTAAAATGCTGGCTCTATTTAGTCTATGCTTTTTGAAAATCTAATGTGAGACACTGTCGTATTCGAATTTGCCACCATTGTGGACAGCATCTTAGAGGATTTATAAAATGAGTGTAGATAAAGTTGTGTATGCAACAGTACATATTTAGGCCTTAAAACACTCTTGCGATATTATTATGAAACTCGCCTGACGGAAACCCCACTCGTGTTTTAAGGACCTTTATTATATAGCAGTTACATGAACTACTATTATAACACATGCCTGAATTTTTGGTTACTTATTTTTTCTTAGAAACCTCGCAATTACACTGATTACAAATATACACAGACAGACACACAATGCAACGTTTGAATGCTAATCTTCACTTTTATATAAGTATGTAACTATAGTTAATAGTCTAGATAGGTGGTTAAAATTAGTGTGTAGGTACTTTGGGCTAGCCAGCTGTGGAGTAATAAAACCGTTATGCTTATTTGTCCTGTGTTAGTTGACTTTAAGGCAGCACTAACACAACAAATAACTGCCTTAGAAGTATTAAAGGCTCCATAAATCTAATTCATCATCATCTGCAACTCCAGTTAATTGGTCTTAATTAGCTTTGTTCATAAAATCCAATTTAACAGAAATGTAATGACATCCCTGCAATTAACATCGGGTTTCCAATTCGTGAAACGAGTCTTAATCAAGTCCAGATGAAGTCGTAAAGCTACCGTTATATTAATCGGTATATTTGAGTAGCGCATCCATTTGCAATTACACGGCGTAAGGTACGTACCTTTCTCATTTTGCATGATAACAGTAATTATATCTCGCTGCGGTAATACGCGGTGATCGATGGGAGTTTATGTTGAAAGGTCTTTTGGGTATTGTTTCATCGTTTCTTTCTTCATTATCATAAGGCTGAGTGGCATCTACTACCTACTACTACTACAACCTATTTGCGTCCCACTGCTGGGCATAGGTCTCCTCTCATCACGAGAGGGTTTGGGTTATAGTCCCCGCGCGGGCCCAGTGCGGATTGAGGACTTGAATTACTTCGCAAATGTGTACAGGTTTCCTCACGATGTTTTCCGTCCCCGAAAAGCTCAGTGGTAAAATCTAATTGAATTTCGCACATAAGTAAACTTAGTGGTGCGAGCCGGGATCCAACCTCCGACCCTCTGCATGAGAGGCGGTAGGACGAACCACCACGGCAACTAGGCCACCACGGCTTTTCAAGAGTTGCATCTGCCCCATTTGAAAGGGCAGGTATAATGTTAAATATCAATGAGCGCTGTAGCATGTAACATCATTAAATGCCTACATATTCTTTATAGTGTGAAAATGCGTAGTCAATTCCTCTTACGGAAATTCACAATTATTTTCGTACTCGGTACATTTATACGTAGAAAGAGAGATTAGCCATTTCCCTAATGAGGTTTTGGTGTCTCAGTCGACGCTCCACGCGTATTTTTCCTATTTAGTAGCAGCTTTCTATGTTCCCAAGAATACTGACAATATTTCAATGTACCATCGCCGCTTAGGATCTAATATGTTCACGGAAGAGTTCCCTTACTAATTAGACTCTCCCCTCCCGTCAGAACCGGAATAATGTATGAACAACACGGCATGCCTTGAGCGCATCAGACCGCGCCTCTGTGCTCTGTTTCAATAGCAGCCGGAAAATAAAAAAGCAGTGTAATTCTGTATGGCCAGTATTTACATAGGTACCTATCAAAATTGCTTGAGTCTCATTAGACTCTTATGGTTGCTAAAACTTTAAAAAGGATTTCACTAGATTCTCAAACTTGCAACCCTGAAAAAGAAAATGATTCACACGAGATCAGCTGCGAGTGCCACAAGTGCACTGGAGCGTGACGCCCCCATTCAATCACATTACGTCTTTGGCTCGTTACAACAAACGGTTCGTTTTTCTCACATTATCGCCCAAGTGTGCCACGCTTTGATGACCAATTTATGTAACTGGCAATTATTTGTCCGAAATCGCTGAAAAAGTTAACTCATTAGAAGGCAACACGTTTTTAACAATTACAATACAAAACTCCAGTTTACTGGCAGGGTACATGTTTTTATGTAAAATTGGAATCCACGAATTGATAGAACATAAATTTCGTCTGTCGTGACATTCATTTTTTTACAAACCAGCGCTGATAGTCAATTAATCTCTGTTAAATTGTAGGTAGATATTATTATTTAACGTTTGTATTTTAAATACCGGGTGTCAGGTAAAGGGACCAGGTATGTGTGTCAAGTGCAAAACGTTGTTGCATTTTTCGTGAAATTGGAACGATAAATTATGACACAGAATGCTGTCATCTCTGCGCGCTTTTCACAAAAATGACATTTCTGTGTCAGTCGGAATTTGTGAAGATACCGTTGTGTGTCGGGAGAAAAAATAATTATAAACGTATCATGAGACCATACGTTAAGTAATAATTTGAAAGTGTTTATTTGGTGAGATTTTATTCATTACAAAACATTTGCATAAATTAGGTAACACTGCAGAAGGGTGTGCGTAAGGGCCTTAAACTGTTTATTTGATTTTTAAACCGGTTAAATTATTATAAATGGGCAGATGCAGATTTTCGAGACGTTTTATTTTAATGGTTACCTTACCGACGATTATCATAATTTATACGACATTTTCTGGGTTACATTTTTATCCACTACAACCACTTTGACTATACCCCGTTCGCGTTAAGAAAATATACCCTGTTCGCGTTAAGAAAATAGTGACTCATCACCGACTGCCGGCCAAGCCACGCCCCCTAGCCAATTAGAACGCTAGAAATTAGTAAGGCGAGTTCACAGTGCTCAGTTGCAGTCAGACCTTCGAAGAGATCGGTTGTGTATTTTGCGTATTACTTGTTTAAAATTTTTGGAAAATGGATATCTCACCCATTAAAAAAAATAAAAGTGGATCAATTATACATAGGACGCAATCGCGTTAGTAGACGCCGATCGGTGGAAGAAATGCTGCGACCACGTGATACGCGAAGAAAATACCATGTGGAATTTGGATGACGTCATGGAATACGCAGAACAAAATTCATTTGTAATAAATGTAAGGGACGAATCTAGCGATAGTGATTAGCGATTTAAGTACTTAGTTTTAAGACAATTTTGTATTTTTATTTATTTTAGTATTTATTTTTTTACCATTTGTTGAAATGTGTTACTCTACTAATATAGCGTTTAAGTTGACATTAAAAAATACTAATATTAGTTTAAATTGACATTTTTAATTATAATGAATATTTTATAACATGTGTAAAATCACTGATATTTTATTATTTTTCTATTACACTTATTTAAGGATTTGAAAAAAATGTTTAATTTCTCTCCATTATGAATACGCCCTTACCCTGCAGTTGCACTGATGAGTCACTATTTTCTTAACGCGAACGGGGTATAGTGACTCATCAGTGCAACTGCAGGGTAAGGGCGTATTCATAATGGAGAGAAATTAAACATTTTTTTCAAATCCTTAAATAAGTGTAATAGAAAAATAATAAAATATCAGTGATTTTACACATGTTATAAAATATTCATTATAATTAATAATTAAAAATGTCAATTTAAACTAATATTAGTATTTTTTAATGTCAACTTAAACGCTATATTAGTAGAGTAACACATTTCAACAAATGGTAAAAAAATAAATACTAAAATAAATAAAAATACAAAATTGTCTTAAAACTAAGTACTTAAATCGCTAATCACTATCGCTAGATTCGTCCCTTACATTTATTACAAATGAATTTTGTTCTGCGTATTCCATGACGTCATCCAAATTCCACATGGTATTTTCTTCGCGTATCACGTGGTCGCAGCATTTCTTCCACCGATCGGCGTCTACTAACGCGATTGCGTCCTATGTATAATTGATCCACTTTTATTTTTTTTAATGGGTGAGATATCCATTTTCCAAAAATTTTAAACAAGTAATACGCAAAATACACAACCGATCTCTTCGAAGGTCTGACTGCAACTGAGCACTGTGAACTCGCCTTACTAATTTCTAGCGTTCTAATTGGCTAGGGGGCGTGGCTTGGCCGGCAGTCGGTGATGAGTCACTATTTTCTTAACGCGAACAGGGTATAAGCCTCCATCTATGCTGGGCTTAATTCGCGTGCGACGAGCCGACAACGCACCACCTTAAGGCCGTTCCCTGACCCAGCACCGTCAAATTGCTCATGTAAAATCATATTTTTCTAAGAAATGTTTTTTTTATCAATCAATCAATCAATCAATTCAATCAATTCATTTATTTGTCCAGAATACAGGTCATATTACAGGTGTTACATAGTTTTTAGGTACACTGTTTCTCGCCACAAGGCACACAAATATATTTAGTTACATTACAGTACATGCAGCATGCTATCTTTACTTAAAATGTTAAAAGTTAAAAATATGAAAGAAACATAATAATATGTTGGATTTGATTATATCATCCTTAATTTGGCAGCTTTCGTTACACAATTCACGTGGATTCATACTGAGGACCACCGCGGGACACCGCTCGGTTGGTGGGGGGAGAGGGGGAAACTTTGCTTCCGCCGCGCTTCAGTTAGACCTATATATTTCCAAAAATTGTAGGAGTTAAGAGATGCTGTTTATTGCGAAATGATCCTTACTAAATGCTTCATCAAATCTAATCCACAATTTTTCATTTTTATTGGTAGTTTTTCTTAACTTCAGATCGATATTACAAATTTCTAAATTTAACAATTTCTTTTAGTAAGTTTGATATAAAAATGTATTGTGATGTGCAGTGCCACTTTTTCAAAAGTTGGCGCATGTAATGCAGATTTGAACATGGTATAACAATACTGTCTACTTTAAATAATAAAGAAAATATTGAGAATATTAACCAACTACTCTGAATTTTTCTATTTATTATGGGCCATTTAAATTGTTAATTTCAAGGAATTTCATTTAAAATTGAAGCCAGTTTATCACATTTAAAGAAATAATGTTGAATTAGTCCACTTGATTAACAGAAAATTCTGTTTGAGGTAAGATGCATTTTTACATAAGGCAGTCACTAACTTCAATTAAGGGCTTCAAAAGCGATAAATCTAGCGGTCGATTGAGTTCCTGGTTGACTGGGCACACGTGGTGTGTCTCGTTTAAAAAAACTACTGGACCGATTTTGATGAAATGTGGTATGAAAATAGTTGGAATTCAGAGAAATAAAAAGGGATTAAAAGTAGCCAATGTCCTTTCTCGGAACTCCAACAATTTTCATACCAAATTTAATCAAAATCGGTTCGGTTAAATTTAGAAATTTGTAATATCGATCTAAAGTTAAGAAAAACCACCAATAAAAATGAAAAATTGTGGCTTAGATTTGATGAAGCATTTAGTAAGGATCATTTCG
The DNA here is from genome assembly GCA_963971205.1 of Aethes cnicana. NCBI lineage: Eukaryota > Metazoa > Arthropoda > Insecta > Lepidoptera > Tortricidae > Aethes > Aethes cnicana. The sequence continues at coordinate 4,537,469 of OZ020297.1, forward strand.
CAATAAACAGCATCTGTAACTCCTACAAATTTTGGAAATATATAGGTCTAACTGAAGCGCGGCGGAAGCAAAGTTTCCCCCTCTCCCCCCACCAACTGAGCGGTGTCCCGCGGTGGTCCTCAGTATGAATCCACTCAAAATTATCCAAAGTACAACTGTGTCAAGTATGAGCCCTTATCTAAAAAGAATCAGAGTACCTACAACGGACCAAATCCCGAACTTACGCGTAAAATCGTTTATCGTTAACTTTCCTCTTTATTATGTATTTCAATATTTACGCTAGCAAAAAAGTATATATATATCTCTTTGTAGAAAATTTAATGTAAATTATTTATGTCTTAGAACATTTTTTGTTGTGGGTTATCGTTTACGAGATATTTACGAAAAACCAAAAAAGGGGACCTTTGACCCCCCCCCCCCCCACACGTTAGCGGCGCCTTCACCCATCAGTACTTTTAGTATGTTGTTTAAGGCACCTTCACCTACAACTATTCCAAAATTCGCTTATACATGTATTATTTTCCCTAAGTTTTCCTTCCTTTGGTGATCTATGAGAGGCGGCGCCCGAACCAGTTTTATCAATAACTAGCTTCTGCTGGAATTCGGTTATAAGCTTTCCCGCGCTGATTAAACATTAAACTATAAATAAATAATACTAATAATAATTTCTTTATCAGACACAAGATCCATTCGTAAAAAAATATACATTGTCTAAGCTAACCTATTCTATTTTTCAATAATTAAAATAAATAAATTAAAACAACATTTAAATTATTAAAATTAAAATTATTACAAATTATTTCTTAAAAATTAAATTAAATTGAATTCTTAATATGTAGTGCACTTCTTGCGGCTGAAATGATAATGAATTATGTACTAAAACCTTCCTCTTGAATCACCCTATCTGTAAAGTTAAAAATCGCTGGTCTGGGCTGGTCAAAATCTGTCCACAATGGCGGCAATTCGAATACGTCAGTGTTTCACATACCTACGATTTTCAAAAAGCATAGACTAAATAGAGACGACATTTGAATTTTGAACAAACTTTCGCTCTGTCTGACTGAACAATATCGGCGGCCATAGCTGTTCGAAGATGTTCGAAATTTGAATGCTATTAGACAATCGAATTCGATGCTCTAATACAGCTATTAGAACATTTTCATAAGTTCATCAGTCATAATTTGCAATTTTTGAACGCATCATAGAGGGTTTATGATATGAGTGTAGATAAAATTAATTAGGAAACATCAACTGCCCGTTAATTTTCAAGATAAATCCGATAAACTCGATTTTAATGCGCCATATTAATTTTATAATCGCGAAATTCACGGAAAGTTTAAGGTTTATTGATTTAAATGTGGGTTAAACGCCATGTGTTGACCGCGGGTAAATTGCTCGCGAAGTGTTCGCGGTATTTTTGAAGCTTTATGTTTATGATCCTGCAAATTTGTTTTAGTAACTTTAAATTTACCAAATTACTGGCTCCGTTTAGTCATGTTGCTTAAGATTCATCAATTTTCTAGCACCTCTAAGGAAAAACTACTATTTACTAGTTTCTAGGATAAGGAAATATAATTTACTAATTCACTAGTATCATTGTATCGTGATTAGGACATTTGACAGCATTTGACTGGCAGCACTCGATACCACTATAGCTGAAAAAAAAACCCGCAATAGGCCACGGACCACGGAACACGTGTTTGCCCGTTTGACACGCGATAAACAATCTGTGCGAATACAAACAGTGTCGTAATCAGCCGTGAATCAACCCAGGTTGTCGGTATTGCGTAAAAGCCGCTCCGCACGTGCGCTTATCGTTCAGTGCTAACGTTCGATTTTCAAATAATTAACGCGATCTGTGGCAACCCTGAACCTTCTAAACCATAAACACATGTTGGAACGCGAGCTATCTTTCCCGTTATGTCGCTGCTTCTGTTCTGTTCGGATACATTTTCCAACAGATTTTCTCACTCGATAATCCAAAACAATGAAGATCTCTCTGACCCAAAAAACTGAAACTAATTGCATTTCCAATCGAGAGAGATAAAGACAAATCGCGCGAAGCAGTTTTTCCGCGAAGCTTCGCAGAGAAACGTGCTGCTTTTTGGCGTATGATTATTTTCTAAAAAGTGACGCGACCCGCCGCCACGCCCTCCTTTTCCCCGGCGTTCGCGGAAAATATTCGCGCCAAAATTAATTATTCAAATTCAGAATACTCTTCCTCGTGTTTTAACTTTTTAATACATTTCTCTAGTGACACGGATCGTGTCCCGGGAACCGACTTAATTACACCGTATCGTTACATCGAGGACGCAGCCTACATCTGTCTGAGTAAACTCTGACACCACAATAATTTTTCACTTTACGAAACAATTTCTACGGGATAATAGCCCTAATTATCTATGGGATAGAAAAAATCAACATTCATTTAACAGCGTCCAGAGGTCGAGTTTCAGACTGAAGGTTATGCGTTTTCGTGTTGCGGTTTTGATTTTCTTGACCTGGTTTCTTTGTTAAAATAAACTGTTGCAATAGATTAATTAGTTTAAGACGCAATTAAGAACCGCAAAGGTTTGTTTTCTTGCTTCTTCAGCTTTTTTTCTCAAAGCATTAATCTATGTCTAGTAAAATTGTGAGTTAGCGTATACTTCAGCGAACTGCGCTAAATATAATAGATTTCGTATTGTTTCTATACTATACCATGGCTAATATGCACACTCATCTGAAGTCCAATTCTTCGAAAGCGAGCAGGATGGGTAAATAATGAAATCACCTATGATTACTCCAAGAAATAGAGTAATTTGTTTTGAAAGAACATAAAGGTGTCTAGACAGTAGATATGCGAAAAACTATCAATGAAACGTTAGCTTGGCGTGTAGGCGAACGCTTTTAGCTGCATAAACAGTACTGATTACACCAGTCTGAAATAAATTCGATAGAGGCAGATTTAAATAAACGGTTCTATGTCGTCGACAACGTGTAATGGACAATGGGAATGTGATATGTAGACTTTAAGAAAGAAATAGAGCATAACACTAATAATAATAACAATGCGTGTCATTTGTCAGGTTCGTACCATACGAGCCATCTAAATGCTGAATTGGTTGAATCTCTTCAATCAATACAGGTTCTTCACTGTCGACGTGTGTTTTCTCCATCGATCGATTAAGCAGCAGTGCTCTAGGTCTAGTAGATTATGCATCTCAAATCGATCCTTTTTAACCTGATTGAAATTTCCTTAACCCTAACCGCCAAACTGAAATAGCTCGAACCTCTAAGAAATCGTTTCCGAGTTGTTATTTAACACGTGAACTGGCTGAAAACGAATCGCACGTACTGTTTGTAAATATTTTGAAGCGTTTGGCAGATTTTGCCAGCGTGCGCGTACGCACGTGTCCCGCGGAGAGAGCCTTGGTCGACTCGGGGCAGTACCTAATCTGACAACTCGTTACGTGTTTTCACCAAGCAGCTATTAAGATTGATTAACATTTGTTTGTACGAGTAACTTATTAACCGATACGAAATCGAAATGAATATCAATAAATGAATTTGATTCAATGAGACCGATTAACCGATGGAAAAAAGTAACAAGCAACCGATTAGTTTATTATTAAGTAAGTATTCGTAAGTCGGTTTGATTGTAGAAAAAATGAGACTTCGGTTTCCATATTATATCAATCAACAAAATCAGTTTACCAAATTTGTATCCTACAAAAATAGAAATCGGTAGTTTTAGTTTCGGACAAAAAACAAACTTACATGCAATCAACATGCATGTTCCATTTGTATGTGTTTTAATTTAAGTGTTACTTTGATGAAACGATGGCGTGATGAATTCACGATGCAGAGGAAAATCGATGGTTTTATTTTTCACGATTCTTTGTAAATTTGCACACGTTTTTTAACAAGAGCGATTGTTCTGATTGAAGATTGTGTAAACACATACTGGAATTCTGTGTACGTGCAATAGTAACACGTAAAAATCGTAACCTTCAGTAGGTAAATATATACCTACGGGAACTGTGAATCACTATTTTTGTCTTACTTCCTTTAGTTACGTTTTAGGTAGGTACCTATGAACTTTAAAGCCCTGGTCACACCGAACGCGCGCAGCAACGTACACGCACATAAATACGTTGAATAACATTAGTTCTCCTAAAACATGACACATCTTTGTGAATCGTGCGCGCGACGTCCTGTTCTACTAAGAAAGCGCGCATTGCTTGCTCGATGCTGCACACGCGTTCAGTGTGCCTCGAGCCTAATGAATTGGTACCTACCTAGGTACTCTATGTCTCACTCGTTCTCTAGTACTTACTGACTCACTTTATATGAAGGCTAGCGTTTGAAAGACCTCTTTTGTTACGTAGATAGTCCGACGATCGAAATGGCACGGCCTTGAATTTTAGTATTCGAAAGTGATTCGTGGTGAAACGATTGATTTTATGTACTACGATGGTCTAATTTTTAGTAGATACTATACTTATTGATTGAGGGTATGTTTATTGTTGTATTTGTAATAATATCCTTGCGCTAAAAGTGATTCTGATGAATATTGTAACGAAACCGGGATTCTTATAACGTCTAATCTTCTAAGCCATAACATAAAGTAATCTAATCATTTATATTATCTCTATAGCAGATCGACTCTTGCAACTTTGGGAGCAAAACAATAGTACATTACAGACCTAGGGTGGTGAATTCGTAAAGGTCCCAGATCGCAGGTTTCTGTGTAAATAAATATGCGATCTGGGGCTTCACGAATTACCGCCCGTGGTGTGTCAAAAGTTTTACGTCTTGCCTTGGCCAAGAAGTGAGATTTTCTCTCCGCGTAGCGGGCAGAAAATCCCACATTACGGCCAAGGGTGATGTAAAATACATTTCGTATCAACTGAAGTATTAGCAAATGCACTCTTGCATGCAGCAGCAAAGCACTCTTTCTGCCCTTGCCAGTAAAATCGTGTGTAAATCATTTTAACTCACGACTGGACAGCACAGAATATATTATACATACTAGTTACTACTTGTAACACACGCCTACGTTACCTGAAGACGTCAGTGGCTACCGGGAACTCGGTTCCTCAGAACTCATCTTTCGGTAGCTACTTACGGGTAATTAGTGTTTGACGGGAACTGCCCGTTTCTTGGCAAAGTCCTCCGTGACATTAATCAACATAATTGGCGTGAATATTGAGAGTTGTGTACATGGCGGCGTTAGTGTCGGTTAAGGTTGAAAAATGACGTTACCTGATGATTTCGTTATGATTTTTTTTCAGTCTATGCGTTGATCTGTTTACGATACTTAGACCCCGCTTCATCTACATTGACCAACTAAAGAAAATAACAAATGCCATGTCATGCATAATACCACAAAAAAAAACTGCAGAAATTTATTTATTTATTTTATTTATTTATTTATTAGGTTTACCAACAATTATTACATTCATACTTATGCTACATTACATTATTTTGGTACTATCTAAATGCATAATCTATTACAGGTAAACACAGCATGCATTAAATGTATTATAGAAATTGGAGATATATGATGATTACACCGCTAAGAGCAAAAGAAGATCGCTACCAAGACATAATAGTCCAGCACAATGAGTTAATCATGTAGCCATTTCATAACCGCTACTCAAACCCCATTATTAAGTAACACTATACAACCTCTAGTACCATTTCACACATCATCACGCCCAAGTCATCGTGAGTAATCATTGGGTCACTGCCAATGACGCCGGCGCTTCTCGGAAATTAGAAAATGATGATTTTTCTCCCATTTTACCACTTGTCAAGATCATTATTTTTTTGATTTACTCCATTAACATGAAATGGATACCAAGAATCGTAGTTCGTGGTAATGTAATGTGGTAATATTAATAGTGGGACATTAAATTCTAATTGTTTTCATCGATCTTTGTTGCAATGATAAATAGATACATATTTTTTCATTTCCGATTAGAAAAGAAGAAATATATCTTTTATATATAATTATATAATCTTATAATACATGGTGGATCGGATCCTATAGCAAATAATTAACCAACAGTATCGGCTATCGATTCTAAGTATATTGTATAGGTTTTGAATTTTTTTCGAGTTGGTAATTTTTTTTATTATATATGGGATTGGTTGTGTGAGCGACGCCTCTGAATCCCATACATATTTTTTTACCAACTCTAAAAAAATTAAAACCTATAAAATATGCTTAGAATCGATAGCCGATACTGTGGGTTAATTATTTGCTATAGGATCCGACCCACCATGTATAAGATTGACTCGCGTCGTGAACCTCTATATCAGTGGGTCGGCTCACTTCTAGTAAACTAAGTTTCTTACTTTACTACCAACTTGGTGACCCTTACTTTTAAACCTAGTAGTTACATACCTTCATTGACTTTTCAATTTCATCGTAACACCACAATTCAGTGGAAAAAAGCCTCCTACAGTCACATTAAGTTGAAAACAAGCGCTATAAAATACTCGTAAGTGCCATAAAGATGACGTACGGCGCGACCGATCAGTTACTTCATGGCCATGAAGCTGACCACCCCATTTTTTCTACCCACAAAAGGCATCGCTAAATCGTTAGTTCATCGTTGGTTCACGTTAGTTCACATAGTTAAATCGTTAGGATCACATGACTTCATGGATTTTTTTCAAAATCTTTGTGGGGCGAGCCAGATTCACGATAGCCACCCCATTCAAAAAATGTCCAAATTTTTTTCACTATATAGCTAGATAATCGTTAGTTCACGTAAGTTCACCATAAAATATCGTTAGGACCACACCGCAACATTTTTTTTTTTAATTTTTGAAGTGTGGTGGCCGAGTTCACGCTAGCCACCCCACAGTCGCTATCTCAAAATAAAAATTACACGCGGCTTAGGCATCGTTAGTTCACGATAGTTCAGCCATCAGAAAGGTTAGGACCACATTAGATTAGCCAGAAAAAATTTAAACATAAATCTCTATCAGGAAGAAATTTACCGCCATACGAAATTAAACCTTATTGCCACACTTTAAGGTTCACTTTCGTATGGCAACGAATTGCCAAATATTTGTGGGGCTGGCCAGCTTCACGCTAGCCACCCCCATTCAACAAATGTCCAATTTTTTTCACTATATAGCTAGACAATCGTTAGCTCACGTAAGTTCACCATAAAAAATTGTTAGAACCACACCGCAACATTTTATTTTTTATTTTTCTAGTGTGGTGGCCAAGTTCACGCTAGCCACCCCACAGTCCCTATCTCAAAATAAAAATTGCATGCGGTTTAGGCATCGTTAGTTCACGACAGTTCAGCCATCAGGAAGGTTAGGACCACATTAGATTAGCCAGAAAAAATTAAAACATAAATCTCTGTCAGGAATAAATTTACCGCCATACGAAATGAAACCTTATTGCCACACGTTAAGGTTCACTTTCGTATGGCAACGAATTGCCAAATATTTGTGGGGCTGGCCAGCTTCACGCTAGCCACCCCATTCAACAAATGTCCAATTTTTTTCACTATATAGCTAGACAATCGTTAGCTCACGTAAGTTCACCATGAAATATCGTTAGCACAACATCGCAACATTTTTTTTTTAAATTTTTGAAGTGTGGTGCCCCCGCAGTATTATCAGCTTGGTGTGACAAGCGACTGAAGTCACAAATCCGGCACCTTCTTTGGCACCACGACAACGCCTCGCCAAACAAGCCCGCTAGAACACTTGATTTTTTTTAATTATAAAATGTGTTTATCTTGACTCGCCCACCATATTTCCCTAATTTAGCACCTTAAGAATTTAACTTGTTCCCCAAAATTAAAGAAAAAAATTAAGGAAAGAGATCTGAGTGCAAGGAAGATGCACTAGCTGCCTGGAATTTCTTCATTTCCGAGGTAATTGGAAAAGAGTGGACAGAGATAATTTCCAAGTGTTTTAAACGCAAGGAACAGTGTACACATGCTCATTATGAATACTTTGGAAAGATAGATATCAACAATAAAAAATAAAAAAGCCGTGGTGACCTAGTTAGTAAAAGCCGTGGTGTCCTAGTGGTTCGACGTACCGCCTCTCATGCAGAGGGTCGGGGGTTCGATTCCGGCTCGCACCTCTAAGTTTACTTATGTGCGAAATTCAATTTGAATTTACCACTGAACTTTTCGGTGAAAGAAAACATCGTGAGGAAACCTGCATGCATCTGCGAAGCAATTCAAAGATGTGTGTGAAGTCCCCAATCCGCACTGGGCCCGCGTGGGGACTATAGCCCTAACCCTCTCGTGACGAGAGGAGGCCTGTGCCCAGCTGTGACGTTTTGACGTTCCATAGCTTCTCAATATCCCTGTTGCGTCCGGAATGAGTCCTTGGAATTGCAAAATAATATTCCGCGTAATTTCAGTAGTTCGTAGTAAAATTCTACATTAGAAAGTGATTTGGAAATTGAGTTTCGTTTGCGCCCGTCCTCGTAGCCATAGATTTCGGCAAATCATTGCTTCGCTTGAGACGCTAATAAAAAGCCAAACAAAAGCCGGACAGGCCGGACATATAAATATTTGACCGGACACAACTCGAAAAAGGCAAACATGTCCGGCTAAATACAAACAGATGGCAACCCTACATTTGCGCCTTTTTGAAGTCGATTTTTTTTCTTTTTTTTTTAAATTCCTTTTTTTAAGTCACGCAGGAATCTAAATATATAAAACTCAAAGGTGACTGACGGACTGACATAGTGATCTATCAACGCACAGCCCAAACCACTGCACGGATCGGGCTGAAATTTGGCATGCAGGCAGATGTTATGACGTAGGCAAAGGCATCCGCTAAGAAAGTATTTCCCGAAATTCCCACGGGAACGGGAAAAAACGGGATTTTTCATTTTAATATTTCTGCGCATACGAAGTTGCGGGAAAAAGCTAGTTAAGTATACTAATAGCTTCTGCCCACGGCTTCGCCCGCGTGGAATTCGGATATCGCGTTCTCGCGGGAACTTTGCGTTTTCCCGGGATAAAAAGTAGCCTATGTTATATGATAGGAACCGTGGTGGCCTAGTGGTTCGACCTACCGCCTCTCATGCCGAGGATCGGGGGTTCGATTCTGGCTCCTCTAAGTTTACTTACGTGCGAAATTCAATTTGAATTTACCATGTGCTAGCGTCACACTAGCGTAGCTAGTGTTAGCTTTTCGGTAAAGGAAAACATCGTGAGGAAGTACTGACTGAAGACGTGTGTGAAGTCCCCAATCCGCACTGGGCCCGCGTGGGGACTTAGCCCAAACCCTCTCATGATGAGGGCAGGCCTGTGCCCAGCAGTGGGACGCAAATAGGCTGTAGTAGTATGTTATTCCCAGGGTCCCAAACTATCTCCATACAAAATTTCATTCAAATCCGTCCAGTCGTTTCGACGTGAAGGAAGGACAAACAAACAAACAAACACACTTTCACATTTATAATATTAGGATGGATATGGATTATTATGTACTCACTCACGGGACATAAGTGTCCCGGTCCTTTGGGAGGCGTGCGCGGAGCCGAATCCAACACGTACAGCCCCTTTCGACAATTTACTGAAAATGCAATGAGTACTACGGGCGGATGAAATGATGGGATCTAAAAGCTACCGGGATATTGTGGGGAAAGTGGTGGATTAAGTGAGACAAACGGACACCCTAGATAATACTTGTCTCATGTGATAAAAAAATTGGCAGACGGTGACTGACTAGCCCTCCACTAGATGGGCCCCCATAATAGCAACATTAGGTAAAAATGGCCAGAGGGTGAAGGCTGAGGGTGGAGAGGTGTCACTGGACTTTAAACCGAGGCCAACTCATCACTTATGTTTCCACATCCACCCTCGAGGACAAGCTCTCACGACTCCACTCTGGATGGCCGGCTAAGGCAAGCCAGATGCGGAAGACCTGTCCCACTGCCTTGACACACCCACCAGGTAGTTCCCGCGGGAACGCGATAACCGAATCCTCGCGGGCGAAGTCGCGGGCAGAAGGGCTAGTTTATAATATTTTAAGGGTAGATTCTCATATAGGGCAACCGATAAATTTAACGTCTCATTACTTGATACAGGCCTCAGGGTTTGGGTTATATTCACTGCCCGCTAAATTGAACTTTCAATCCTGCTTAAAGTACGCCACAACGTGTGAGCCCCTTTTTAAAACTTCGAATAGAGCGCCTGGTATTCTTAGGTGGGCATTGTGAAGTGTTTCTTCCTAATATGGGGGCACGGCATTGCCCCCGCTAAGTCGAGCAAAAAAGAGCACAGCCGTTAGTAGCCGGTAGGTACCATACTTTTCTGAAGCCATTCAGGCTGTTTCTACCCCCCTCCCTCTAACATCGTTATTGATAAAGCTAGAAAATTGCAATTTTAACTACCAAAAGGGCACAATGTGAGGACTAATTTAAAATATATTGCTAGTTAAGGTGCCTTACATTCATCAAAACTTATAATCATCAAAATTCCAAGGTAGGCTTTTAGCAGACAAAGTTCAAATTTTGAAAATAAACACTGTTTACCTTTTAAAATCAGAAAAACATTAAATCATATCCCACTTTTCGTTGAGATTCCCGATTTTAAAAACGGCATATGTAACTTTGTAATTCCATACAGTAACATAGCAATAACAATGTTACATTTGCAGTTTATCGCGAGGACTATGCTCCGGGTTTCTCTCTGCATTAGTGGCATAGTAGTCAGTCAGTGGGCGGGTCACACCGCACATTTCTCGCAGGTTTGATAGACGATGGGGCCAGAAAAGGCAGACGAACTGTTGGTAAGCCTCCAACAAGATACAGCGAAGACCTGGTGAAGGCCGCGTGGATAGTGGATACGGTGGATTCGAGTGACACAAGACCGGTTCGAAAGGTCCAGCAGAAGACGTCTAAAGCAAGAATACTTGCACCAAACCTCTGACCTCGTGTTAGACAGGCTTTAACTCTGGTTTTGTTGTATCCATCAGCTTGTATTAACCAAGTCAGGGGGCTCTATTCGAAGTTTTAAATAAGGAAAGGGACATTCCCAATCCCTGCGCTCTCGCGTCGCGGTGCACTTTAAGCAGCTAGATTTAAAGTTCAATTTAGCTCGCCGTGACGCATGAGCGCAGTGATAGGGAATCTCCCTTGCCCTAATTAAAACTTCAAATAGAGCCCAAGTTAGAGGGTAACCCGGGGTTAGCGGTGTTGGCGTAAGTGGGCCTGACGTATCGTCCAGATTTGTCAAACAGTGGACATACAAAAAGATATGAGATTCCATCAAAAACATTACATATAAAAAAATGCTCTCGCACCACAATTCTTCTACCGTAAATAGTTGTGCCCGTGTGGTGTGAGACGTTCGTAAGCTTTTGCGGTCGTTCATTTATTTAGTACCTGCCTATGATAAATTAATAAATATAATGACTTGGCAATTATATGGCTCATATTTTAAAAAAACCGGTGCGAAGCGAGTTAAGTTCGCGTGGAGAGGGTTCCGACCCTTGATTATTTTCAGTGACGTCATTTTCAAACCGTTTCACAGGATAAGCTCTTTTATATGATATTTCAAATACCTGGACTTCTTAATAATTTTCCTGTACTCTATAGGTCAATTACTATCCTCCGTATTTTTTCCAAAATTTTAGGTCCAGTGGTTTCGGAGATAAGGTAGTTTTTCGCCTATTTTCTTAAATAACTTTTTTTTTTCATTTGATATGTCACACACACGATATACTTAGTTTGAAAAACTTCATTAATATTTTTTCAAATTTAGCCCCCAAAAATAGGGTCGTTACACGTCCGTCTTTGGGTCACAAACTTACATATACGTAACAAATTTGAACTTAATCGGTCCAGTAGTTTCGGAGAAAATCGACTGTGACAGACCCTAAAAAAACATTTGTCATTGAAATCGTATTTATTCCAATAATACTGGTCAATCAAATTTGACTTCTGTTTGTCACATAATAATGAACTTGTAATTTTTTGACGCTGATTCTAAACCTAATGTGAATTTGCCACTAGAGGCGCTAGTGTCGCGTGAGGTCCAATAACATTCACTTTTCACTGGTTTTGGCGGGCTTCGTGGCATAAATTATAATTTCTTTAATTTACATGTTGAAAAATGATCTCCTACGTGAAATTATCGCAAATATGGATTATTTGGCGATGAATGTGAACGCTTTGAGAGTATTTTTTTCCCAAACAAAACGGAACTGCTCTACATTGCCGCATAGCTACTCGATATGATGATAGTTATTTATAATTAATAAAGTTAATGCGATTCAAGATTTAAAACTTTGTTTTGGCGCCGATCTTATAAAGTCGCCTTTGGCAGCTACCGATACCTCTGGACCTTAGTCAACAGCGGCGCCAACTGGTGAGCAAAGAAACGATAGTCCCCATTGTTGCGACATGCATCGGGGTCAGAGGTCTTCAAAAACAGAAAAATAAACAAACAACGAGTGATAGTGATATATGGTGATAAATTTACCTAGGTATACCTACCTATCTAGAATTTTCATTGGTTTATCCTAGTGCAGTGCGCAACAAACAACGCAACGGTAAGTTAAAATACTTTTACATCACCCTTGGCCGTAAAGTGGGATTTTCTGCCCGCTACGCGGAGAGAAAATCTCACTTCTTGGCCAAGGCAAGACGTAAAATTTTTGACAAACCACGGGCGGTAATTCGTAAAGCCCCAGATCGCCTATTTATGGCCCTCCCCTTCGGTTCGGGCCACAGAAACCTGCGATCTGGGACATTTACGAATTCACCACCCTAGGTCTGTAACGTACTATTACATCACCCTTGGCCGTAAAGTGGGATTTTCTGCTCGCTACGCGGAGAGAAAATCTCACTTCTTGGCCAAGGCAAGACGTAAAACTTTTGACAAACCACGGGCGGTAATTCGTAAAGCCCCAGATCGCATATTTATGGCCCTCACCTTCGGTTAGGGCCACAGAAACCTGCGATCTGGGACATTTACGAATTAACCACCCTAGGTCTGTAATGTACTATAATATGTTCCTGCTAGTATACTTAGGTATTTATTTAGGTCTTACTTGTATGTATAGGTAAGTACCTAACCTTTGAACAACGAAATACTTTTTTATTTGATTGTTTGTAAGATAGTGTAATGTAGGTACCGCGACGTTGCTTGATATGTGTCATACCTATAGGTACTTAATAAATAATTATAGTCTAAAATCTGTAAGAATGAACTTTTGACACTTGAGTATTGACGCAGGTAATTAGTGAGGGGGCTAAGACGTTTGTCAAATTAAGCGACTATTTATGAATTTCTCTTCATACAATAGTTTTTACTTTTTTATTAAATATTTTTAAAATAACTACAAAGTTGTGATTTTTTTATAAAATACTTTTTGCTTTCTGACACCCGAATTTCCGTTTGAAATTATAATTGTAAATATTCCATTTTGACCCCGCTCCTACTAGAGGAAGCCAGGTACTGGTTGCACACGGGCGCCACATGGGCTAGAGCCGCTCTGTTTAATGTCATATATATCATACGAGTGAGTGGTTAGCTAGCCAATCAAGTATTTAACAGTGGCGGTTCTAGGGGGGGGGTTGTGGGGATCACCCTCCCCCCCCTCAATGTTAACATGCCCCCCCCCCAATATTTGTCTGGGACCGCGCCTGGTATTAAAATTACCCAATTTACGCAAATACGGCTTGTTTCTTCTGGAAAATAAAGCACGGTTTTGGCGAGCGCTAAAATGCACGGACTGGCAACACTGCGCGGGAGTGTCTAGCAGAGTATATTTGCCCCGCACAGCGGCAAGCCCCTCCCGCACCCTGTCCCCGCGCCCGCGCCTCCGCTGGCTACGGAAACAGAAACATTGAGCCCCGAACATTTTCGTTAGGCCCGTAGTTTCCACAGAGGTGTACAGAACAAATATAGGTAGGTACATAAATACATATAAATAAATAAACTAGCTTCTGCCCGTGACTTCGCCCGCGTGGAATTCGGTTATCGCGCTCCCGCGGGAACTATGTACTTTTCCGGGATAAAAAGTAGCCTATGTCCTTTCCCGGGAACCCAGCTATCTGCATGTCAAATTTAATCTCAATCGGTCCAGCGGTTAAAGCGTGAAGAGGTAACAGACAGACAAACAGACAGACAAACAGACAGACTTACTTTCGCATTTATAATATTAATATGGATAATACACAAACACATCCATACTAATATTATAAATGCGAAAGTAAGTCTGTCTCTGAAATATGGCATAGAGATAGTTGGAATCCCGGGAAAGGACAAAGGCAATTTTATATCGCGTTCCCGCGGGAACTATGCGTTTTTCGGTGGTCCAGCGGTTCAAGCGTGAAGAGGTAACAAATAGACAGAGTTACTTTCGCATTTAAGTATAATATTAACTAGCTTTAACCCGCAACTTCGTATGCGCAGACATATTAAAATGTAAAAATCCCATTTTTCCCGTTCCCGTGGGAATATCGGGAAGTTTTTTCTTAGTGCTCCCCTACGCTCCCCAAGGAACCTGCATGCCAAATTTCAGCTCTCTACGATGATCCCCGCGACTACGTACGCGCTTTAAAATGTAAAAAAAACATTTTTTTCCCGTTCCCGTGGGAATTTCGGGAAGTCCTTTCTTAGTGCTCCCCTACGCTCCCCAAGGAACCTGCATGCAAAATTTCAGATCTCTACGATGTTTCCCGCGACTTCGTACGCGCCTAAACATTAAAATGTAAAAATCCCATTTTTTCCCGTTCCCGTGGGAATTTCGGGAAATCCTTTCTTAGTGCTCCCCCACGCTCCCCAAGGAACCTGCATGCCAAATTTCATCTCTCTACGACCAGTAGTTTCGGCTCTGCGTTGATATGTCAGTCAGTCAGTCAGTCAGTCAATCAGTCAGTCAGTCAGTTTCTTCTTTTATATATTTAGATATGGATATGGATTAATATATTAATATGGATTTATAATATTTATTATTATGTACTAACTTCCATGTAAGTAGGTATATATTAGGGAATGCAAAAACCGGTGCAATCTGAAACCCGGGTAATACCGGACTTAGTGACTAGTTAAATTACATTCATAGATTAAAAAAAAACTAGTACTCAATCCAGGAATTAAACTAGCGTTTTAAAAACTAAATTGTACATATTGTAAAACTGCATTTTATTGATTTTAGTCATAATAGTTCATACCAACATTTACTTCTGAAGACCTACGAAATTAATATCTAAGCAGAGATAAAGCATTTTTCATTGTTATAAAACTAGCTTCTACCCGCGACTTCGCCCGCGTGGAATTCGGTTATCGCGTTCCCTCAGGAACTATGCGTTTTGTAGCTTATGTACTTTCCCGAAATTTCATCGAAATCGGTCCAGCGGTTGAAGTGTGAAGAGGTAACAGACAGACAGACAGAGTTACTTTCGCATTTATAATATTACTAGCTTCTACCCGCGACTTTGCCCTCGCGACTCTGCCCGCGTGGAATTCGGTTATCGCGTTCCCGCAGGAACTATGGGTTTTTCCGGGATAAAAAGTAGCCTATTTCCTTTCTCGGGACCCCAACTATCTCCGTGCGAAATTTCATTTCAATCGGTTCAGCGGTTGAAGTGTGAAGAGGTAACAGACAGACAGACAGACAGACAGACAGACAGAGTTACTTTCGCATACTGACTGCTCTAAATGCTGTACATAGGTACATACCTCCATTCAACTGCCGTCTTCCTTTGTCGGTTCATGCCTGCATGAATAGGTATAACTGACTCGGTAAGCCACACCGTAGGTCTCACCGTCACTTTCCATCAGCCAAGATGGAGGTCAATCACCGAGCAGTTATGAATAAAAAAAGTCAACGACGTAGATATATGTGTAATTGTCAGCAAACCGTCACTGACAAGTAATAATTTGGTGAAGATAGAATTGGCAATCTGTTGCCATACGAAAGTGAACCTTAACGTGTGGCAATAAGGTTTCATTTCGTATGGCGGTACATTTGTTCCTGACAGAGATTTATGTTTTAATTTTTTCTGGCTAATCTAATGAGGTCCTAACCTTCCTGATGGCTGAACTGTCGTGAACTAACGATGCCTAAACCGCATGCAATTTTTATTTTGAGATAGGGACTGTGGGGTGGCTAGCGTGAACTTGGCCACCACACTAGAAAAATAAAAAATAAAATGTTGCGGTGTGGTTCTAACAATTTTTTATGGTGAACTTACGTGAGCTAACGATTGTCTAGCTATATAGTGAAAAAAATTGGACATTTGTTGAATGGGGGTGGCTAGCGTGAAGCTGGCCAGCCCCACAAATATTTGGCAATTCGTTGCCATACGAAAGTGAACCTTAAAGTGTGGCAATAAGGTTTAATTTCGTATGGCGGTAAATTTCTTCCTGATAGAGATTTATGTTTAAATTTTTTCTGGCTAATCTAATGTGGTCCTAACCTTTCTGATGGCTGAACTATCGTGAACTAACGATGCCTAAGCCGCGTGTAATTTTTATTTTGAGATAGCGACTGTGGGGTGGCTAGCGTGAACTCGGCCACCACACTTCAAAAATTAAAAAAAAAATGTTGCGGTGTGGTCCTAACGATATTTTATGGTGAACTTACGTGAACTAACGATTATCTAGCTATATAGTGAAAAAAATTTGGACATTTTTTGAATGGGGTGGCTATCGTGAATCTGGCTCGCCCCACAAAGATTTTGAAAAAAATCCATGAAGTCATGTGATCCTAACGATTTAACTATGTGAACTAACGTGAACCAACGATGAACTAACGATTTAGCGATGCCTTTTTTGGGTAGAAAAAATGGGGTGGCCAGCTTCATGGCCATAGTTACTTCCCCAATTACCACAATACCCATGCACTTCACATTAACCCTGTTACAAAGCCGTAACGTATGTAATCGATAGTTCCGCCAATGCGCATTTGACAATGGGCCATTACATCGGAAACGTTTGCCTCAATTTGAGAACATGCAAAGAAAAAAAACTTTGATTCAATACAACATGCCGTACTTTTACAAATATTTTACTATATTTTTTAAAGTACCTAAATAGTAAAGGAAATGATTATTTGTCCACTTGATGTAAATGCATCACGCGTAACTATGCCACAATTGTGACGTTAGATACACATACTCGTATGCGTAATTAGGACCAAGTTTAAAAAAAGAGCGAAAATGAGTTTTCCCATGGCTAGATTTATTCGTCGCCCCAGTAAACCGCTATAGTCCTAATTTCGTCCAAATCGTTAACAACGATTCTTAGATCATTTGGATAAATAAATATAGGAAAATAGCTCGTTTGAAATACAAGACACCGTTATGATTACGACTTTGATTTTTCATAATTAATATTTAGTTCACTAGTTTCTAAACATACATATCAAAATAGACATAATGTATTTCTGAGCATGTTCCCTTATTACGTAAAGCGCGCACGCAGCTGCGCCGGCGCAGGTACGAGGTTGCGTTTTTATAGCAAGTTCAATCTAATGCGATTTGTTTTACTCGGAAGTTTCGTTTACATAAAATGACCTCAATATAAAAACTAGGCTATTCATGACGTCATAGAAAATCGGTCAAGTTCGAGTCGGGTCTGCGTACCGACAGTTCAGTACCTGTGATCTATAAACATGCATCAATACAATCATGACTATTCGTGAAATAAAACATTTAAAAAATATTAGGTTTATCGGGATAAAAAGTAGCCTATTTCTTTTCCCGGGACCCCAAATATCTCGTTGAAGCGTGAAGAGGTAACAGACAGACAGAGTTACCTATTAATATGCATATTCATATTACAAGTGATATCTAGCTTAAATCTGGAGGGAATATTTGCACGTACTTAAATTACTTGATTCTAGAATTCTATTTACCTAAGCAGCTGCAAATGAAGACATTCAAATACAGTCGGTATAAAAATTAAGCATAACTTTTTAATGTTTAACAGAATTCATGGAAACCTTACGAACACGTGCAACTTTTAAATCAAAGCAGTCATAAAGCCATTCATTAGGATCTTAGGTAAATAATGTATAGCCATCAAACGAACTCTTACCAAAACATTCAGTCGGATCGATTTTCCCGCACGCTATTTATAAAGAACATGCAGAGAAATAAAATCTTTAAATTGATAAACATCTGCGTTATATTTAAAAAATGTTGTATGATTAGCTCCAAAGAAAATGTTTTCGTTTGAAAATTAACATCTGACAGACCGATGTCGTCTGGCGATTTCCCATTACAGCTGTGACGGCATATATTCTAGCAATTTTTAAAGGAGAGGTCAAAATCGCAAACTTTCTAAATTATGTTTACAAGTTAGGTTCCATAATGAAAAGTCGTCGTCAAAAATAATCAAAATGTTTCATGTAATTCACGTTTTCTATCGTTAATTCGCCAGAAACCCGATAAAAATATTATTCTTCAGCGCATCTCTATTTTAAGCAGGTAGCTAATTTTAATTTAGTTATTTATTCGAAATAAATTATTTTCCATCTTGTAATATAAATAATACAGAATAAATAAATATGTAGTAAAGTAAAATCATTTTTTCTATGCATGTTCTCCATTGTTACGGAAACATTATTCAGCTGGATCGATTTTCTCGCACGCTATTAATTGTTCAAGAACGCAATGAAAAATATTGTAACAGAATGTTAAAGTATTCGGAGTCAACAGTATTAATAGTTTCAGTCATTGACCTATAATAAATAATAACGTATGGACGAACAGTGCCTTACAGAATATGTCAAAATATATGGACCAAATTAACATTAGAAAATACGTTCCAATATGCTAATAACCCCACTTTATAACGAAGGCCAAACGGGTGCCATTTTTCTCCGGCTGATTGTGAATCCTTACTTATAATAGATCAATGGTTTCAGTACATCTTTGTGTTTGATTTGAAGCCATGGTAGCAAAGTGGTTTGACCTATAGCTCCTCGTGCGGGTCGGGAGTTGAAATCTCGACTGGCAGCTCAGAAGAGTATTCAGTAAATATTTACGTATATCCTAAATTTAAGTTCTCGAGTTTCCGGTGATATGTGGAACAATGTGCGGAAATAATCAAAGATGATTTAAAGCCGTGGTGGCCTAGTGGTTCGACCTACCGCCTCTCATGCAGAGGGTCGGGGGTTCGATTCCAGCTCGCACCTCTAAGTTTACTTATGTGCGAATTTCAATTTGAATTAACCACTGTGCTTTTCGGTGAAGGAAAACATCGTGAGGAAACCTGCACGCATCTGCGAAGTAATTAAAGGATGTGTGTGAAGTCCCCAATGCGCACTGGGCCCGCGTGGGGACTATAGCCCAAACCCTCTCGTGACGAGAGGAGGCCTGTGCCCAGCAGTGGGACGCAAATGGGCTGTAGTAGTAGTAGATTTGAAGTCAGTCACTTCTCCCATCCGCGCTGACTCCGCGTCGTAACCCATAGCTTGGACTTTCGGGAGAGAAGACCTGGTTTCCAGCAGGGGGTAACATTTACGTGTAGAATGCTGTGTGGTTCTATATCTAATATGAATGGTAACTCGTTTCTTCTATGTCCTGTCACCCTTGTACTCGTGTTATTTAATCCTAGCTAAAAGGAAACAAGTAGAACGTAAAAGGAAGGATAAATTCGTTCGTAACGTACTTACGTAATAACAACGTTTATTTATAGAAAGAGGATAAATAATTACAGTCGAGTTCGCCAGTTTATACACAGTTTTGCCCCTTACTCCGTTGTAATAATGTCCAAAAGTGTACACAAATTAATGAACTTAACTGTACAATTGTACTTCTGGAAAGGAATAAACAAATTTTCATATTATTTTATTTATTGCGTCGTATTTCATTATCCCGAATCAACTTATATCAAAACAACCCTCGTCTGATATTACCTATTTATATTAACTTCTTAGGATCTGCCCGCGACGTGGATTCGGTTACCGCGGGAACTATGCGTTTTTCCGGGATAAAAAGTAGCCTATGTACTTTCCCGGGATCCCAACTATCTCCATGCCAAATTTCATGTAAATTGATCAAGCCGTTGAAGCGTGAAGACTTGAAGAGGTAACAGACAGACAGACAGACAAGAGTTACTTTCTCATTTATAATAATAGTATTTAACTCATACTCGTATGGTGTCTCCAATGTCTACGACTCACTAATTTATCTAACCAACGAATCCTCTCGTTCCAGGTCATAGACTTCGGGAGCTCCTGCTACGAACACCAGCGCGTGTACACCTACATCCAGTCCAGGTTCTACCGGGCGCCGGAGGTGATGATGGGCGCGCGGTACGGCATGCCCATCGACATGTGGTCCCTTGGGTGCATATTGGCAGAACTGCTGACAGGTGAGGACTCTAAGACTTAAGGCTGTTCATATACCTAGCTCAGCCGTCACTGTCACTCGTGCAAGGAGTGAAAGAGAAAGCGAATGATCTTACATTAGCAATTTGACGATGCTGGGTCAGGGAACGGCCTTAAGGTTTCTTTAAGGACACCGCCGCTTACAGACATTTACAACAAGGCGCCAAATGAATTGCTGGTTGCAGGTTTTGAAGTGGACTAAAACTCGGTCACTAATGTGTGTGAAAACGCAAGCGAGGTGTCTTTCTTCTTTCCACCATAGGTAGCTATGCAAACGGGCTCCAGGTCTTGCCATTTAGCAGTGGGACTGTCTTTAATCGCCTTTTACGGCATACCTTCCAGCCAAGCCGAAGGAAAAACAAAACTGTGGATTTATCTCAAGTTGACTTCCTAATACAACGTGAATTTAGTTATGCGTAGTTTATATCATCACTCATCATATATTTTCAATCCCAGGAAACTACTAATTCTACTACTACAGCCTTTTTGCGTCCCACTGCTGGGCACAGGCCTCCTCTCATCGCGAGAGGGTTTGGGATATAGTCCCCACGCGGGCCCAGTGCGGATTGGGAACTTCACACACATCATAATCCCGGGAACTCAGTAGAATGTTGTTTGTACAAGCGACTCCCATTTTTTTCTACGTATGTAGGTACTCATAATTAGACCAATTAGCGTCGGTCAAGCCGAACTACTTCAAGAAAGAGAAATTTCTCTTGACATAAAAAGCAGCTTGCAAAGTTCCTACAATGTATGGCATAGATTCTACAATATAGTCCACTTTAGATCTATTTTCATCGAGCAATCTGTGTTAACCCCACTTACTACGTAGGCCTCATTAGTGCTCATCGACTAACTGCATTGCAATCGATATCACCTGCCCCATTTTAGCCCAGTTTATATCGTCAGCTGGCGATAATATAACTGATTTTATACTAACTGGATTCGCTATGGAAATATGAAAGGCTCATTTCAGTTTAATAATTGAATTCATTTGTCGTATACCTACTCGATTTTCACTCATTTGCACTCAAGTAAAATTTAAATAACTTTTGTTAGTTCCCTAGTGGTCCTACTTTTTTTAAACGAATGTAACGAAAATAGAATCGCTTTAAAAGCAATCCGTCGAGGCGCCAAAAGATCGGGAACGGCGCATAATTCTTTAACACCCAAATAATTCACATCTGCACACGCTGCGCACTAGAGACGTATGCGCACGGTAATAAATCTCACACTACTTCCCTAATTTCCCCGACACTTCATAATGATTAATGAATCATCAATCAAGTACTCAAGGTCTTCAAAATAATAAGGCTACCGTTACAAAATACAAAAAGGTTACCTAGTTTAAAACTTGCTCTACTCATTTCTGGATTTTTAAGCGGAAGATTATCTTCAACGGTACCTGTTATTCGTCTTGAAATCTGTGTTATACAACTTGCGGATGTAAACATAACTGAAGGTGGTCTAATCTCTTCTATTTACCAGTTTGTATTGTAGCCAAATAAACAAGTGTTTAAATATTGTATATCCTTGGGTGCTTGACATTGTATTGTAGGACGGCCAAAAACCTACTCCCTGAAAATTTACATAAAATATAACATGTGAGAAGAGTTTTTACGTAGATTTGAAACACAACTACACACACAAGGAGCTTTAGTTACGTTTTCACCTTCATAGATTAGGAATATACAAACACCGTTAGCACAGGCATAGTTCCTTTCCAGACCACTTATTGCCCTCCCGAATGTAGTACTTTCTTACCAAACTGAACAATCTAATTCACCACCCCACCTCATTTTCCAGGGTTCCCATTACTCCCAGGCGAGGACGAGGCGGACCAGATGGCCTGTATAATAGAGCTGCTGGGCATGCCGCCCCAGAAGCTGATCGAACAGGGCAAGCGGTCGAAGAACTTCATCAGCAGCAAGGGTCTGCCCCGGTACTGCACCGCCAATACCATGTCGGATGGGAGCACTGTGCTCGTTGGAGGTGAGACCTTATTACCCGACTGCGCTAGAAGGAGGGTTATGTTTTTCGAGTGTATGTATGTAAGTATGAATGTATGTATGTATATTTCTTTGGCACGCTCTGTAGCCTAAATGGATTGATGGATTTTAGCATGCGAGGTGTCGTTAGATTCGTCTTAGTTGTGAGAGTGACACTGGGTATATCAAAATTGCAAAAAACAAAAAGGCTGACTTTTGAGGCATTTTAAACGTTTCCAAAAATATTTTATGTTAATGCCTATCGAGTGGGGTATCAAAATAAAGGGTTGAATGAATGGATTACAAAAATATATAATGTGACATCAAAAGTTTGTTTACAGTAGTATATAATTTTTTCAAAAATTGAGTTATTTGAACCACTTATTCAACACTTTCACAGCCACGGACACTTTTTACAAAGCTCCAATATTTCGGGGCTGGCTGCGAACTCCTTTAAAAATCAATTCTAGCATGGAAACAAACAGATTTAACTCAATTTGATAACGTTAATTAGAACTCGCCATGGGTGTAAGTATGTTGTACCATAACAGACTGAACCAATCGAATGGAAAGAGATTTTATTATATTTACTTACAATTTATTACAATCTGTCTGATGATCCATCCAATTGAATAAGACAGAAGAATAATCCTTGATAAAATTGCTAGTTTACATATACATATAAAGTAAGGGATGCAAGTGGATAAACTCCGATCTTATTTTGTGTAATGCTTAATTTTATATTAAACACACTATCAACGGGACTTAATGGCGTAAAAACTATTTATATTTTACCTCGACGTTTCGGCCACGATGCAACGGCCGTGGTCACGAGAAGACCGAAGTGACGGTATCAGCATATTAGTTGCGATTAAGGCCCGTTGAAAGTGTGTTTAATATGAGTGTGTATCGCGAAAGTTTGAGACAATGTATGCTCAATTTCCTCAATGAGACGACCTACTGACCTACCCACGAATAACAATCCGGGTGCGTCATAAGAAACAATTGACATCCCACAAAAATGCAACCTGTTTACAAACAAACGCCCCTTCAATGAAGTTACGAGAGTAATATTAAATGCTGCATGACTGCCAAAATCTCGAATGACTGTCAACCCTTTCAGATGACTCTAGATGACTCAGTGACTCGTCTTCTGCACCCAGACGCAAAGTGACGTCGGCATGACTAATTTGAATGCAACTAAGATCTAAAAATGTAGCGCTACGTATCGAAAATTCTTTGTAAATATTACACGCCTTTTTTCCCAAATGAATGCGGAGGATGCGTAAGATGAGTCTCACTCGGGATTCGATTCGGATTTTACATTAGAGAACTTGTACAATGGCACGTACGCCATCACCATAGATAGATATATGAGAAAAGTATGCTGAGAAACACTTCAGTTTTCTATGTACTTAAAATTGTGTGAACAATAAGTTGGCACCTTATTTAAGAATAATACTAGCATTATATTATTACTAGCTTCGGCCTGCGACTTCGCCCGCGTGGGATGCGGTTATCGCGTTCCCGCGGAAACTATGCGTTTTTCGGGGATGAAAAGTATGCCTATGTCCTTTCCCGAGACCCCAACTATCTCCATGCCAAATTTTCTCAATCGGTCCAGCGGTTGAAGCGTGAAGAGGTAACAGACAGACAGACAGATTTACTTTTGCATTTATAATATTAATATGGATAATATGGACTTAAGGACATTACATATATGTCAGTTGATTCATGTAAGTAAATTGAGAAAATACTCGAAAGTAAAATCCGTTTTTATTATTTCCTCTGTCAATCTTCTTTACTGTGAGTGTGTCATGTTCTCGTTGGAACAAAACTACATGAATAAATAAAATGTACCATCAGTTTGTCCATACTCTAGCTAACCAGACAAGTAAACAACACATACACATAGAATCATCGCTAAAATAAGATTCGACAGACAATCCCTATTCCTCTTCCTAATAAAAACAGTGATAATCCGCATAAATCTCTTAAGTAGATCAATATAGATCGTGTTAGTCACCAGTGTCACCGCAGAATCGCTTCAGCAGTCACTGCCCCGAAAAAACACCGTTACACATCTCATCGCAGTAACCCTCAGTGACTAAACAGTTACAGGGGACTAGTCATAGACATTATAATACGTGACATATACGTTTTATATTATTGCTGACTGAGCGTCTCGTGTTTTTGGTCATAAGCCAAATGTTGCGCTGCCCTATCCTATCCTATTTGCCAGTAATTTAGTGTCAGATTTCTACCATCTGACGTTTTATGTCCCATAAAACGGTTGCATTAAATTAAAATGTTTTCGTTTGGACCGTTTCATTTTTCAACGCGTTAATTATTTGTTCTATATTATTATGTTGTTCACTCTCACCTTGACATCAATGTATGAAACTTGGTGATCGTGTGGATTGCATAATTTGATTTTATTTACGTTCTCTTAAGAATCCCGGAGGACTTTGCTCTTTTGTCTACATGTTCACAATGCCCACGTCGCCAATTCTCGTACATAATTGACTCACCCAGGAGCCTGAAGGCCCTGTAAAACGCGTGATACTTGGAGTACCTATTAATAGTGTATTTTCTCATTTTCAGGCATGTCCAGAAGAGGCAAGCCCAGGGGCCTGCCCGGCTCCAAAACCTTTGCTACGGCGCTAAAAGGTTGCCAGGACAAGTTCTTTATTGATTTCATTAGGAGGTAAGATATTTTTTCTTACATAACATCATCCATATACCCCTATATTGTTTGTAAGATATTTGCAACACTAAGAAGCGTCAATAAAGCCCGGTTCTCATCTCTTCCAGTCGAGACGCCAGTAGACCAGTAGACGTACATTGCTGTTTTCTGCGGGAACTCTTAATATTCGCATCCTCAGTGAATAAGCAGCAGTGCTGGATTGGAATACTGGACTGGCATAGATGTAAACCGGGCTTAATTCATTGCCATTTTCGAAGGGTGGGGACTGGGATCTGGTTTCTAGTTTCGAGGCACCAGTTCTCTACCACCTGAGAATGTTGGTCTGCTTTTACGAGTACAACATGACTGTCCAGGCCACGTCAAAGTCAAAGTATTCTCCGTTCCCGCATCGCAATTATGTACAATGAGTACACATATAGCATGTCCCCTCTTATAACTAGTTAATGAAGTTTTTTTTTTCTCATTCCTCGTCATTTAATTCGTCGATGCCTGCAGGATTCTAACGATGTTTTCCTTCATCGAAACGCTCAGTGTAAATAAAATTAAGTAAACTCAAATGTGCGAACCGGTTTCTATCCCCCGACTGTCTGCCTGCATGAGAGGCGGTTGGTCAACCCACTAGCACAGAATATTTAATAGTACTACATACAGAATGGCCACGGAATTGCCCGCCTGAATCTAGCCGGCGCGCAACTCGCGCCCAACTCGCCCTTACCGTCATTTGTTTCATCGGGAGATGGAGAGTGAATCATTGGCCCGCGTAGTGGTACACACACATTTACAAGTGTACACACGTCCTCGCATGCAAATATCGACACTTCATTCGAATTTGTGTTCGAAATCGTGCTTTTATAGGCCGTGTCCGCCGTGTTCCACTAGGCCTCCCACGGCTTCATGGATAAGGCTGGCTAATCGAGGTCCT
>OZ020297.1:4563619-4608898 GCA_963971205.1 Aethes cnicana
ACGTAATTTTTTGATTAACCTCGAAAATCGAACAAAGTTTCCAGTTCTCTCCTCGAGAATTTCCGTAACCCGACTTTGTTTGCGCGGAACCGTGTGCGTTGTTCCTAATAACCGTTTAGTTCGGGCAGTGGTCAGACTTTCGCGGCGGCGAGTCCAATCTAGTGCATAGCGGCAAAATTGATCTCAATAAATAAATAAAGACTACGCATGTTTAAGGACGTCTAGTGGAATTGTGCGATTACTAACGTGTTTCGCTGTTTTCTATGTATTATTACGTAAGGACTTAACGGATGTGTCGGTGTTAGTGCCTACGAGTCTGGTTTAGTGATAGGGAACCTCGACCAGTTTAAAGGGAATTCTTTTATCATTTTACCGAAACGACTTGCGTCCGAGGTGCGTGGCGGACGGGCCGCAGGGCGTTGTAGTCCCTTCGACCCGCCACCACTCCCCGGACCGTAGATTAAGCGAACTATTAATGTGTGTGACTATATTAAAATAACGTAACAATTTTCTACAGAATCAAAATGTCATTACTATTAATTTCGTCCTAAGTTTTCGTAGTGTATAATTTCTCAAGTGATATAGTGAAGCTGTATTCGTAACGAAATGGTGACCTTATAATCGGAATTATTAAAGGATTTAAGGGTAGTTAGTTACATGGCCTTCTAAGCTAGTTAAGAGCTACTGCTGTAGCGTAGTACGCCCGCACCGGGGCAGATCTTGTATGCCTGGCCATACTGTGGAGAGTTACACTTATTTACACTGTATTTAATATACCCAGCATTTTTGTTTACTTAAGTTCCTTGTGTTTAATTTTAGTCTTGTAATGAATTTAAAATTGTCAGCGCTGCAGCGTTATGCACTAAGAAAAGTCAAAGAACGTCGTCCACATACTTAAAACTGTGAATGTACATTATTGGACTTCGCTTCGTGTATTATGCTGAGGCTGTAGTCAGACTTGACGATACCAAAACGGTTGTGTACGAATCAAACGCCCCTGATTGGTCGATTGAGTGTTCAAAACTTCTGTCACCAATCAGGTGGCGTCTGACCCGCACACAATTCCACATCATAGCTTTACGTTAAGATAAACCTGTGATCTCACTAAAACTTTTATACTCGAACAATCGTCATTGGTCTGACTATAGTCAGTGATGACTGATCAATTACATCTTCGTCATTGGTAATATGGTGGAACAAGTAAATGGTCCTTTGAATTAAACTGAGAAACATTTCAGTTGTAGGATCTTCTTGAATATATTTACTAGTTTCACTGACGTGCTTTGTTTATATTGTATTTGCTAATGATATCTGTGCAATTATTGTTTGCAGCGCATTCGAATACCGTCAAATATTCCGTGCAATATAAATAGTGTCCTAATTGCTACACGTCACGGGCTCTCATAAAAAAACTGCTGTTATATCACTTGTGCCAATTCCAGAATAGTTCAAAGCACATAATGTTCATAAAAGTTACAGTTTTTGTGAGTCGCTTTTATGAAAATTATATGCTAATTTAGCCCGGTGATTGTGTAGTAGGTAAAGTTGATTTCAATGTGTTTCACAAAAAAAAATGCATTTTAAGTGGCTCACAGTGATCCATAGCTTACGGACAGACGACTGAAAGGAGGCTTTTAAGTAGTCATATAAATAAGGGCACTTTATTCATTCGAAGTGTTCTGTCAAGATTTGTGATTATATTATGTATTGTTAGAGTTTTTGTGAATCACATTGAAATAAAGCACGCATGAATTTTTTTATAGTACAATTAGTTATTTTGTCTTCCTGGTACTTCGTAACGAAAGGCCTATATGCGTATATTGTTTGAATATACCGATTTAGTTCTCATTTATGTTATAGTTTTTTTTGTATTGTATATGTATATAATTTTTACGAAACGTACATATGTACAAATGGTAGACAAATTTAATGCACTTTGTAATGATATTAACAAATTTATTGTGGCTTGTACTCCTCGTAGATAGGCTATGGAATACTTACGGAACATTATGGGACAGAAATAAGCCAATAATTTCTAAAGATTTTTTCATGATACAACAATTTTATACGATACATTATAACAATGTACTACGAATGACATCGACGGGGCCATCGATGTACTTATTTATTTTCATTAATTGACATGATATTTTCTAAAATTTTCCATGTTTCTTTTACACAATTACAATATGCAATATATAAAATTCTCGTGTCACAGTGTTTGTAACCAAAGTCCTCCGAAACGGCTCGATCGATTCTTATGAAATATGGAGTGTATCTTCAGCAGATCTGAGAATAGGACGAAAGCTATTTATCATACAAAAAAATTTTTTTAATGCGTTACGAAGTCTGCGGGGTCAGCTAGTATATCTATATAAGTATTGCATTCAGGAGTCCTACATGTAATCATCAAATGTTCCGTACGTTTCCCAGACTAGGTACCCGATTTTATCATTTGACAATCTCACTATACTCAAGCAGCATTTTTTAAATTTTCTGTAATAATATTATTAAGTTGACTGCCTTTTGTTTATTATTATGCTCAATAGTTTAATATTAACGTAGTCTGGATATCTCGTTTAGGTAACTCTTTAATCTGCGATGACATTAGAATTATTTTACCCCGAATAGCGGTTTAAGATATTTAGTCAATTATATAGCTTTTTTTTTTAACTTTACGGCAACGTGGGGGCTGAGACGTAGTCAATTCACTTCAGCCTAGGTTTTAAATTGTGATAACTTATGTTAAATCATAGGTATTGTATTTTACGTGGAAACTGTTGGTTCAAGTCCGGATGTGAGGAAAATCAAAGGTTTAATTGGAAAAATTGATATTTGTAGTCAAAACTTTAGGCTACTGTTGTGCTATTGACATCAAGTTTTCATTAAAAAAACTTAGTTCCTGCCACCGACTTGGTCAATGGGTTTTCCCGTCCACACTTGGCCTGTCCCCTGCATTGACTATGTTCTCGCCGTAATTGGCGACCAGTATTACCTGTTTCACCCCTCTAGCCTCGCGGTCACTGCCAAGTACATTAAAATAAGTCATGCTACACTATACAAACGTATAGTAAGCCAATATTATTAGCTTTTTTCGACCGCTGCATTTCTCTTTATACCTAGTTATTTTGTGAATTGTGTTCTCATCTTGTATGCAAAGCCGGTGTTGCAACAATGTGAATACTATACAATTTAAATAAATGAATTATATAAATGCCATCTTTGTATTTGTTCCTTCATTCCTAAGTCCCTCTAAATGTTATGGTAATGTTATTGACGAATGTAACTTTTAAAAGTGGCAACAAAAACACCAAGACACAAGGTCATAAGAGAGTTAAATTAATGACCTCATCTATACTAATAATAATTCTGTAGAAGAAGTCGCGTCTGAAACTTGAAAATTAAGGCATTCACTACCACTTCTGTTTTACGAACTTTCGCCAGGTGCCACATCTGTCATTAAGGGAACATTGCAACGCACATGTGCGTTCAAGGCACTGCGGGAAAGTCAGCAAAACGCACATATGCGTCGGTGGCAGTGAATGCGTTAAAAGAAACTATCAAGTCGAGGGGACTATATAAACGATACTGAAGAAAAAATTACAATTTTTAGAAAAATTGTCTGTATGTATATGTGTATGTATGTATGTCCGGATTTAACTAGAAAACTACTGGACGGATTGCAACAAAATTTGGTATGGGGGTAGTTTATAACACTGGTCAACATATAGGTTATTTTTTATCCCGGAAAAATTCATAGTTCCCGCGGGAATGCTATTAACGAATTCCACGCGGACGAAGTCGCGGGCAGAAGCTAATAGTCGCCAAGTTAAAACAAAGAATTGGTGAAAGACCACGGTACATTACCTTCCTAGAAAAACGAGTGACGTCACACAATAGGAAGGAAAATTGCCAATTTATCTGAACGCGGAATTGCTTAGTAAAGTTGCTTGTATTAAATCTTGTATGTTTTTTGGAAATTGGATTATATATGACGACAACAACTACCGCGCAAGAAAATTATTTCAGCGCATAGAAATACTTGGTTTATTTATTATTAGTGCAAAGCCAAAGCCAGTATAGCAAATAATGCAATTTTGCTGATAAATACAGATCTTATTGCTACGTGATAAGGAAGGAAATGGTTTATTAGCATTGAGCTCGTATTTTATGGTTATGATTTTGTTATGTTTACTCTACTGGAATCCAGTGCTAACTAGATTAAGTATATTTTATATTGTTGAGGAAAACCTTGGCGACAGCTGAATGAAATAAAGCCGCGTGACGAAGGCAAGCGAAAAAAAAAAAACTCAATACTATGTTCTACCTTATCTAGTCCCCATTAAGTCTGCATCTCGCTTTCTATGGAAATAAGTCTTAAGAGGGTTTACTCCGAAAGTTGGCAACGTCGCAAATAGCTGTCAAATATTTCACTGTTTTCATTAATTTCTGAATATTACTGACTGAAAACATGAATTATCGCTCTATGTTTCAATAAAACACAAAGTATGGATTGCACCAATTATCATAGGACTACGAATTTTTTAGTATTATGGAAGTAATATCTTTTGAAAACTTTCCATCGCATTTTCCATGCATTTTAATGTAATTTTATCATTTGAATGCCTAAGCAACAAATATAAAACCATAGAATGATATCTTTGTTTTTAATTCAGTAATCCTGAGACATTAATAAAAACAGCGAAACATTTGACAGCTATTTGCGAACGTTGCCAACTTTCGGAGTAAACCCTCTGAATGATAGGTAAGTACAGGTTTACACAACTTAGAAGGCGCGTGGTTTGAGCAAAAATAGACTCTACGTGAACGGCTCAAGTGCTTCGTCACGCGCCTTCTAAGTTGTGTCGTGTTGTATAGTTATAAATAACAGGGTCAAGCGAAACGCCGTGACATATTTGACCCACGGAATCTACCCATCGATTCTAAGCATGGTTTACAAGTTTTTACTTTTTTTTCGAGTTGGTAAAAATATTAGTAAGTATGGGATTAGCCAATCCGCACTGGGCCCGCGCGGGGACTATAGCCCAAACCCTCTCATGATGAGGGGAGGCCTGTGTCTAGCAGTGGGACGCAAATAGGCTGTAGTACCTAGCATACTGGACCATACTTTTTTTAGCTCATATTATTAAAAGTGGGTAAAATATCGTCACAACGTTTTGCTCGATCCTATAGCTAGTTATATAATTAATGATTAAGCGACTCATATGCCATACGATTAAATAAATAATAGTTATAATAGTATATGTCTATTATCTAGTAGTAGATATTGCTAGGTAGAGATCTTCTGCTATTTAAAGTCCCGCCCCTCCAAAATTCAAAACGCTTCAATGTATTTAAAAAGCACCACCAACACTCTCAACACGTGTGCGTACTGAGACAGCCATCAACTATGCGTTGAGAGTGTTGGTGGTGCTTTTTAAATAATAAAAAAATAATTGAAGGTTTTTGATTTTGAAAGGCGCGGGACTGATAGTAGAAGCTCTCTAGGTACGAGCCGGATTTGAACTCCCGACAATATCCATGAAAGGCGGTAGGTTAAACCACTACACTACCACGATTCATTGAACGCACCTTTGAGTTGATTGCTTATTAGCTTCTGCCCGCGACTTCGTATGCACATTCAATTGTAAAATACAGTTTTCTTCCCGTCCCCGAAGGAATTTCGGGAAATCCTCTCTTATACGCCCCAAGAAACCTACCTACATGCCAAATTTCACCTCTCTACGACCAGTATACCTAGGTAAAGTAGTTTTGACGTTGCGTTGCGTTGTCATCAGTCAGTAACGGAAGAGGAAGAGCTTTATATTTTAATATTTGAGATATATTATTATTGATTATTTGAAACTAGCTTCTTCCCGCGACTTCGCCCGCGTGGAATTCGGTTATCGCGCTCCCGCGGGAACTATGCGCTTTTCTGGGATTAAAAGTAGCCTATGTTCTTTCCCGGGACCCCAAGTATCTCCATGCCAAATTTCATCTCAACCGGTCCAGCGGTTGAAGCGTGAAGAGGTAACAGATAGACAGATAGTTGAGCTACTTTCGCATTTATATTATTAACTAGCTTCTGCCCGCGACTTCGTTCGCGTGGAATTCGGTTATCGCGTTCCCGCGGGCACTCTGCATTTTTCCGGGATGAAAAGTAGCCTTTGACCTTTCCCGGGACCCCAAACTATCTCCATTTCAAATTTCGTCGCAATCGGTCCAGCGAGCGGTTGAAGCGTGAAGAGGTAACAGACAGACAGACAGACAGACAGAGTTACTTTCGCATTTATAATATTAGTATGGATTATAGATATCGATATTCAACTTGCAACCACTGCGTTTTTCTGTGAAGGAAAACATCATGAGGAAACCTACACGCTTCTGCGTCTATTCAAGGATGCATGTGAAGTACATATTCTGTGGCTTAACATAATACAGCACGAATGTAACAACTAGTGATATCTATGATTACTACTTACTTACTTTACTATATTTACAAGAGTAATAAGAATAAGAATAATGTTTATTTACCAGAAAAATATGCAGAATACAGTCATACAAATAATAGGACAACTAGTTGGTTTACGAAAGTTACAGTAGTTGGCAGCGGTTTCCGCACTAGGCTCTGGGCCTGTATCGCGGAGCCCAATGAAGACATACTAAATATTATTAATCTAACTAACTTATATACTTGATTTATACTCTGTAGATTAAGACTTCAGTTTCACTTCGTCGCTTATCATTATAAATTACTTAAGCATGCATTTACATGCCGGTATAAGTAACTTGAACAAACCAAAACGACTGCAGTTAAGGCCCTTCCCTGACCCAGCATCGTCAAATTGCTCATTTAAGATCATACTTTTCTAAGAAATGTCAAAAGTTAAAAATATGAAAAATAAATATGTTAAATTTGATTATATCATCCTTACATTGACAGCTTTCGATACACGTTTCACGAAACTTTGCTCGATACAATTTAATTCCAAAGTAACCTCTAACTCGGACCGCTAATCCCATTTTACTCCAGTTTATTATATCAAACAGTGTAAAACTAATTATAACACAAAAAATATCCATATTATATGCATACATCGACAGCTTTATAAATGCCATTTTTAGACGGGTTTTTTATAGAAATTAAAACGTGTTAAAAAGTAACTAAATCGGGAGTTCTGTGCGTAGCGCTTTCTCTTTCACTCGTCCCACGAGTGACAGTGACGGCTGAGCTGGGTCTATGAACGACCTTAATTACTTTGCCACAGTTACTTATTTGTTTAGGTGTAGAAATAATTTTGACCTGATATATACTGCTAGTCGGTTTGCGTCACCGGTAAACGACAGTTTGTGCAAATGCGTGCTGCGCTCACCTAAATGATTGGAAGGTGCACGTTTCGTTTTATCTTAGGCTCACGCAGTTGCCGCGCTCTCGTTGGCTGTATGCGACGGTCGCCAGTGCTCCGTCGTCCGCCATACTACTCCGCGAATTTTTTTCCCACGGCGTCTTTTTGGCGCGAAGTTTTAGGCTGCGTCCAAGTGACGGAAATCGTAACATGTCTGCAAAGTGACGAAAATTTAAAGTTGTGTTTCCGTATATCATACTTGATTGATTATTAATTTCTGGTGAGTAATCTTTTTTTTAACTTTGGATTCACGCATTCACTGCCACCGACGCATATGTGCGTTTTGCTGACTTTACCGCAGTGCCTTGAACGCACATGTGCGTTGCAATGTTCCCTTAATGACAGATGTGGCGCCTGGCGAAAGTTCGTAAAAAAGAAGTGGCAGTGAATGCCTTAAGAACAAAAAACTTATATATTTGAGATTAGTCAAATTAAAGTTATCTAATTTTACAATGGCGCGATTAACTTTAGCTCGAGTGTTATATCATCAGTTTTGTCAAAAGGTCTGTGAAACGCGTATAGCAGTACTAATCTAATCTATAGTGACAATAAACAACCCAAAACGAGCCAGATGTCAATATTGATATTTCTTCAGAACTGTCTCCTCTGAAAACACCTAGGCAAGGTAAGGTATTTGTTTGCAACTTGTTAGCACGAATACGATCGGAGCAGAGGTTTAATGTAGGTAAGTGTAGAAATCTAATTACGAAAATTATCGTAACTATAGTAACCTACCTGTTGTGTCGTGTTTATTTATACCTGTCCAATAATTACACTTAACGAAATCGAAAACATTTAGTCTAATGCCATGATATAAACTCGTAATTAATATCACTAGGTAATTCATCAGTTTGCCCCATCTTAACTGGGGTACCGCTCATAAGTAGGGAGTTCTGCTCCTAAATATTAGCAATATCTTAAAATCTTCAACGAAATGATTTAAGTAGGTATACCATTGGTTATCGATATCATTTATACTCTTTCATATTCTGTCTATCTTATGTAAATCTTCTGTGTTCTATCTATTGTTGTTACAAGCTGTTAGCGACGCAACCTAACGGGTGTATCGGCACTGTGACATATGGAACGTAATAGTACATTACAGACCTAGGGCGGTGAATTCGTTAATGTCCCAGATCGCAGGTGTTTGTGACCCGAACCGAAGGTGAGGGCCATAAATATGCGATTTGGGGCTTTACGAATTACCGCCCGTGGTTTGTCAAAAGTTTTACGTTTTGCCTTGGCCAGAAAGTGAGATTTTCTTTCCGCGTAGCGGGCAGAAAATCACACTTTACGGCCATGGGTGACGTAAAACAAATTATTGTCTTGACATCCTGCGGCCCAGTCTAAATATTTTCTTTTGCTTCCATATTCCCGCTTTACAGCAGCTAGTTTTATAAAAATATATCATGGGTACTATTCATTCATATCATATGTATATGATATCACCTTCCTTAATAGTTGCAAGGTACAGTATTAGGCCTATAATGCTTCCCTGAGGTACCTACATCATTATTTATCATTAATGTATTTTATTGAAAAGAAACAATGCAAAAATAAACAGTACTTACTTAAAAGGGTTCGGTTCAATTCAATAACTACAGGAGATAGAGCCGCGACGGATTCGCTCCATTATGTATTTAGTTAGGCAAAGTATAAAAAATCCTTAGTGCTATGAAAAACCTTTGCAACCTTAACTATAATTTAGAAGTGCCTGATCCATTCTTTTCTACAAAACCCACGTCCGTCACCTGGTGGGCACGATAGAATTTCTTTAAAAAAAAACTTGTTGTTTGTTGTAAGTGTTTTCGTACGTTAGCGGTAATTTACAGTAAAGCGACAATTCTGAATGTAGGTATATACTATATTGTCATGTAAACATATAATTGTCATATATCACTATGAATTCAGTGGTTTGGTGGTAGTTACGGCCTCTTCGTAACCTCGTGTTATATTCATTGAAAGAATAATATAATTCGACGGTAAGCCGCTCCGGTCGGCGTGGCGTGCCCGCCAGTATAGTGAAAGTATTTCGGTTAAAATTGAAATATGCTTAAGGTGTGAAATACATATAAGTTTACTAAAGACCGGTCGTTTTATGACATTTTCCGCTAAACAACGTCTTTATCGGTAATGCAGGGAATGCTCTCACAATGTAGGTATTTTGTAAACTCCCGCACCGCGTGTTGTATTTAAGAATTCTTCATGATTTGTTGCAGTCATAAGAATTTAAAAACAATATACGCGATCCGTAGTTGGATATATATATATAATTATACAATACAAACGTGCAGAAAATGCACCACTTTGATTAGCTAGTATGTGGCTAACATATTATTTCAATGGCATGACGAATCAAATTGTTTTTCAAGGCTAAGGCAAAATTATAAGACTTCAGTTGCGTAAGTAAGCTTGTGCAATTTGTTTACTACTGAATTTTGATGGCCATCACGTCTTGGTCCTTCGAGCCGGATTTCACTCAATGATGTTTTTTCACTTAATTTCAGTGGCCATCACGGGTTGGTCCTTCGAGCCGGATTACGCAATGATGTATTTTCATTTACTTTTAAATATAAGTAGTATGCTATCTATTGATAACTTCCTGAAACGTCACTGTAGGCCTCGCGTAATATAAAATAACTAAATCAACTGTTCAATATCTCGTGACATCTTCAAGTACCAACACACCCATTGACATCGCTATCTCACGGTTTTTCCAGTTTTATTTAAGTATCATTAGTACTAAAATGGTTCGAGAAATATCTTGTAAAACATAGAATGCATTAACCTATGGGACCTATAGTATAAATCCCCCACCACCCACCACTACCCCCTATTTAAGCCCCACTGCTGGGCAAAGGCGTCTCGTCTAATCACGAAAGGATTGGGTTGGATTGGGGACTTCACACACATCCTTGAATTACTTTGCGTGCAGATTTCCTCGCGCACGATGTTTTCCTTCACTTTCTAAGTGAACTTATAGTGGTAAATACATATTGAATTTTGCTTATACATAAGTACACTCAGAGATCAGAATGTTCGTGTCGGATTCGAATCTTCCTCTTGACAGGCGGTAGGTCCCACTGGGCTACACGGCTTCGGCGGAGAAAAAATCATTATACATACTACTACTACAGCCTATTTGCCCTACTACAGGCCTCCTCTCCTCACGAGAGGGTTTGGGCTATAGTCCCCACGCGGGCCCAGTGCGGAGTGGGGACTTCACACACATCTTTGAATTAATTCGCAGAGGCGTGCAGGTTTCCTCACGATGCTTTCCTTCACCGAAAATCACAGTGCTTAATTCAAATTGAAATTCGCACATAAGAGGTGCGAGCCGGAATCGAACCCCCGACTCTGCATGAGAGGCGGTAAGTCGAATCACTAGGCCACCACGGCTTCTCAATATAAATAAATACCTACTAAATAACTAGCTAAATACATTTCATCTTAAAATAAAAATATCTTTTTCTAATAACAATGGTTAATTGCTCTTGAAGGAGGTAGGTACCTATACTAAAGCATTTACGTGGTAGGTACGTTTAAGCTGTGCATCATAATTTTACATAGATACACCGATAACAAAGCTGTTTTTCACAAGATCATTTGCATTTGAAACATACGCTTTCAGTAGAGTCTTTCATGGACAGAAATATAATGAATGTAAATTATATGTATACAGAAAAAACTCCTACTGCCTATATTTTTTCAATGTGGTCAAAACTGGGCGAACTGGTCATATCTACCTATTGGCCCTTTTTAGGATGATGGATTACTTCCTTCTTTGTTACTAAACTACGTTATCGATTATAACGATTTATTTACATATTGTGACAAGTAAGTATGTGTTTAGCATATTGGACTTACATTTTACCATGGTGATTTATGACAATATAAATTATATGTATAAAAAATTGGTTATCTGTAAAGTCGGTTTACGGAAGATAATTTTATACGTGTTAACGTCACGTAACACTACAACGCTACTATTGCGTCATGTTTTTTCGTGGACGCAGCCGGCGTGCATCAATTTATAAGACGTTATCACGTCAAAAAATCAAGTAAGTATACTAGAGGAAACAGCGCAAGACAACTAAGTATCAGTCGTGCCTATGGATAATTCTGCTAGTATATGTCGTGACAACGCACGTAACGTATAGGGCATTAAACCTTTCGACAACAACGCATTTTTTTCTTATATAAAAATAATTCTGATTCAGCTCCGCAAGTAGTCACTAAAATGTCTTCGTTGCAAACTGGCGCCCGAACCGGTCCCAAATATTTACGTAAGTATGTATATATTACTTGTTACTTTCACAGCAGTGACTCATGTCGCTTAGTGAAGCCAATTAATAAATTACCTACTTATTAGGTTGTGGTAGCCATTTACGTATAGATATTATATTAGACTATGATGAATATACACTAATAAATATTTCAAATCAAGATTACGCAAACAACACCAGCGAAAATTTACTTAAGTACATGCCAAAAAAAACCCAAGTCATATAACACAAAATGCAGAGCTATAACATAACTATGCCAGTGATGCTATAGACAGACACACAGGCACACACGGCAAACTTTATGTACTTAAATACAAGGTATATACATTTTTCTTTTTGCACCTATGTACAGAAGAAAAGGAGTAGGTAATTGAATAAACTATTTTCCAAAATCATCAATGTGGTGATGATGGTGATCATTCGATTAAGAACAGAGTTGTAATGATAAAATGTTCTAATAGCTGTATTAGACCATCAAAGTCGATGGTCTAAATAGCATTCAAATTTCGAACATCTTCGAACAGCAATGCCCACCTATATTCTTCAGTCAGACAGAGCGAAAGTTTGTTCCAAATTCGAATGTCGGCTCTATTTTTTGCTAAATAGAGATATGCTTTTTGAAAATCGAATGTGAGACACTGACGTATTCGAATGGGGGCTATCGCGTGTGAATTTGCCACTAGAGGCGCTAGTGTCGCGTGAGGTCCAATAACATTCACTTTTCACTGGTCTTGGCGGGCTTCGTGATATAAATCATAATGTCCTTAATTTACCTGTTGAAAAGTGATCTCCTTCGTGAAATTATCGCAAATATGGATTATTTGGCTATGAATGTAAACGCTTTGAAAAAAAAATTCTTTTTTCCAAACAAAACGGAACTGCACGACATTGCGGAATAGCTACTCGATATGATGATAGTTATTTATAATTAATAAACTTAATGAGATTCAAGATTTAAAACTTTGTTTCGGCGCTGATCTTATAAAGTCGCCTTTGACAGCTATGCCTCTGGACCTTAGTCAACAGTGGCGCCAACTGGTGAGCAAAGAAACGATAGTCCCCATTGCCGCCATTGTGGACAGATTTTGAAGCATTAGCATTAGAGGTTTTATAAAATGAGTGTAGATAAAGTTGTGTATGCAACTGTACAATAGGCCGCAAAAGTGCATGGTCGGTAGGAAATCATAATGGCATGCCGCCGTTAAGTGGCGCCATCTATGAGCACGTTCATTGATCTAAGTTCATCTAAGAATTCGGTTAAAAACTTCTCACTAGATGGCGCTGATATCGGTCATAGCATACAAAAATAAAACATTTTTTTCCCTTTCTGGAACTTGGTATTTTCGGTGACTGAGTAAACCTGCTTACTCTCCCTCAACTATTCCATACAGCAGTGTTCTTCATGTCGAATTTGCATTTTCGATTATTTCAATAAACCACGAGATGGCGAGATCTAATACCACGAGCACGGCTCAGTGTCAATATTGTGAAACTCCAAATGCAATTCACAATCATTCACAAAAATCTTCTCCGAACAATAATTACACTCGGGTGATTTGAACCCGAGCCATTCGGTGATGTAGTCTTTTCATAGCTGTCCTAAGCCACTCGACCATCGAAACATGTTGCTGAGGCATTGAAATTCATTACTACTATCGTCAATTTAATTTTATGTCCAGATATTATACGCATAAAAAAATAAAGGGTAGACTGAACATTTGAAAACACCCTAATATTTTTTTGTTTTAATAGAAGCAATCTTCACTGGTCGTTATTACGTCAGCTCGTTGTCTGTTCCTATTTCTGTTGTTTTTCTTTTATTATAGTTGGATTACTTCATTAATAATGAGTTCTCATTGAAATATTGACTTTGTCACAAGATCGCGACCTAACAAAGCAAAAAGCAAGCTTTTGCAATGCAAAAAGATTACAGTAATTGCTAGTCGAACCGGTATAACGTAAGTATTTTTTTTTATTCCTAGCTTTCTATAAGTGCTATCACCTACTTATAATTATTCCGTAATCATAAATTATCATAATATTTCTGAAAATTTTTGCAGAGGAAAACAGATGTTCTCTTCGTAATGAGGGTTTGCAGTATCGTGTCGAGGCTGGGGAGGCAGCTGCCCCCTGATCTAATACAAAATGCCCCGACAAAATCGATCCACCCCCCTGGATCTGAAGCTGAATATGCGCTTGCCCCCCTGAGAGAAGCTGGGTATGCCCTATGGTAGATGTGCTGGAGCTGACCATGCACGCTACGGTCGCGTGCTTCAATCGCCGCGGCCGCGATCAAAGGCCAGTGCCTTGCCTTGGAATACCACCACCACCACAACAGTCTATTTTACGGCCCACTGCTGGGCACAAGCCTCCCCTCATCACGAGAGGGGTCTTGGAATACCACCTTTAGTTTATTGAAAGTTATTGACAAGTGATCAGACCTGTAAAACTCAAGTTATAAGTGCTAAGTTTAAGTATAAATACCTGAGTAAGTTAGTAGTGACTATAGCCTGTTAGATAATTCGAGAGAAAAACGAAACAAAGATACGACAAGCACGTGATCACTGCAAATATTGTAAGTATTGTTTTACTTTAAAATAATCATATTCAACAGTTTGATGAATAGATAAAATATCTAATAACAGGGTGTTATAGATTAAATGTGATATTCATCTATGTCTGTCGTTGTTGTAAGTAACTGTAGTGAAGAATAAAATATCCAACATGTGTGATATTGTATTATTATTGGATAGTGATATAATGAATAGCCTGAGAACGCTTCCTCACAAGAAAACACAGCAAACAATTTCATTAAAGTAACAGAACAATTTATTCTTGATAAAAAAAAATATAGGTCTTAACAAAAATGTAAAAAAAAACCTTCCCAATCCGATATCACGAATTATCTAACAGACTATAATAAATGATATTTTTTTTATTGTGGAGAAGCTTCAATCCTCTTTCCGAGTTCGGAAATGAATACTTAAGCTATATCCTCAATAAAATGTTATTTATAAAACAGGCCGTTCCTACAGCGAGAAACAATTGAAAGCGCTTATTATTTAAGTTTTAATTTGTATAAAAAATACCGTCTTAAAACATATCAATTTATTTCACCATATCAGCCGATAGACGTCCACCGCTGAACATAGGCCTCCCCCAAGACTCGCCACTCCGACCGGTCTTGTGCCGCTCGCATCCACCGACTTCCCGCGACCTTCACCAGGTCATCGCTCCAGCTTGTTGGAGGCCTACCGACAGCTCGTCTTCATCGGCCGTCAGTTCTGCGAGCCATGTGCCCCGCCCCCTGCCACTTATCAATTTATTTATAATGGTTTATGTTCTGCTATTTTCAGTTTAACACGGTTTAATAATCAAGAATAGTTTATTTTAGCATTAAAATAATTGTATCGAGCGATCAGCGAAGTGTCATCATTATATGTGAAACGAAAACTTAAATGCGAAATAATGATATAACCAAAAATAGTATTTTTAACATTTACAAGTTGCTATTTTTATGAAAAGTATCTTAAATATGGAATGTAGCGAACAGCTGGGTAACGGATCGGCCTAAATATCACAAATTGCGTATAAAGTATAAGTATAAATAAATGAGGAAAGATTTATTTTGTTTAAAACATAATTACTTGGTTGTATTGGTAATTGATTATTGGTTTGGCATTTTTTGGGAAATAATATATACTTTTATTATGTTTATTTAATTCACGTATAATAGAATTTAAAAATATTAATAAAGTTTATTTAGTTTAAACCAAGAATATTGTTTTATTTCTAGTTATAGATAATTATACTACTACTACTGCAGCCTATCTTTGAATTACTTCGCAGATGCGTGCAGGTTTCCTCACGATGTTTTCCTTCACCGAAAACCTCTGTGGTAAATTCAAATTGAATTTCGCACATTAAGTAAACTTAGAGGTGCGAGCCGGAATCGAACCCCCGACCCTCTGCATGAGACGCGGTAGGTCGAACCACTAGGCCACCACGGCTTAGATAATTATAACAGAACAATTATTAATTTAATCCACTTATGAAAAGTTCAGAAAAAAATAGTAGGTATTGAAAAAAGAAAAAAAACTAAAAATATCTTGTCAC
Source organism: Aethes cnicana (assembly GCA_963971205.1). Taxonomy (NCBI): domain Eukaryota; kingdom Metazoa; phylum Arthropoda; class Insecta; order Lepidoptera; family Tortricidae; genus Aethes; species Aethes cnicana. The sequence continues at coordinate 4,579,428 of OZ020297.1, forward strand.
TTGTCCAGAATCGATCCTCGGTCTATCATTTCGTTACACCAAGGCGCTAATTAACTAAGCTATCGACTCGTGTTACGAGTGGCTGAAATATAGGTTCAGATACGTTTTAATTATGTTGCTTTCAAATAACAACGCCATCTTACGGCGCTGCCAGTTGACTTTTTGAAATTCACGTAGCTAGTAGCACGTAGCACGCCATCGACGCCGAACCGCTTCGTTCAGAGGAATCTCGACTTTGTCGTGGCCATGCACTTTTGCAGCCGACTGTACATAATTAGGCCTTAAAACAGTCGTGCGATATTATTATGAACCTCACTCGTGTTTTAATGACCTTTATTATGTAGCAGTTACATAAACTACTATTAAATGTCTGTTTTATAAAGACTGTCTTATGCGCAGTGGGTACTTATTAACAGAAAAAGAAAGTTATATTTTTGAGATGATCTAATAAAAAATATCTTAAGTATAACAAAATTGCATTAGGCTTTAGATGTGATAGTGACAGTAACAAATAAGAGTCTGAGTACAGTCAGCAGCAGAAGTAGATAAGCTGTCCAGGTGTTCAAAATGACCTACACACGACCTTATTCTTAAGATGTTAAGGGCGTGTGTAGGTCATTTTGAACACCTGGACAGCTTATCTACTTCTGCTGCTGACTGTACACTCGTTAATTGTGTTACGAATAATGTTTACAACCGTCATAAGTTTCAAATTTTTTTCATATTTAGGAAGCAGATATAGTTCGATGTTGGTTCCCAAGCAATTTTCATATCTCGCATTGGTTCAAGTCTTCAAGTGTTATTTACTAACTAAAAATAACTATCTTAACCTGAATAGATAATCCGCCATATCGATGGAAAATATTTGTTTACCTACATATCCGGTCTGTTAGTCAATCACTAACTGACAGGTTATGGGGCCGCGGATTTGACTAACCAAAAAATAAAGAATTGGTGAATAGACTGTACCGGCATCAATTATACCGTCCGTCCTACTAATTGTATGCTGGTCGCATATCTGTCGTCAGTGCGAGAGAGGTAAAAAATGTAACCCTCGGCAAAGTCATACTCAATTATTCAATGCATTTGAGCAATGTCAGTCATGAAATAAAATCATGCAATATCAATCAAATCACAAAACAAATCAATAAATACAAATTTTTGACTCTCATTTTTAGGAGTTGTTAGGCAGATATCAAAATTACCGTTTAATGGGTAATCTAATTAGTAACACAATTAATGTTACTTTGGATAGATACCCTTTATGTTCAGTCAAATATAAAGTTTAATATGTGTGGTTGCCGTCAGTTCTCCTTTGACTGGGCTATATTGATACGACTTTGTTTGAAAAATATGTAGTTAGTGAGTATAGAAAGACAGCCTATTTGCGTCCCACTGCTGGGCACAGGCCTCCTCTCATCACGAGAGGGCTAAGTTAGTGAGTATATTAGGTATTTTCATTCATCTCAACGATTTGTCATTTCAACGTCAGTAAATGTAAGTAAATGTGACATCACATATCTCCTACTGCGCATAAACCTCAATTTTACCTACCCGTCATGCTAAAATTGGTCAATTTTCGTCAAAAAAGCGAATTTCCGCCGTCAAACACCGATCATTTCTGAGTAACCTTAACCCATCAGCATAAATCGCGTAGCGACAGGTAGTGACAATATATTCGCAATAAATCAAACCGAAGGGGGGCTCCAAGGTCCCCTACTGTCGCGTCTATTACCGTCTGGCACCGGTGGAAATGCACTCATTTTCTTCGGTCAACCAATTCCTTTTTCCGGCAAATTTACCCGCGCGGAATCCATATCCATGCCTCCCCCATTTCATTCCTTTAGGGGTAGAATTTATAAAAATCTCTATTTAGTTCTACGCTCTCTAGATATAATGATTTTTAATTTGAAAATTTTATGTATATTTTTTCCGTAGTACCTACTACAGTACATTAAGCAGCATACATGCTTAACTAACATAAGCCTACCTACTCTAATGTATTGGTCAAGGTATACTAGAAATCGGCACTACAGGTGAAATACTACAGGAAAAATAGTTAAATTTATACTACTAGGTTAATCCACTCAACAAGATTAGCTATCTATCGAAATCCATTAAATGTGCTTCTACTAAGTGCACTCGAGTATGCTTGCTTTTACTTAGAATTTCACAAAACAATGTTTGCTTTCCGTCGTATCTTTCATTACTTATAGACTGTTCCACTTCTGTTAAGACTTCCAAGGGCATAAGATTTACTCATCTGTGCGAATAAGTTCCATTACAGAGCGGAGGACTTCCCCACGTACTCGCTTAACTTATAGTCTGACTGTTTGAAGAGAAGGCATTGTCACTGCCTTCCAAAAATCTCAATGAGCGATGGCCACTTTAAACCCACCCAAGGACCGAATTTTTATGAACCGAAATATGGCAGAAATAGTATCGAACAATTGTTTACAATTTTAATGGTTTAATTTAAAGTGAGGAGGCTCGTAATTCGTCTGTACCATTTTTTTGTTGTAGGTATGTTCCTCGATTACTCCGTCAATTTTTGTGAACCGATTTCGATGATTATTTTTTTAACCGAAAGGATTGCCTCCCTTTGTTCAGTTCTGAGGATGGGATCCATGAGAAAATAAGGGAACTGCTCAAAGTTTGTTACCACGTGTATGATTTCAGTACCTTGATACCTTCCTATCAATTTCAAAGACTGTTAGCCGAAAAGAAACCGCCTTCAAACTCCGACAGCCTGCAAAGTCGATGTCAAGTGAGCCGACTCAACGCTATAGGTACGCTATGAATGTTATAGTGAACTCGGCATTGACTTTGCAGGCTCTCGAGATTTGAAAGCGGTTTTTTATACTTACGCTGAAGCACTAAATACTCTGAAAATATTCCACACTATTCCTTTGATCGATTGGATAAAAGAAAAGCTAAAAGATACCTAATCCAGCCAACACCAGTAGGCAGTAGGTGTATAAAATCAACAATCGAAGGAAAATACTTATTTACCGGGCCATACTTCGGGCTCCTATAGTCGAAACGTTACATAGGAAAAGGGAGTTCCCCCATCCCAGCGCTCACGCGTCCCGGCGCGCTCAAATTGAATTATAAATCTAGCTGCTTAAAATGCGCGTGCAGGGATAGGGAATTTCCATTTCCCTTTGACACGTTTCGAATAGAGCCCCTCATCTTCCGTAAAGGGCATCGCCAAAAGAGATGAATTCACGTAACAACAACAATATGTCATTGTGACACCGTGATTTTGAATTTAGTTTGCTTGTAGAGATCTTCTACTATCTAAAGTCAATGTATTTAAAAAGTACCACCAACACTCTCAACACATGTGTGCGTGCTGACACAGCCATCAACTATACGTTGAGAGTGTTGGTGGTGCTTTTTAAATAATAATAAAAAATTGAAGCGTTTTGAAATGTGAAGGCGCGGGACTTTAGATAGTAGAAGATCTCTATTCGTACCGATTCAGCCGTTCTTTATGTAGCTGTGTGTGTTACCAGCCGTGGTGCCCTAGTGGTTCGACCTACCCCCTTTCATGCAGGGGATCGGGGGTTCGATTCCGGCTCGTCTAAGTTTACTTATGTGCGAAATTCAATTTGAATTTACCACTGAGCTTTTCGGTGAAGGAAAACTTCATGAGGAAACCTGCACGCATCTGCGAAACTATTAAAATATGTGTGTGAAGTCTCCAATCCGCACTGGGCCCGCGTGGGGACTATAGCCCAAACCCTCTCGTGATGAGAGGAGGCCTGTGCCCAGCAGTGGGACGCAAATAGGCTGTAGTAGTACTAGAGTAGTAGTGTGTTATCGATATCATTTACCTCAACTCTCGTGGCCATACTTGTATAGATGCTATGCTTTACATTGGCATATCAGCAGCTCGTACATAATTCTGGGTTCGTCGCTATACGCCGTTCCGGTCACGATTCGCAATGATCCCTCAGCCTTCGCTCTTTGTGGCTTTACAGGCGTGACCGCGTTCAATACGACTAATACGATCAGTTCCTCTAAATGACTAAATCAAATAAATAGACACTTTAAGTTGTAAAATTCAAGTGTACTACACTACGGCAAATTATTGTCACGTGAATCGATGATTTTACCAGCTGTTTCCCCGCGACTTCGTCCCGCGTTGTCTTAGAATTTGCGTACCCGATGATACCTACTATACATATAGATGGTTATAGTATTATAGAAGTATTGAAAAATTTATTTGACCCGTGGAAAAGCCGTTCCCATGGAAATATCGGGATAAAAAGTATCCTATGCTCCCAGGGTCTCAAACTATCTCCATACCAAATTTTATCCAAATTGGTCCCGTCGTTGCGACAAACAAACAAACATACTTTGCGTTTTACGAGACGACGTGCTGCCGGCTGGTGCCACGTGGCGATAAAATATTAATGGTAATTTTAATAGCTATAATACTACTACTACTACTACAGGTTGGGCTATGGTCCCCACGCGGGCCCAGTGCGGATTGGGGACTTCACACACATCCATGAATGACTTCGCAGATGCGTGCAGGTTTCCTCACGATGTTTCCCTTCACCGAAATCCTCAGTGATCGATCGCTCAGTGGAAATCCTCTGAAATTATTTATGTGCGAAATTCAATTTGAATTTACCACTGAGCTCTTCGGTGAATAGCTATAATATAAAGAAGAAATTGTAATGACATCCTCACAAGCTCAAATAGTTACTTAAGTATCCAAATAGCATTTAGTTTTTATTTAAAACATTTCGGTAACGTGACCAACTCATCAAATAGCTATAGCACGACACAACTTAGAAGGCGCGCGGATTAAGCAATAACAGACTCTGCGTCAACGGCTTAAGTGCTTCGCCGCGCGCCTTGTAAGTTGTGTTCTGCTATACCTATTACTAATATTATTACTAATATTAGGCTATTAGATGTTTTGTCGTCGTGTCGTGAGTACATAGATTAACGACATTGTAATGAGCTCTTTGTAAAAAAAAACTATATGACAATAACGACCTGTGTGATAATTCAAACAAAAAGATTATAAAAATCATGACTTCATCATTATTCAGAAAATTGCTGATTTCCTTCAGAAGACGGTTTTAAAGACTAAACAAGTTTCATGTTGGTACAATACACTACACTACTCTTTACTGAACACAAAAAAAACAATTATACAAATAAATACAAAGAACAGAAGAAGGGTGACAACAGGCGGTCTTATCGCTAAAGAGTAAAGTGCGATATATTCCAGACAACCTTTTGGATAGCGGAATACTAGCGATACTTACATATTAAAAGCGTGAAAGTTTATCCGTGGTTGTATGTTTACGCAACGAACGGAATTTGATGAAATTAGCAATGGATATGATTATACCCATGCCTATAGACACATGAGACAAAGGCCCGCTTTTGACAAAAGGATTGGAACGTGCGCAAACCAACCAAGTTCCTTTAGTGACGTTTACATTTAAGATTGAAAAATACTTCGCATTTTTCATAGTACAGCCGATTTCGCCATAAACATACTTAGGCACTGTCTAGAAACTGAGAAGCTAGACACTAATTCATAGCCGATACTTTACCTAAGCACGAGTCATTGGTACGGCATAAGTAATACGTCAATAACGAACGTGTGTGCCAGATGCATGACAATCGCACAAGTCGGTTAATGATGATTGGGCGGCTCACTTGCACAATCACTGCATTTATGGCTAAGGAGCGACAATGGTTTGGTGTCCTTGGTTTAGAAAAGCTGGTACCTATTACGTAATCGTTCTTGTGGTGATCATAAATACAATAAATACACAGCTGCATTCGGGAAGCAATGGGATTTCATAAGGATTCTATAGGGAACGCTAAAAACGTCTCTTTGTTGCAACTGAACTTTTAAATAAAACTTTGTTTTCTAACAAATATTGATTTCATTTTGAAATAAACTTTTTTGATTTGATTTATTCGAAATAGCTACATTTAAAGTTCAATTCGAGCACCGTAACATTTTATCTTTCCCTATAGATTTCCCATGGAATTCCTTTTGCGCATTTACCTTACCTTTGGGTCTATATTCGAAGTCTTAAATAGGGATCTCGTTGATCCCCTTGGGATCGCTCAAGCGTCAAGTTGAACTTTAAATCTAGCTGCTTAAAGTTCACGCGACGCGTGAGCGATGCTGTAGGGAACAGCGAGATCCCTATTTAAGACTTCGAACATTATTTATTTTTATTTATTTATTTATTACTAATACATGAGATACAATTATAAAAGTAGTACATTGCTCCATAAAACTGCTTTCGCAGTTTGACTGCAGGTGCAGAGTCAAGTAGGTAGCTACCTACTTGACTCTGCAGTCAATCTATTAGGACTCATAGGCCCTGTACTCGGCGTTATGACGAAAGAAGCAATATCAGTAGGTAGATAATATTGCGTGGGATTATGAAATTCTCGCCAAACCAAATAAAGAAATTGGGCAAGATGTAGAATTTGCGAAGCGTTATGCAATTTATTTATTTGCCTGATTTTTCAATCGTCAGATAAAATTTATTTGTAGAATACCTACTGCATACAAAATTTGTATATTTACCGGAATATATTCGAATTTTGTATGGACTATCCGAAGAATAAATTTTATCAGACGATTGAAAAATCAGGCCTAAATCAGCCTAAACTAGTTATTCCGGAAAATCACAACATTTAATTTTACTAGGTGCGCTAGGTAGATATTTCGAAGCATAGGATTTCTTTATATCGGGAAAAATCTTTTATTTTAAAATATATACTCAAATTATGATATTGTGTAAGTGCCTAACTAACTGCTCTGTGTTACGAGTATACAATGTGGCCCTGAAATCGGCATTTACCTGATAAAACGCTACAAAAGCGACCACGAGGACATTCGCCGGGTCCGTCCTGACACGCAACCGTTATAATAACCAAGTTGGAAAAAATATTGCCAATAGTTGCATTTCAGTACTTAAATACTTATAGGATGACAACTTATTAAATTCAACTGAGAGAAAAATATTAATTTTCACATTACTAGGTACTTAGTCAAGCGGTTCGAATTGATCACAGCCAAACCATTTCAGTATGTAGGTAGGTATATAGGTATCTTTCTCACCTAATACAAAGTTGCGAAGCGTTTACCTTAGCTGGTGAGAGTAGCAACCGCATCTGCAGCGGCATAACGTTTGGGCGATCGTTTGCGATGGTTCCATATGCGATTAAACCATAAGGTTCAATTTCGTATAGAAAAACTACTTCACGCACCTCCCCCTTTGATAGTCGTAATCCGCATCGCAAACGAATGGCCAAACGCAATGGCGCTGCTGAAATAACGATCTAATTTGTCATTCGTCAGCGTAGAAGCATTTAAGTAGGTACGTATTTTTTGTACTTTTAAATTATAGTAACAAATAACAGCGAAGTTACTTTTGACCAATTAGTCTAGCAAAACAGACATAAACGTAGGAAAATCACTCACTGTTGTCATAATGGACAATTAGTAAGTAATCTTCCTGTGGATTTACTACCTCCGGCACTTAGTTCGTCGTTTTTCGCAAGAGGTGTTGTCTTTAATGACTTGATTGATGTTATTGAGGTGACTGACCAGTGGAGCATCCCATGACTGGCTATCTACTTATTGAACTCGTGTTAAAAGTTAAGATTGAAATTAATAGTCAGGTATTACCACTACCACAAAAAACCATTTACTTCCCACTGCTGGGCACTTCTGCCGGTCACGAGAGGTTCCTATATGGCTGCTATGTGTATTGGGGACTCCACACACATAGATATTTTCAATACTGGAGATGTCACCAATGCGTTGCTGGTCTCGACGATATTTAATGGCACCTTTTTTTTAATATGAAATGTGAGACACTCCGCTTTCGTATCGTGCACGCGACGGACCCTTACCGAGCACACGTTTGTTTGTTGTGACCCGGCCTTTAGTGAGATTGAATGGTTATTACTAAAGACGTCAATTGAAGCCGTCACAAACAAATTAACTTCACAATGATTAAGTTACTACAAGCGAAGATAGATTGACACCTTGTCAGTAGAGAAATGCGTACTTTTAAATAAAACAAACATGTAATCTTACCTTATCTTTATTATGTGCGAGTCATAGCTACAATACCTTTATGATGTCAAACATTAAATACAACACTGTCTTATACCTAGCCAATCTTTTATCTGGATTCTGGTATTTATAAACTTCACACACAAGAAAATTGTAAATGGTTTTAATATTATTTTAATAACAGGCTAAAGAATAGTAATGTTATTAAACTAAAACCATATCTAAATTAATCAGAGAAACTTGACAGTAGCTTTTTCCCGTGTTTTCTATGAGTTAAATTTCATAACCAGAGATATTTATGTTTCTTACATAAAATTTATTACTTAGTGCTTAAAGTTACAGTAATTTATTTTTCTAATGGAGCATAATTGAGGAGCTTCTCAATTAAGTCAACATGTCCGAGCAGCATGCGCCGGCAACAGTACCTCTTCAGACCGAGGGCATCTAAAGCATCACTGTAGAAAAAAGAAAAATGATCGTATTACTGTTACAATAAGAGAGCTTTGTTAATTACAGATCCAAATTTAGTGTTCATAAAAACTACATCAGAACTAAAAAAAGGAAACAAAACAATATAAATAATGGTAAGTAATACTTATGTTCAAAGAAACAGTTAAATTAATAACATAGCACGAGCAGGTTATTGAAAAATATCTTCTTACTGAAGTATTTTTTACTGCACAAAAGGAGACTATTTTAAGTTTAAGGATTGGTAGATGACAGTTGCATTTGTGTTAATTTGATTTTCCAATTTTCGTATGTTATATATAATTATTATTAGCTTCTACCCGCAACTTTATCCGCGTGGAATTCGATTATAGCATTCCCGCTGGAATTGAGCTTTAAACTATAACAAATTATATACTAAAACCTTTCTCTGGAATCATTCTATCTATTGAAAAGAAACCGCATCAAAATCCGTTGCGTAGTTTTAAAGATCTAAGCTTACTTAGGGACAGATAGCAGGGAGCGACTTTGTTTTATACCATGTAGTGATATGTAAGACTTATCCATCAGCAAAATGACAGAACCCAGCATTCTTTCAATGGCAGAGGGATGTGATGGATCTCTAGACAGGCACTTAGAAAGAAGATAAACCATTTTATAGTGGAGTGGTCTTGGATTCCATCCTTGTTATAGATATTCTTACAGCGCGCACAAAGCACTTCGACTCATGCTTCATCATGCGAACAGCTAAGGAGTGGAATTCTCTACCGGCCGGTCTATTCCCCGATAGTTATAACTTGGATCTTTTCAAGTCGAGAGTGAACAGGTACTATCTAAGTAAGCATGTATCACCTTCGACTACATCGTCACTTACCATCAGGTGAGATCGTGGTCAAATGCTTGCTTATAAGAATAATAAAAAAAATAGTACTATGTTGTACTCCATACTCCAATGTTGTAGAAATACAACACTCAGTAATAAACATACTCACCCTTCTGTGTATTCAGCTTGTAACAGCCCCAAATAGGCTTCCCATTTGTTGCCTATGACCTTGCCACACGTGAAGCAGCGGACTGGTATGATCATTTTGGATTCTGTAACTGTAAAGAAATCATATAATTTCCACATAATACATACATACACATAGTACATAATTCCACATTCATTCTTACTCATAATGGAAGGCTGAAATACAGAGCTTAGATAACTAGTAATAGAATGCAATGCACACATTGAAAATATTATTGTGAGGATATTCGAATTGTCTCTGAGGTTAGGTTAGGTTCATGAGAAAACTTACGTTACGCAAAGGCGTAACCTAACAGTAAACTTACCGTGGAAATATAGTTATACTGGTAATAGATTCAATGGGTTTCGATTACGCCTCAATACGTGTGTGAAGTATGCCGATGTGAATCTTCTAAACAAATTGTAATTCGCAACACACTGCCGAGTGCCGACCAAAAACACAACACAGATTACAGTGACACTGACAACTAGTGACAGCACGTAGCGTCAGTAGACAGCTGTCATCGGATTATTAAAACTATTTGAGCTATAATTAAATTCGCCGTTTCTTTAAAAAAAAAACAAATCTTACGAAAACACAATGAAACATGATTGCCGAGCTTAATTATTGATAAAAAGTAGCTTTTGAAAACATTTTAAACATAAGAAAAATCAGTAATCGTAAAACATATATTTTTGTTAAGGAGCATACGTACCTATGCACCATTATCAGTTTTTTAGGGTTCCGAAGTCCACAAGGAACCCTTATAGTTTCGCCATGTCCGTCCGTCCGTCCGTCTGTCCGCACTATTGCTCGGAGATGCTTAGTTCTAGAAAGCTGTAATTTGGCATGAATATACAAATTAGGTACGCTGACAAAGTGGTACGATAAAATTTTGAATTTTTTTTTTATAGGGTACCTCTCCTACTCGTAAAGTGGGGGTGTATTTTTTTTTCTTGCCTACCCCATGGTGCGGCATATCGTTGAATAGTTCTTGAAAAAATATTGTGGCCGTTTTCATTGACAACGACAATTTTTGAAGTTCTCAAGTAGATTTTATGAAATGATAAATTTATTTTCGTGGTCAATGATGGATGTTTATGGCAAATTAATGTTGAATTCAAAGTTACGTCTTAGAAGGCTATTTTATTCTGTAAAAGACTTAAAGTTTATTGGTGATGTAATTTTCCTTATTTAAATTAAATACTTTCTAATATTTATTTTCTGTTTCAGACCGAAACGCTGGAAATATTTCACTACAATGACCCTGAGTATGGAACAATACCTTACTGCAGATGATAGAGAAATGGTAAGCAGAGTAGACCTTGTTGGTAAAACTGGTTCCTTCCTACAATTTTATTCTTTTGTTTTTGTCGGGTTGGAATTTGGAGTAAACAAAGTTTTTGTATTAGTGTCAGAAAAATTTGAATAGAATAGAATAGAATAGAAATCATTTGGTTAGTTCATTAGTTAAAAGATTTTGAATATGATTTGAATACCGTTTTCATTCTGCTGGTGCTGCTCCAAGAGTTTTCCTCTCCGGGTAGAACATACACTATGACCCTTAACAACTTCATTTATTATCACTTTCAAAAGCACAGCTCAAACAATCCTTACATTGACAGCTGTCAAATTTTGAGATATCAAGGACATTTCGATTTCGAGTAATTCCATTCCATGTTTCCAAGAGGGAAGAAATAATAAACAACTACAATGTATTTACAACTGAATAAATAACATTTATATTACTGGTAAAAACGATGCGTTGTCAATGGGAATACTTCAATTAAGCTTTAAATGACATATTCAGCAAGCAACTAACTTACGACTTCAAGGATTTGCCTTCCTTTCTTTACCCGCACACGGCACAGCACACATTTAACATTTATGACTGATTTACGTAAATTGCGTAACTTTGTGTTAATCTAAAAATGAGTTCAGTTGTCGATTGCGGTTCTAATAACACGAGCGGTAACTATTTTGCTGGTATAAATTGTAATGCTTAGTGCATTGTATTGTATTTATGTGTTTGCACAAAGTCTATTGTTTAGTACTTAGTAAAGACGGTTCTGCCCCGCCGCCCGCCGCACCCACTCAACGATATGGCGTTATGATACCAGTTTATACGCAAATAGGAATAAGGATAGACTATAAAATGCTCCAAAATATTAAAAATAATTGATCTCTCAAGCATTTATATTTTTAACGTAAATATGGAGTCTGAAGATGATATCCAGCCTCTTGTTGTTAATGAGGTTGGAGAGGAGCCCGTTTTAAGAGATGCATATGTGGAATTAAATACACAAGAAATTGACACAGATCCCGAATTTGATCAGGTAATTTCAAATATTATTTTTTAAATAATTTATTCTATTTATAATGGTTTTAATAATCTTCGTCTTATTTTGTTTGTTGATCTATTGAGTTGTGATATTTGTGTTTTATCATAGAGAACTACTTATTCGTTTCTAATGACTAAATTTGATAAACAGTGATAAAAGGTATATTTAAAAAAATAAAAAATTAAAGAAGTATTCGAAGAAATGTACTTTGACTATCACGAGCTAAAACATATGAGGTAGTAGCTTCTACCCATAAATTTGTCCACATGGGATTTACACAAAAAAAGTAGCCTCCATACTTCCATGGGACTCATACTATCTCCATACCAAGTTTTGTATGAATTGGTCGAGCGGAAACGGAAGCATGTCATCCCAGACAGACAAAAGAGTTACTTTTGCATTTAATATTAGTATGGATTAATCTTTATTTTATGTGTAGTGCTCCTTATCTAAGTGTTACACATAACTGTGACTTCATACATTAGTGATAAACTTTTAGCAACATGCTTGTTATCATTGGACTGCAATGCCAGTTTACTAGAAGCTTATCATATTACATGCCCATTTAATAATAAAGCATTAACCTGAACGGTCTTATTGTACTGTTATCTAGTAATTAGTTGGCTTTAGTGAACCAATCATACTTTATTACCAATTAAAGCTTACAACATAAAATAAACATTATTAAAACAATTACAATTAACTTTTATGCTGTTCTAAAAAAGTTTAAATAAAGTATTTATAAGTTTGATTTTACTAATGTAAAATGAAACTTCTGAAGAGTATTTTGTAGACATTTTACAGCTCGGTCTTGTAACAATTATATTTTAGCCATTCAAGGAAAATGACCATTTTCTAACTGTATGGGAAGGAGACCATTTAAATACTAATTTATAATAAGAAAAAAAAAAAACTCTATCTTTAAAAAATAAATTTATCTTTAAAAAATATGTTTTAATAATTTTAATTCAAGGCTAATTATTTATTTACTTTAAAACTATCTGCAATAAGGGATGCTTAATCCAAATACTGTTTGACCTTGGCTATGTGTGTCATACAGTACATGTGCAGATTTTCTTTGTTTGCATTCCAAGTTGCTCTCATAGACATACTTGTATAACAAAGGACTGGTACCTTTCTTACACTTACATGGCTACTATTCTGTTAGTGTAGGTGTATTGAGATCATAGAAAATAATCAAGATAGAGGATTTCCCGAAATTCCCACGGGAACGGTAAAAAATGGGCTCTGCGTTGGATAATGCTTCCTATCAATGCACTACAACTACTACTATTACTATTTGCGTCCCACTGCTGGGCACAGGCCTCCCCTCATCATGAGAGGGTTTGGGTTATAGTCCCCAAGCGGGCCCAGTGCGGATTGGGAACTTCACACACATCTTTGAATTACTTCGCAGATGCGTGCAGGTTTCCTACACAATGTTTTCCTTCACCGAAAAGCTCAGTGGTAAATTCAAATTGAATTTCGCACATAAGTAAACTTAAAGGTGCAAGCCGGAATCGAACCACCGACCCTCTGCATGAGAGGCGGTAGGTCGAACCACTAGGCCACCACGGCTTTTTTCACCAACTAAGGTCAAAAAACAGACCATTTTTCTTGACCGCAGGTAGTATATGGCTACCGGAGAAGCCGATGGCGGACGAGCGTAGTATACTGTTTGTCGGCGCTGTTCTGTGGGTTCCCACTTCTGCTGTTCCACTGGTGCCCCACCTGGTTCCTGTTCACCACATGCGTGCGCGCCTGCTTCCAGCTCGCAGACCAGGTCTTAGTTGTGGTGGGTACTTCTTACAGTCCTTTACTACTACTACTACTACGGCCTACTTGCGTCCCACTGCTGGGCACAGGCCTCCTCTCACCACGAAAGGGTTTGGGCTATAGTCCCCACGCGGGCCCAGCGCTACAGTCCTTTATTAGGTACTAATAGTAAGTTCAGAAGAGGCGTTTTTACCTACGCGCTCTTAGAAAGGGATAACACAATCATACCCTTCCTTTCTCACTACAGTCCTTTATCTATAGTCATCTTTTCTTGACGTCATCTCATCTCACTACGGTGATGCCGGCTGACTGTCTACCGGCCGGAGCGGCTATAGTCAACGAAAGTATTCTTCTGGTAATTATAGTCATCGAGAGAATTTCCACTAGTAATTTATAGTCAATCAAAGCTTACTCACTGGTAATTATAGTCAATGAGAGCTTGCTCACTGATAATTATAGTCAATCAGAGAATGTCACTGTTCATTTATAGTCAAAAAGAGAATATCCTCTGGTAATTTATACTCAATGAGAGCTGGCTCACTGATAATTATAGTCAACGATAACTTAGCAATCCGACGAATTTGAAGATTAAATCTAAAATTTAAGTTTTATTTCTATAATGATTTGTAAAATATATAATATGAATTGTTTTTGTTTTCAGGAAACATATCAAAAGAAATGCAAAACCTCATATATACACAAAATCATAGAGAAAACTATAGCAGATACAAGGTAAGAACCCATCGTAGAGGAGCTCCTAAAATTTGGTGGGCTGTGATTGAAAATATCAAATACTATTTTATAATCATTCTCTAGTCATTTCATAATTTTATTTCTCCAATATTTATAATTTAAGTATTTAATTTCAGCGGTTTATTCAACGAAGGATTCGTAGACGACGAAGAGGAAAAGCCAATAACTAACAAGGACCGAGATATACTGACGCCGCTGCATTTAGACGACGGCACTATACTTAGTAAGTTAATATACATACCGTCAGTTGGTCTGATTGGATTGATGAATGTGTACACTCTGTCGCGCTACAATTCCTGGAAAGATTTTGATGAATATATTCCACTACTTCTTACCCTAAAGTTCCTATGGCATTAAGTTGCACCTTTACGTACCTGTCTCAACGTAAAAAGACTACAGAAAACCTGTGAAACTACGGAGTACCTGTGTTATTTGTTAAGTTAAGTTTCATATTATTATGGAGAATAAACGAATTTGTATTTGTAAAAAGTTTTGTCGGTCTAGCTGGACTAACTTATCTAACTCAAATTCCAAATTGGTTCAACTTTTATAATATTTAAAGAGCCTTTTCTCCCAACGAATTGCTTCCAAAATTGCTCCGTGTAAATAAATCCTAACTTGTTACAGACGTAGAAAAGTACCGGTACTTCAAGCACAAGAAACAGAACATAGTGTGGGACAGCGCGAAGGCAAGATGGGCGTTGCTAGCGGGGGCCGAGAGTGGCGCCACCTGTGCAACGCTACACGTAACGCAGCCTGGCTCCGCTCGTCGGGCGCGCATGTGAGTATACCCCGCGTGAGTGAGTTACTCCCCGCGAGTTTGGTGTAAGTTTAAATGTTAATTGTAATATTTTCGGATAAAAAATATACATTCGGACTTTTATACAGATTCATTATTATTAATGAGGAGGCCTGTGCCCAGCAGTGGGACGCAAATAGGCTGCAGTAGTAGTAGTAGTAGTATTATTATTAAAAGTGAAACCTGAAAGTAACTGTCAAACTGAGAACTTCCTTTTATAATTCGGTCAAATTTATCTATGCTATTTCAATATTAAACACACGCTCACCTTACTTATTTACCTACATTCAGTGATTTATTCACCAATTTAGCTACATTTGGGCACTTTTACACTTTTCCTAATAATCAATTAACATTTATTCTGATCTTGACCCGTCCATCCGCAGGCTAAACATCTACGGGCTCAACGAGATTAAAGTCCCGGTCAAGTCGATACTAACACTGGTACTGCTGGAGGTCGTCAACCCGTTCTACGTGTTCCAACTATTCACTATTTGTGTGTGGCTGGCAGAGCCATACTATTACTACTGTGGTGCCGTCGTGCTCATGTCGGCGTTCGGTGTTGCCACTTCTGTGCTGCAGACAAGACGGGTTAGTCCCTTAAAAAAAGTTAAAAAAAAAAAACTTGAATACTTCGTAGTTAAGCTAATATATCTCTGGTTTAATGAGTCCTAACCGTTATCATAGCTCAAAGTTATCAAGTCTCCCAAATTGATGGGGCTTCCGTATTTTTGAAGGGCCCGAAACATAGCGCTCAAAAGTTCATTTATACAGAAAAATTTAGATAATTTGTTACTTTTTTTTTAGGTTGCATTCGCTTTTAAAATTCTAATAATCTCTCACTCTATCACACGAAATTTCATCAAAAGTCGTAGGTTATTTCTTTTCTCCCAATAACAGCCATTTTTTTCTCTTTATAGTTATCACAAAATTCACTGTCCACAGAACCAAGAAACCCTCCGCGCGACAGTAGAAGCGCACTCCTCCGTACAACTCCAGTCGTCCCGGGAAGTGGACTCCCGCACTTTAGCCCCGGGCGACGTCATCATACTGCCTCCCAACGGCTGCGTGATGCCGGCAGACTGTGTGCTGTTGGCCGGATCAGCTATAGTCAACGAGAGCATGCTCACTGGTAATTATAGTCAACGAGAGCTTCTACCAACAGACAACATCACAACAGTCTGCTGTCTGTGTGCTGTAGGTTGGAGCGGATATAAACAACGAGGGCATGCTTATTAGTAATTACAGTTAAAGAGAGTATGCTCACTGGTAATTATAGTCAAAGAGAGCTTCTACCAACTGACAACAAATAGAGTATTCTTCTTCTATTTAAGAGCCTTGCTCTTGTCGGTGGAGTAACCGCCATGTCGCATGCTCACTGGTAATTATAGTCAAAGAGAGTTATCAACAGCTTATAGAGTGTCCCACGGCTGTGTGATGCCGGTAGACTGTGTGCTGATGGCCGGATCGGCTATAGTCAACGAGAGCATGCTTACTGGTTACTGGTAATACTAGTCAGCTAGAGCATGCTCACTTTTAATCATAGTCAACTAAAGCTTCCATCAACACAGCATCTTATACAGGTATTGGTTATTACATGCATATCCGTTAAGGATTATAAAAGAGGTTGATTGCAATCATTTTGACTTTATGTGTAAGTAATGATTTATGCTTTTTTTTTTGAGTTTGATTGGGAAACTATTTTTCGATATAGAAGAAAAAAAAAACCATTCGTACTCAACGAAATCGCCGCAAACAAGTTCACTGGTAGTTATAGTCCACAAGAGCACATGTCCAAGTTAATTGTATTTACCTTATTTTCAGGCGAATCAGTGCCAGTAACGAAAACGGCCCTCCTCCGAACAGATAAAACGTTTGACTTTAAAGAACACGCCTCCAGTGTCCTTTTCTGCGGAACGCGAGTGATACAGACTCGGTACTACAACAATGAACCCGTCAGGTGAGTCCTGTCCACTGTTGTAACATGCCATCAGGTGGCCACTGCTGTCACTCATTTCTTTTTATCATTTTAATGCCCATTAAAAGGACCAAGGATTTAGTTCACGGCTTGAATCTCCCAAAAAAAGTTTTTTGACAGGAGTTAGTTAAAAAATGAATCATTATAATGAATCATTATAAGTACCTGGGTGAAAAGGCTGGGCTAGATCAATTTATCGCCCCCGAAACCCCTATATTCCAAATTTTGTCCAAATCGTTAGAGCCTTTAAGATTAGCGTGTTTAAAGTGTAAGACATAATAATGGCCAGTTATCATCGGATTATTAGAGCTCGATCAAAATAAGACAGAAAATTCACCGTCTTAACTAAAGATCCAAATTTCTTAAATATTTTATATGAAATTTATACTACCATCTTTGGTACATCTTCCATCCATGGTACACATACAAATTATATTTAACAGATGTCCCTACATTGAATTTAATCTAAGATCTTACAGATGTTACAGTCTTCAACTGTCCAAATACCGAAAACGTCGAAAGCTCAAACACAAATTATGCTCTAGCAAACAATTATTGTTTTTCGTAGAGCGATGGTCCTTCGAACCGGCTACAACACGAGCAAAGGCCAGTTAGTCCGAAGCATTCTGTACCCGACGCCCGCCGACTTCAAGTTCGATCGCGACTCTTACAAGTTCATCGTGATTCTCGCCGTCATCGCTCTTCTGGGACTGGCGTATACTGTGGCGCTCAAGGTGGGGCATATTAAATGTCACTATTAATTAAAAGGTGATGATGATGATGATGATGATGATGATGATTATGATGATGATGATGATGACGATGACGACGACTTACGTCCTATTCTCAGACCTATTGAACATACACACCAAATTTCATAAGAATCGGTCGAGCCGTTTCGGAGGAGTTTGGTTACTTTACACGAGAATTTTATATATTAGAAGATTTAAAGGTTACTCCATCTGGCGTTTTAGGCAACACTCAAGCTTATTGCATGACAAAGTAGTACCCAACTAGAAAAAAACGTGCATTTTTTTACTAATATTTTATTCACGTTTCCAGACTTACCGCGCATTAACTCCAGGTGACATAGCCCTCAAAGCGCTAGACATCATCACTA
This sequence comes from Aethes cnicana, assembly GCA_963971205.1. Classification (NCBI taxonomy): domain Eukaryota; kingdom Metazoa; phylum Arthropoda; class Insecta; order Lepidoptera; family Tortricidae; genus Aethes; species Aethes cnicana. The sequence goes on from OZ020297.1 coordinate 4,597,736, forward strand.
TAGTCGTGCCCCCGGCTTTGCCTGCCGCCATGACCGTAGGCCGGCTATACGCGGTTACTCGCCTTAAACGGGCGCGTGTGGCCTGCCTTAACACTAGGGCTGTCAACGTCAGCGGGTCACTTGACTGCGTCTGTTTTGATAAGGTATGACATCCATAATCCATACTAATATTATAAATGCGAAAGTAACTCCTAAGTAGTGGCCTAGTGGTTCGACCTACCGCCTCTCATGCAGAGGGTCGGGGGTTCGATTCCGGCTCGCACCTCCAAGTTTACTTATGTGCGAAATTCAATTTGAATTTACCACTGAGCTTTTGAGATGTGTGTGCACATCTTTGAATTAATTCGCAGATGCGTGCAGGTTTCCTCACGATGTTTTCCTTCACCGAAAAGCACAGTGGTTAATTCAAATTGAAACACTTTTACACGTCACAGTTTAAATGAATTTATCAGAAGTGAATTTACCATTACCGTTGCCTACCCTGAGGCCCAGGATGGAACGCCTCTGTGCCAGAAACTTCGAAATTCGTGGTGAAATGTGACATTACACTTTTCTGACCCTTTTACGATTCGTTGTAATTTTAAAGACGCGTCGCGTCAATCATCATCATCATCATCATCATTTCAGCCGATAGACGTCCACTGCTGGACATATGCCTCCCCCAAGGCGCGCCACTCAGACCGGTCCTGTGCCACTCGCATCCACCGCGTTCCCGCGACCTTTACAAGGTCGTCACTCCATCTTGTGGGAGGCCTACCGACAGCTCGTCTACCGGTTCGCGGACGCCACTCCAGGACTTTCTTGCCCCATCGGCCATCAGTCCTGCGAGAAATGTGCCCCGCCCACTGCCACTTAAGGTTCGCAATTCTTCGGGCTATGTCGGTGTCACGTCAATATTTCTATCCATTCCCAGACGGGCACTCTAACCGAGGACGGCATGGACATGTGGGGCGTGGTCCCAGTGCGAGCGGGCCCGCGCCTCTCGCGCCCGCTCCGCGACCCGCGCCAGCTCAACGACCTGCACGACCTCAAGCTGGGCATGGCCGCGTGCCACAGCCTTACGCTGCTCGACGGGCGGCTGGCCGGCGACCCCCTGGACCTCAAGGTGAGATAACTTAGCAGCCGACAAGGTATTTGAGAAAAATTAAAACAATGGCGTATTATACACCATTCAAGGAAAAATCGGGAAGTACTTATTTTTGATAGATTATATAAAACATCGACTTTTAATCATAAAAATGCATAAATAATTTTATAATTACATTTATAAAATGTTGTTTTTTAATCTGCCCCAAAATGGTAGGCGCCATATTGTTAGCTGTGACACAGAATAAGTAATAGTACTAACGTACAGAAGGCCGACTGCTAACAAAAAACCGGTTTTGTTGCACCGTACGCTTCCAAATTGGCCATCTCTTTTTATCACATGCAGCGCGCTCTTTCGGAGGCCACGCCCTAGCGCTAGGGCTGGCGCACTCGAGAACATATTAAATGATGTGTCTTAGTATTAGTACATAGGTTAGGTAGAATAGTGTCATTAACAAAATATATATTTAAGTTAAGTTAGTTATTTTTTATTATTAAAAACACTCTTCTACACAGATGCTACAACGTAATTTACTATTAAGTTATCACATACTTTATCTGTGAATTTATGAATCTGCTAAATTCAAAATTAAGACATACAGTCACACAACTGCATTATCATAATATACTAGCCGTTGTCCGCGACTTCGTCCCGAGTACATAGATCTAATGATACTATAAGTACCTGTACATGCATAGTTATTGTTATTATTCTAATTAAAAAAATGGATTGTCTTGAACTACCTCCATACCAAATTTCATCTATTTACTCTTTACCAAATTATTTTACTGTTGTTGTTAATACAACCCTCTGCAATACAATATTTCATAGTACATTTGACTCTTGCGTCGCGACGTACATTAAGAGTTTACGCGCGCGCGTGCATTCGCTAGCAGTGCGCGGCAACCACTAATCATCACGCCACGGTGCGAAGCCGGCGGGTACTTGTATCGAGCGCGAAGAAATCAAATAGTGCGCCGCGCCTGGCTGTGACGTCACTTCTGCTGTAAACAAAGCGTTACAAAGACTTGACTTGTATGGCTACTAAGTACTTATTTACCATCCTAGTGACGTCACAGACCAAGCTAAAATGGCGGCAAGCTTTTTAGCGCGAAAACTGAAATTGAAAATTAAAAAGTACTTTTTAAGGTATTTATCCCATTCAGAAAATCGAAATAAAAATCTTGGGATTCAGCCTGACATAAGGATAATTTTAAACCACATTTTAAAAAATAGTGTAATACCCTATTATCTTCCATTCATTTCTGTCCAAAGGTTGTCTGGTAGAGATCGCTATTAAGCGATAAGACCGCCTGCTGTATGTCATGCCTTTTGTGTAATTAATGTCTGTACTGTTCCTTGGATGTGTGGTGTCCAATAATGTATATTACTACAATAATGCACAATAAAGTACAATATGAACAATCATACGAATTCAATGTTTATTATTTATTCAAATTCTAACCTTCATATCTACTGGACGACAAAATGACATTTCCTTATCTTAATCCATACTAATATTATAAATGCCAAAAGTAAATCTGCCTGTCTATTACCTCTTCACGCTTCAACCGGTGGACCGATTGAGATGAAATTTGGTATAGAGATAGTTGGGGTCTCGGGAAAGGACATAGGCTACTTTTTATCCCGAAAAAACGCACAGTTCCCGCGGGAGCGCGATAACCGAATTCCACGCGGGCGAAGTCGCGGGCAGATGCTAGTAATATAATAAAGCTGAAAGTTTGTGCGTTAGGACGTTTAGATGTTTGGATGATTGTTTGTTACTCAATCACGCTAAAACGGCTCGATAAATATGCATGAAATTTGGCAAACATAGTTTGCAACCTAGATTAACACATAGGCTACCTATTATCCCAGAAATGTTGGAAAATACCGTAAAAATCCCGGAAACTCCGAGCAATTCCTGGATGAGGTTTTAAGAGTCTCCTGGAAAAAGGGCTCTGGAAATGTACTTAAGAGGGTTTACTCCCAAAGCTGACAACGTCGCAAATAGCTGTCAAATATTTCATTGTTTTCATTAATTTATGAATATTACTGAATGAAAATATGAATTGTCGCTCTATGGTTGAATAAAACCTTAAGTATGGATTGCAACAATTATCCTGGGAACATGAAATGTTAGGATTACGGAAGTACTATCTTTTGAAAACTTTCCATCGCATTTTCCATGCGTTTTAATGTAATCTTATCATTTGAATGCTTAACCAACAAATATAAAACGAGACGCGTCATTCAACCATAGAATGATAACGTCTTCTTTAATTCAGTAATATTGAGATATTAATGAAAACAGCGAAACATTTGACAGCTATATGCGACGTTGCCAACTTTCAGGATAAACCCTCTTAAATGCCCTGCAGACGAAGGCTCAGGTAAAAAGCTCGTAGTAAATATAATAGTATGGTTGTCCGGCCAGATGTTCGAGTCCACGGGCTGGTCGCTGGAGGAGCCGGCCGTGCCCGAGTCGGCCAACTACGAGGTCCTCACGCCCACCGTCGTCCGCCCGCAGAGGACTGCCAACATCAACGTCGACGATATACATGTAAGTAACCACCCATTATACATATGGACGAACAGTGCCTAACAGAATATGTCAAAATATATGGAGCAAACTGACATTAGAAAATACGTTCCGATATGCTAATAACGCCTCTTTATAATATGTGTCAAGATAAATATTTTATACAGAAGTAAACCTAACGCTATAAGACTTGAGTGTCAACTTTACTGAGCGCCAAACAGGTGCCCGAACAACTCGTTTTGACGGGCTATTTTTCTTCGGCTGATTGTGAATTTTTACTTATAATAGATCAATGGTAACTACTAAGCACACACTCGACGGGAACTTTAAAAGCAACTACTACTAGAGATCTTCTACTATCTAAAGTCCCGCGCCTTCACATTTCAAAACGCTTCAATTTTTTTATTATTATTTAAAAAGCACCACCAACACTCAATGCATAGTTGATGGCTGTCTCAACACGCACACATGTGTTGAGTGTTGGTGGTGCTTTTTAAATACATTGAAGCGTTTTGAAATGTGTAGGCGCGTGACGTTAGATAGTAGAAGATCTCTACTACTACTACAGCCTAATTGCGTCCCACTGCTGGGCACCGGCCTCCTCTCATCGCGAGAGGGTTTGGGCTATAGGGCCCAGTGCGGACTGGGGACTTCACAGACATCTTTGAATTACTTCGCAGATGCGTGCAGGTTTCCTCACGATGCTATAAACTAGGTATGGCACTGCACAACAAAAAGAGCAAAAAATCAATTGAGATCATAAAAATCGGTTGTCTACAAAATAGTTTTAAAACGATAATTTTACGTGATAACGTCATAGGAAAACATTAAGGAATATGTCCCGTTGCGTAGGACATACATCGCCATGAAGACATACATGGACATACATTACGTCATGGTTTTCCGTGTGCGCAGCCGACGTTCATCAATTTAGACGTTATCACGTCAAAACATTTTAATATTAGCCAGTCCGTGGGGACTATAGCCCAAACCCTCTCGTGGTGAGAGGAGGCCTGTGCCCAGCAGTGGGATGCAAATAGGCTGTAGTAGTAGTCTAGTTTCTTTTTAAGAGGGTTTACTCCGAAAGTTGGCAACGTCGCAAATAGCTGTCAAATATTTTGCTGTTTTCATTAATCTTTGAATATTACTGAATGAAAACATGAATTATCGCTCTATGGTTGAATAAAACATTAAGTATGGATTGCAACAGTTATCATAGGAACACGAAGTTTTTAGTATTATGGAAGTAATATCTTTTGAAAACTTTCCATCGCATTTTCCATGCGTTTTAATGTAATCTTATTATTTGAATGCTTAACCAACAAATATAAAACGAGACGCGTCATTCAACCATAGAATGATAACTTCTTCTTTAATTCAGTAATATTGAGAAATTAATGAAAACAGCGAAACATTTGACAGCTATATGCGACGTTTCCAACTTTCAGGATAAACCCTCTTAATATTAGCCAGTCCATGGGGACTGTAGCCTAAACCCTCTCGTGGTGAGAGGCCTGTGCCCAGCAGTGGAACGCAAAGTAGTAGTAGTCTTTAAGTTTCTTTTAAACCGTGCACTCTCCAATGACTATTCATTTAGCGCTTACTTTTGCTACAGTTGCCGCTGGAGGTAGGCATAGTGCTGCAGCACCAGTTCGTGTCGGCGCTGCAGCGCGCCTCCGTGGCGGTGCGTCTGCTGGGAGAAGACGTGCTGCGGGTCTACTGCAAGGGAGCGCCCGAGATGATCCGGTCTTTGTCTAGGCCGGAGACAGGTAATACTATATTCATATCATCATCATCATTTCAGCCGAAAGACGTCCACTGCTGGACATAGGCCTCCCCCAAGGCTCGCCACTCAGACCGGTCCTGTGCTACTTGCTTCCACCGGTTTCCCGCGACCTTCACGAGGTCGTCGCTCCATCTTGTTGGAGGCCTACCGATAGCTCGTCTTCCGGTTCGCGGCCGCCACTCGAGAACTTTCCGGCGCCATATTCATATATTATACTATATTCATGGTAAGATCCATATTCAGTTTAGACATTAGCCACCTTCGACCTACCGCTTCTCATGCAGACGGTCGGGGGTTCGATTCCGGCTCGCACCTCTAAGTTTATACTTATGTGTGAAATTCAATTTGAATTTACCACTGAGCTTTTGAGATGTGTGTGCACATCTTTGAATTAATTCGCTTTTCGGTGAACGAGGAGTCGTGAGGGAACCTGCACGCATCTGAGAAGTAATTCAAAGATGTGTGTGAAGTCTCCAATCCGCACTGGGCCCGCGCGGGGATTATAGCCCAAACCCTCTCGTGATGAGAGGAGGCCTGTGCCCAGCAGTGGGACGCAACTAGGCAGTAGTAATAGTAGTAGTAGTTAGCCACCCTTGACGTGTGAGTGACGGCTTTTGCATTTGACATGAGGCGTCGAAAAGGTTAAATTTTTTTTTCAGTGCCTGAGGATTTGGAGGAGGTTCTGCACTCGTACGCGGAGAAAGGTTACCGCGTGATCGCGCTGGGCGCGCGCATCCTCGAGGTGAAGCTGCGAGAGCTGCAGAGGATGACGCGCGAAGAGGCAAGTACCCTTACTGACTTCACTCTGCTGTATTTGTATTTTTTGACGTGATAACGTCTTATAAATCGATGAATGATGCGCGCACCAAAAAAACATGACGCGGCAGTAACGTGAGCCGAGCGCGCAATCGAGAGCGCGGAACAAGCGATAGAGGGACACGATCGGCCAAAGCGTGACGTTATCACGTAAAATTATCGTCAGTGAACCGACTTTACAGACAGCCAATTTTTTAAAGTAGTTGACCGTTACAACAATATTTTTCTGTTCCTTTAGATATTACTCCATTGTTTTTTATTATTTGTAAATCTTCCCTGAATCAGAGATTTTAACAAAAAAAAACCATCCCGATCATCAATTAATGTTAAGTCGACTAGAGATTTTATTAATCAAAAATCGTTTAGTTGCATGATTTCACCACGTTACCACTAACGCCCGATTCCTATATCCACGAAACGCCTCGTTTTGCCTACGGACGGTTAAAATTTGACAGATTCTCTATGGAACAAATGTCAAAAATCAACCGTCCGTAGGCAAAACGAGGCGTTTCGTGGATATAGGAACCGGGCCTAAGTTATTCAACATTTTTTCCCCCAGGTGGAATGCGAGTTGGAATTCCTAGGGCTAGTGATCATGGAGAACCGGCTGAAGGGAGCCACGACTCACATCATTCAGGAGCTCAAGGAGGCGCGCATTCACGTCGTGATGATCACAGGTAATATGAAGATAAGGGAAATATCGTTAAGGCCCGGTTCCTATATCCACGAAACGCCTCGTTTTGCCTACGGACGGTTGATTTTTGACATTTGTTCCATAGAGAATCTGTCAAATTTTAACCGTCCGTAGGCAAAACGAGGCGTTACGTGGATATAGGAACCGGCCCTAAGAGGACACGCTAGTGGTAATTTTTCCATACAAACGTTCTCGACATATTCCTCCCTGGATTTTGATCGTAGATCAATGATTTTTTTAAATAAGATCAATTTCGTCAGTATCTGTGTCGGTACGTTTTGCTTTTAGTGATATTTTTGTTCTTAATAGAACTAGGTGACTCCAAACAGGGCTGAAAACGGCCCGATTGAATAGGCCGCAAAAAAATGCCTGGTATACAAAAACCACAATAATAAACGCACAAATCAAATCAAAGGTCCGTCACAGATAATTTCCTTCTCATCCTGTTTCCAAAATTTCATTACGATTGGTTTAATTTTGGAGGAGGAAAATGTCGAGAACGAAACCTCGATTTCTGAGTTTTTTACGTCGGATTTTTCGACGGAGCTGCAGTTGTCCTTATCGCACCTTTTGTCGCTCCGCCCGCGCCTGCGAGACAGCAACATTGATTTAAATTTCTCAAATCTGAAAAGGGGCTCGGCTCATGCATCCTCTAAAGATTAGTTTTAGAAAGAAAAACATTTATTCGTGAGAAACAAAGAAAACAGAACGTGGTCAGTCACGAAATGATTTTAATTATAAAGTTAGCTTAAAGAAATCCGAGGAGCTACGTGCCTTTTGTAGATATGTCAATTGTACGTTTTTTTTTTACAATAGTGTTAATCGTTAAAAAGTTTGATTAAAAAAGTACTATATAAAATGGTGAAGAAATCCTGAGCTCAAAATAAACAAAAAAATGTGAAAAAGTTTGCATCGGCCGGGAATCGAACCCGGGCCGCCCGCGTGGCAGGCGAGCATTCTACCACTGAACCACCGATGCTTATAGCGAAGATGCCCAATTTAGCGGTTACTTGAACTTTTAGAAAGGTGAATCTTCGTTTCTCTTACGCAACAAGATTAATTTTAATTTCATAATATAAAACCTTGAACTTGGCAGCTCAACTTGTACATTGAATGTATGATGTAATATTCTGACGAGTAAAAGAAATTGGACGTGCGATATGGGTTATTTTTTATCTTCTTTTCCATATGAATGAAGTTTATTTACACTAAATTCCGTATCGATATATACTACTTCAGCCTATTTGTGTCCCACTGCTGGGCACAAGCCTCCTCTCATCACCAGAGGGTTGGACTATAGTCCCCACGCGGGCCCAGTGCGGATTGGGGACTTCACACACATCTCTGAATTACTTCTCAGATGTGTGCAGGTTTCCTCGCGATGTTTTCCTTCACCGAAAAGCTCAGTGGTAGATTCAAATTGAATTTCGCACATAAGTAAACTTAGAGGTGCGAGCCGGAATCGAACCCCCGACCCTCTGCATGAGAGGCGGTAGGTCGAATCACTAGGCCACCACGGCTTTTATTAGTTTCATGACCGATTTATAAGCGAGCATTCATACTTACGATTTACTACGGGCTTGTTATTAGTATAGATTAGTTTTACCTAAAATTCTGTTGAAGCCGTGGTAGTCTAGTGGTTTGACTTACGCCTCTCATGTAGAGGGTCGGGGGTTCGAATCCGGCTCGCACCTCTGAGTTTACTTACGTGCGAACTTCAATTTCGCACTGAGCTTTTCGGTGAAAGAAAACCTGCACGCGTCTGTGAAGTAATTCAAGGATGTGTGTGTAGTCCCCAATCCGCACTAGGCCCGCGTGGGGTCCAGCCCAAACCCTCGCTGTGCCCAGCAGTGGGTCGAAAATAGACTGTTGTTGTGTGTAGTCTATTGCACACTCGCGCTTCACTACAGAACAGCTGCATGCATCTGTTTTTTTTTGCGTTTACAGTAATTGACTTTTTTTTACATGTATATTTTATTAGATACTTAGTTTATTAAAAAAAATGGACACGTATTTTTCATTTTTTTCGTAAGTCGGAAATATCATACTTATAATTTTAATTTAAAAACTCCTCATTCTAAAAGGGCGTAAGTCAAAAATGACGTACTTAACCCTTCTGCGCACATAATTTGTTCTGCGCGTAGTGCTCATCCGTACAGAGAAAGAGCTAGATGACGCCAATTGGTCGTCGAGTTACCACTAACACATGACTTTCTCTAAAAGTAGGTACTACAATTACAGCCTATTTGCGTCCCACTGCTGGGCACAAGCCTCCTCTCATCTCTAAAAGTAATTAACAAAAACATCTGAAACTTTCGTATTGAATCCTCTAGACAGAGATGCCGAAATGGATTACGAATAACGTCTCACTAAAAAATGTAAATGTTGTCAATTCACAGTATTTTAGTTTATATTTAAGGAATTGAGCCATGTACAGTCAGCAGCAGAAGTAGATAAGCTGTCCAGGTGTTCAAAATGACCTACACACGCCCTTAACGTCTTAAGAATAAGGTCGTGTGTAGGTCATTTTGAACACCTGGACAGCTTATCTACTTCTGCTGCTGACTGTACCTAACTCTTTTGACGTGATGAATGCCGGCTGCGCCCACGAATGATCATGACGCTATTGTAGCGTTGTAGCGTTACGTGGCGTTGTAGCGTTACGTGACGTTATCTTCTTTACTATATAAAAATAAGTCGGGTTTTCCTCCCTGACGCTATAACTCCAGAACGCACGAACCGATTTACACGGCTTTGCATTCGTTGGAAAGGTCTCGGGCTCCGTGAGGTTTATAAAAAAAAACTAAGGCGGTACGAAGTCCGCGGGGTCAGCTAGTCACGTATAAAATTATCGTCCGTAAACCGACTTGACAGACAATCAAGTTTTTTTTGAAGACTAAAGATTTCATCTATTTCTCTTACTCAGGTGACAATATCCACACGGCAGTGAGCGTGGCGAAGGAGTGCGGTATTCTGGCCGCCGGGGAGAGAGTGGTGCATATGTTCGTCGAGAACAGCGGACTGGTCCCTGTAGTTTACTGTGAGAGCACGAGAAACGGGGTGAGATCATAATGTAATTTATAATGATAATGTAATATTTATTTAAAATGTGAAAGTATTTTCAGTTTATCAGTTTATTATAATTAACTGTGTTAGCATAATCTAGTAAGAATCTTTGTGACGATATGGTAATATTTACTGTCATGTTACATGCTTTATGATTCAATAAATAAATAAATAAATAAATGATACAATAATAATACTACTACTACTACAGCCTATTTGCGTCCCACTGCTGGGCACAGGCCTCCTCTCATCACGAGAGGGTTGGGCTTTAGTCCCCACGCGGGCCTAGTGCGGATTGGGGACTTCACACACATCTTTGAATTACTTCGCAGATGCGTGCAGGTTTCCTCACGATGTTTTCCTTCACCGAAAAGCACAGTGTTAAATGCCTGTCGCCGGGTATGCTACTCCGGTATTCTGCAGTAGTGTGGGTGGCACCAGAACGTCATTCGCACTGCTGTGTGTTGCAAGTGGTGTATTCAAATAATCCCCAAACCCACGTATCCTGTGAGTGTTTCATTAAATTATTACGTTCATTTATTTTTAACGTGTCCCATTTTGTGTGCTTAAACAAGTAAATGACAATTGTAATGAGCAAATAATTTAGTTTGCATTATAACGGCAGAAAATATTTCCTTCATTTATGGTTTATTGCAATAAAGTGGCAACTCGACTTTGACGTACCGGTGTCACGCCACCCGGAGCAGCAGATCTTGTTTTGTTAGATGGTGGAGATTGCCTTTTTTATTTTTCCGGACGATTAGAATGAGAAAAGGCATAGGCTTCATCTTCATGTTATATCTAGTTGAAGTCACTTATTTACTACAAGGTACCTTTACATAATTCATCTAGATTCTTCCGTTACTGATTGATGACAACGCACAGCCGAAATCACTGGTCGTAGGAAGCTGAAATTTGGCATTTTGCATGTAGATTGCTTGGGGAGTGTAGGGAAGCATTAATTATCCCACGGGAACGAAAACAAAACGGGATTTTACAAATGTTTCTGCGTATACGAAGTCGCTAGTAGATTAATATAATTTAGTTTTTAGTTTTTTTGTTATTTCCGTTAAAATGTCTCTTGTTTCTGCTCATATTTAACAAACTACATTTGTATGAAGGCGAGTGTAGGTCGCCGCGTGGCGCTGCAAAGGTCGCGGGGAGCCGCGGGC